>JAVIAB010000126.1:47136741-47694241 GCA_032433765.1 Megaustenia siamemsis
TAGGGTTTTAATGTCGACTTTTTAAAATATAAGCCTAAATTTTTGTGTTCTGGTGGTAAAATTTTAGTGATTTGGTCTAACTTTTTGGACCTAGAATATAACTTCCTACTCGTTGTGTCTAACTATTACGACTATGTGAGTAGCTTTTTGGGCTTTTTAGGTCGACTTTTTTTAATATGAGCCTACATTTTTGTGTTCTGGGGGTAAAATATTTGCGATTTGGTCTAACTTTTTGGACTTTAGAAATAACGATCGGTTTGATGTGTCTAACAATTATGACTTTTTGAGTAGCTTTTTGAAATTTTTAGGTCGACTTTTTTAATATGAGCCTACATTTTTTGTGTTCTGGGAGTAAAATGTTTGCGATTTGGCCTAACTTTTTGGACTTTGGATATAACTATCTGTTCGATGTGTCTAACTAGTATGAGTATGGGAGTAGATTTGTAGGGTTTTGAGATCGACTTTTTGCTTCTGAGCCTAAATTTGTGTGTACTGGTGCTAAAATCTTTGCGATTTGGTCTAACATTTTGGACCTTGAATATAAATTCCTGGTCGTGGTGTCTAATTATTATGACTATGTGAGTAGATGTTTAGGATATTAGTTCTACTTTTTGAATATGAGTCTACATTTTTGTGTTCTGGAGGTAAAATGTTTGCGATTTGGCCTAACTTTTTTTACTTTGGATATAACTATCTGTTCGATGTGTCTAACTTGTATGAGTATGGGAGTAGATTTGTAAAGTTTTAAGGTCGACTATTTATATATGAGCCTAAATTTGTGTGTTCTGGTGGTAAAATCTTAGTGATTTGGTCTAACTTTTTGGACTTTGGATATAACTATCTGTTCGATGTGTCTAACTAGTATGGTAATGGGAGTAGATTTTGTGGGAGTAATGAGATCGACTTTTTGCTTATGAGCCTAAATTTGTGTGTACTGGTGCTAAAATTTTTGCGATTTGGTCTAACATTTTGGACCTTGAATATAAATTCCTGGTCGTGGTGTCTAACTATTATGACTATGTGAGTAGGTTTTAGGATATTAGGTCTACTTTTTGAATATGAGTCTACATTTTTGTGTTCTGGGGGTAAAATGTTTGCGATTTGGCCTAACTTTTTTTTACTTTGGATATAACTATCTGTTCGATGTGCCTAACTTGTATGAGTATGGGAGTAGATTTGTAAAGTTTTGAGGTCGACTTTTTGAATATGAGCATAAATGTGTGTGTTCTGGTGGTAAAATCTTAGTGATTTGGTCTAACTTTTTGGACCTTGAATGACCTTCATGCTAGTTGGGTCTAACTATTATGACTATGTGAGTAATTTTTTTGGATTTTTAGGTCGACTTTTTGAATATGAGCCTACATTTATGTTTTCTGGGGGTAAAATGTTTGCGATTTGATCTAACTTTTTGAACTTTGGATATAACTATCTGTTCGATGTGTCTAACTAGTATGGTAATGGGAGTAGATTTTGTAGGTTTTGAGATCGACTTTTTGCTTATGAGTCTAAATTTGTGTGTACTGGTGTTAAAATTTTTGCGATTTGGTCTTACATTTTGGACCTTGAATATAAATTCCTGGTCGTGGTGTCTAACTATTATGACTATGTGAGTAGCTTTTGGGATTTTTAGGTCGACTTTTTGAATATGAACCTACATTTTTGTGTTTTTGGGGGTAAAATGTTTGCGATTTGGCCTAACGTTTTGGACCTTGAATATAACTTTCTGCTCGTTGTGTCTAACTATTATGACTGTCATGGAACTCCTCTGGTATTGCATCAGGGGTCAAAGCGCGTTCAAGTAACCCGCCACATGTATTATTTCCCCCACCATTGACTCGACAGGTGGATTGTATCAGGGACCGAATAGATTTAAAGTAACACATGCGTCAGACTCGACAGCACTTCAAGTGGAAAATGAGGTCAGTTATCACGATAACAGTAATCATCTTCTCTGATTAGTTAATCCAGAGGCCAGTTATTTCGTTGGTGGGTGTCCGATAGAAATCCTCTTCTCTGATTGGTTAACCTAGATGTTAGTCGAGGGTGGAATAGTTTCGTCCAACTTTTATTTACCAGATTATATTTAAACTAGTCGCATGTGAGACTTAGTGTTATATTCGCGATTGATTCACGGAAACTTATTTTCATAGTACTGTTCAGTCTAGCGGCCTGTGTTGTGGGTATATTATTAAGCTGTAAGTTGAATATTTTTTCTGTTTTTCTCTTATCTCATGACGATGTGGTAGGTTATCAATAAAAGGATATTCAATTGTGTTAATGGTAAAGTGTATAAAGTACGTATGTTAAGCCTTGTTGAGTGTATTATTCCTTCGTTTTTCATGTGTTTATCTTATTGGTTGTTCAAAAGTAGATATTTTAAGTCTTTTTGTAATTGTTATTCAATGTTATTAATGTGTTACACTGGCGGAAAGGTAAAAATACGAATGAAGGCGGAACGCTAGGAGAGGTAAAGAGAGAGAGGAGGGAGGGTAGAATGGTAGGAGAGAAGTCTAGTAGGGACTAGAAGAGACAGAGAGAGAGAGAGAGAGAGAGATAGAGAGCGATATACAGAAGCCTATGAGACGGAAGGTGAGATGATAGGTATAAATGGCGAGAATAATTAAGTGTTACAATAGGAGGGACGCTAAAAATATGAGGGTGTGCGGAACGATGCGGGAGAGGTAACGGGAGAGGCGGGAGGGTGGACTGATAGGTTAGAAGTCTAAGAGAGGATAGGGGAGAAAGAGAGAGAGAAAGAGAGAGAATGAAGGCGAGATGATAGGCATAAATGGAGAGAACGAATAAGTGTTACAATGGAGGAAAATCTAGGCGTGAATAAGAGAGAGAGAGAGAGAGAGCGACAGAAAAGTGAGACACATAGAGAGAAATATAGGGGAGCTAAGGAGAGCTAATGGGTTTAAATGGAGAGAATGAGTAAGTGTTACAATGGAGGGAATTCTATGATGGAAGCTAAAAATACGATGGAGGGCGGAATGTTAGGAGGGAAGATGGAATGGTAGGAGAGACGTCTAGGCGTGAGAGAGAAGTCTAGTGAAGGGAAGGAGAGATAATGGGCTTAAATGGAGAGAATGAGTAAGTGTTACAATAGATGGAAGTCTAAGAGAGAATAGGAGAGAGAAAAGTCTAGGAAGAAGGAGAGATTAAAATGTGTAAATGGAGAGAATGAGTAAGTGTTACAATGGAGGGAAGACTATGAAGGAAGCTAAAATACATTACACTTTACGGTCACCGAGATAACAAGGTCACCTGGCCGCCTTATCAGCATTGATATAGTATAATCTACTAACCTATCACTATCGATCAAGTACATCAAGAACTCCAAAGTCAGCACACACCAGACATAAACAGGTCACTTCCGGGGTTACCGGGACTAGAGGTCAACATCCCGACACTCGAGGTCATGGTTAACTCCCCTGTCTCTCGTGTACATTAGGCGCGAAATGCGCCTACTATATATCTTTGTTAATTTACTGCCAATTACGGGTCAAATAGTAGGGCTTCTACTATACTACTCACGTTTCCATGAACGTATAGTCTGTACTTTCCGGGTCGCACCAAGATGGAAGGTTGTCAGCGTCCGAGCCATGGTTTGAACGATGTTAACTTTGAACATCACGTTTTCTGTTATCACAGCGAGTTAGCGAATTTTTAGAAATGTAACCATGGGTTTAATAATAAATGTTTATACACAGTTCGTTAACCACCGCTGTAGATGATGTCTTTATTCTGCTGGCTTCATTCGCGACATTGGAAGTTAATGACCTAATTTGTGCAGCCGGTTGGTTTGGTGAGAATTGTACGTTACAATGTCACTGCTATAATGACTCAGTTTGTGACAAAACTACAGGGACATGCCCAAACAATGACATTTTTCAGCATGAATATTTCGGACTCCAGTGCCAGTACTTGGATCTCGTTTACAAATACGCCCATAAATCTGAACCTACTTTCCTGTTTGATAACAACGACATCACATGTAATCTGGACACAGATTCAACATCAGTTGAGGCAACTCTCAATAAATCTTTGCCGTTCTCCTAGTTTAGGATTTATGTGAATGACTTAAAATATCCGGATAGTTTCACGGTAAAACTAAATGGTTCTGCCTCGTGTAACAATGAATCAACGTTTGTAGTTAGTCAGCACGAGACTGATGTCTTTTGCTCTGGGGCTTTTCTGATCAACAAGTTGCGGATTGAAGGGACGATAGTTGCAAATATCTGCTCCATCTACATTGACGGGGGTCGGAATGTGGCTCTCAAACAGCACACAAACCAGACCGACACATTTAATGCTTGTTATACAGGAGACGGATGTGGACCAGAGGCCGCAGTTAATGGCAAAACAAAGACCAATCTTTATGACAATGACTGCACACACACACAATTGAGAAGGGGAACCAATTCTGTTTACTGGTGTCTGAACTATGCCACGCCCCAAAAGACTCACACCATTGGAATTTATCATCGAGCTAGCACTATGATTCGGGTAAAGAATGCCACTCTACAGGCTTTCTCTGACAGTGGCGGTGTAGTGTTCCAATATAATGATATATCAAACTCTGACAGTGCACTGACGGTGAGTGAGGTGCAAACATTTACAGACACCTATTGTCTGGACGGGCATTCTTGGTCGTTGTGTGCAGTGTGTAGTGGGTGCTTCAAAGGCTACAACGTCATCATCAGTACGTGTCACGGCAACTGTTCACATGGGATCTATGGACATGACTGCTCCGGGTCTTCTCTTAGTGTCTGTCCTTTATGTGAGGAAAAATCCGGAAAATGCCTACAATGCAAACGACCTGGCTACACCTGTAGTGATACTTGTCCCGATGGTAATTTTGGGCTACAGTGCAAACAGACGTGTTCTGATGGCTGTGACATCATATGTGATCCGGAAAGTACAGACTGTACGTGCAAGGAAACGTACTACGGATCAGACTGCACTCTCAAATCTCTGGACAACTGTTTGAACGAAACCTGTGAACAGTTAATAGGGGCCTGCGTCTCGTATGTCGATGATTCCCACGTTAAGAAGAGTACTACAACAAACCCAAGCATATGGATACCTTAATGTGTTTCTGTGCTGGACATGGTTCATTTCTTGGTGTTTTTTTGTGAAGCCATGGCTCATATCTTGATGTGTTTCTGTGCTAGCCATGGCTCATATCTTGATGTGTTTCTGTGCTAGCCATGGCTCATATCTTATCTGTGTGTGTGTGTGTGTGTGTGTGTGTGTGTGTGTGTGTGTGTGTGTGTGTGTGTGTGTGTGTGTGCTGGCCATGGCTCATATCTTGATGTGTATCATGTTAGTCATATCTCATATCTTGGTGTGTCCGTGTTAATCATGTCTCATATCTTTATGTGTGTATGTGTTTAGTCATATCTCATATCTTAGTGTGTATCTGTGTTGGTCATGTGTCATATCTTTGTGTGTGCATGTTTGGGTTAGATATCTCATATCTTTGTGTGCATGTTTATGTTATTCATATCTCATATCTTTGTGTGTGCATGTCTGTGTATGTCACATCTCATATCCTTGTGTGTGCATGACAATGTTAGTCACATCTCATATCTTTGTGTGTGCATGTCTGTGTCAGTCATATCTCATTTCTTTATGTGCATGTTTATGTTAGTCATGTGTCATATATCTTGATGTGTGTCAGTGTTAGTCATGCCTCGTAGCGCTGTGTGCATGTCTGTGTTGGTCACATTTCCTATTTTTGTGTGTGCATGTCTGTGTTAGTCACCTCTAGTGACTCGGACAGATGGTGTTCGTAAACCTGGGAGGGCCTACCATCTAAGGGCAGAATCCCCCTACAGAAAAGATCATCTGCTGTCTTGCAGGAAGATTGGGGACAATCAAAGGCTAAGGAATGCAAACCTGAATAAAATGGTGGCTGAAATCGGATGCACTGGGCCACTGGCGCAGAACACATTGCAATGTTTTAAAGGGTGTTCAATCAGAGTGGATCTGGCAGACTCTAATTGTGATGTTCTGTCTGTGGGGGCGATCAACACACTTAACCTGACAGCTGACTTCATGTGGGAGTCTGGAATCCTACTCTGATCGTAGAGAGAGAGATTTCTGCTGTGTCGCCCGAGATCTCTCTTTCACCCTTTTTATATGAGCTTTGTAAAACAAGAATACCCAGAAGTAAGCAAGAAGGCCGACGAGTTTTAATTCCTTTTACGACTACCTACTTATGTGAGACCGGGTTTTCAGCATTGGCAGTCATCAATACCAATTACAGATCACACCTGGACGTTGATAAAGAGATTAGAATAGCAATTTCCAAACTTGTGCCCATGTTTGAAGACCTAATGAGGATGAAACAAGCTCATTCTTCCCTTTGATTTTGTTAAGGGATAAAAATACCACAATGTCATTTGATTCAGTTATTTTTTGTATTATGCAATTACAAAAATGATAAATATATATTTAATATATATACGCAAAACGCTAATTTATTTACCTCCGCAATCAATATAATATGTTAAATATACTGTTAAAATGATATTTAAATAATGTTGTTTTGTTTTGCATTATTGATATAAGGTGCTGCATCGGTGATTTGTGGTTAAGAGTTGACTTGCTCCGTTGACTGAAAAAGTTTTGTTCATTTACTGAGTACTTTTGTTTTTCAGATTTTCGTCAGTTTATTAACAGTATTTGATGCTAGTGCATGTGATTTGATACTAATAAATGTTTCTGTGTATTGGTTTGTTTTTATTGATATTTTAAGGAATCATGTGATTGTACGCGCTTTCTATTTGATGTAAATCACGTTGCTTCTTTTGATTCATTGCATTTTGTTACAATTTCCTTATTTAATCACTTATACTCATCCTTGTTGTTGATTGCGCTATTGAACGCGTCAAAAAAATGGCGGTTTATTTACGCCTGTCTGTCGTCAAGGACGCGTAAATCATTTAATTTGTGGAAGGCTCTCAGTGTATTTGCGTGCTGCAGAGCTATTTACTGGAGTTGGCCAGTTTATAACGTGGAAACTGGTACTGGATCGTGCGACTGAGTAAGTGCGCGTGAGTCTAGACCATCCACAGCATCGACGTTCAGCGACAAAATCATCTATGACGGCGGTAAGTGTATGTATTCAGATGCAGCCCAATGATATGTATTCAGATGCAGCCCAAACTACATCATCGAAGAAGGAAAACACGACAGGGCAAGCGTGGTGGCATTAAACTGTCGAAGTGTGAGAGGCTAGGCCTAAAGTATGTGCGCGTTACTTATTGGAATGGTGGGTCCATAAATCAACGACGGCCCATTCTTGATAAGCTACTGTGCGGCGCCGATATAATGGTTTTGCAAGAAACTCTTCTTGGTGACAGGACAGTAAGTACTCCTGGCTTCCATTGTTTTTACAATAGACGACACCTAGGGCAGGTCATCCTTGTGCGCAACAATATGGAGGCAGCTGAGGTTGGTATGTCTGCGTGGAACAATGCAGAATTGCAGGTACATGCGGTTAGGGTGCAGTCTCTAGTTCATTTCGTGATTGTTAATGTGTATGCCTGTAATGGGAAGGTGAACACACAACAATGGCAGAATTTCTTCGAGTTCGATGAAGAGAACGTCATTTTCTGCAGGCACTTTAATACTAGAGGAAACCAGTGGGGTAACGTCATAACCAACAAGCAGGGAGAAGACCTAGAGAACGCACTGGTGTCGGTCGATTTAGTGTGCTTGAATGATGGAAGGGCGACAAGAATGGCCACTCGAACAGGGGATTCTGATAGTGTCATAGACCTGGCACTGGTGTCTTCCACCTTCGCACCGGTTTGCAGGTAGAGTGCACTGGGGTTCCACGGAAGTGATCACTATCTATGTGTCCTCCTAATTGAGAAAAGCAGAAATAGAAGCCAGAAAAGAAAGCTCCACACATTCCACTGCGAGAAAACAGACCAGGACATCATTAGCAAAATCAGACATAGGAAACAGAGCGCCCCACCTAGGAGGCAGGAGAGATGGACGCAAACACCCTGGTGGAACGTAGATATCGATGAAGCTTGGCGGAGCAAGAGACAAACGGTCAAGACATGGCAGAAAGCCAGAAGGAATGGAAGAACACAACCTGAGCTCTCGAAGCGTCTGAAAATAGGGGTCGACCAAAAAATGATGCAATTTAAACTATGCGCTGAGCAGGCTAAGGATTCCAAATTGGATACCTTCTGTAAAAAAAAAAGTGTGCTCAGAAAAATCGCTAGCCACATTCTGGCGCCTTCATCAGAGCATGAATGGCACAACACGACACAGAGGCATACCAGACTTTCAGAGCACAGGCCGGATATGGCACAAATCTGATGAGAGCAAAGGGAAGGCCGTGCTTGCCCGCTACATTGAGCAGACGGACCAAAGAAATGAGGCTGTAAGAATGAGGATACGGGGATCGTTGTCAAAATTGTGTAGGGCTGGAAGAAGATGTCACAATCACAACCGATACCATTCGCACGACACTGAAAAGGTCACACAACACTGCTCCTGGTCCAGATGGTGTTCGGTAGGATGACAGGCGATTTAGCTGACGATGACTTGACAAAACTGGCCAATGAGTTTAATGCCAGTATTCGGAGTGACCAGATTAAGGAGGAGTGGCTACACAGCTACTTAAAACCGCTACCGAAGCCAAGCAAGGACCATTCTCAGATCAGTGCCTACAGAAACATCATAATGCAGAACACTGCTGGCAAGCTGCTGGAGAAAATAGTTGCCCGTGTCCTCACCTGTCACCTTGAACAGAAACGCGTATTCCCACCCACACTCGGAGGTTATAGATATAACAAAGAGACATGGCTCAATGCGGCAGTATTTGCCTATGATGTCTTCGAAGGCTTCCACAGACGAGAGGTGACATGTGCTGCTGCTATAGATCTGGAGGATGCATACAACAGGGTACCGTTTGAATATCTCATGCATATGCTCCTCAAACTGGCGGTGCACACCTTGCTCATTAGATGGATCGCCGCGGCACTGTTTCAGAGGAATGTGATACTCAGATGTGGAAGTTGGTCTTCCGAGCCAACATTCATTTGTCCAGGGCTGCCACAAGGCTCAACATTGTCACCAGTTCTGTTTAACGTGTACACAATAACGATCACGGAACAACAGCTGGATGGGAGGGGAATAAAAAAATGTTCGTCTCGAAGAACTTTTGTTGCATATAATGCTGGTACACTATCAAAAAGTGGTCGGTGGTAAAAAATCATAAAAGTGATATTTTAAGTAAATTCTTGATTTGGGGATGTCTAAAATAAAGTTTAGGGTAAGCCTAGAGGTTAAATTTAGTACTATTTTTATTGATTTCATAGGCGTAGCCATAAAAAATGGATGGGGGTTAAGAAACATAAAAGTGTTTTTTAAGTAAATTTTTGCTACGGGATGTCTAATATAAAATTTGGGGAAGCCTAGAGTGTACATTTACTATTTTTATCGATTTCCTAGGCGTAGCCCTCAAAAAGTGGTTGGGGGTAAGAAACATAGAAGTGCTAATTTAAGCAAAATCTTGTCTTTTAGTGGAGTTATGGCAGGGGTGTAACCTACGTATTTGGTAATACTTTTGTTTAGTAGAGTTATAGCAAGGGACGTAACTTTTATGGTTTGCAGTACTTTTCTTAGTAGAGTTTTGGCAGGGGGTGAAATTTAAGTAAAGCATTTCAATGAGGCGTTTTTAGTGTGTTTGGTATTTTCTAGTTATGTGTGAATATTTACATTAATCATTTAGACACAGACCTAACTGCCATCGTGTGCAAAATTTTTAGTAGATTAAATTAATTATTAGGGTTTTCTCAACTGTAATAACGTCTTTGGTTGCTAAGTGGACACGTTGGTATTGTCTCATAGGTCAAATATAATTTTAATAACTCATCCGGTATTGCCTCATAGGTCAAATATATTTTTAGCAACTCCTCGGGTGTCCGGTTAGCGCAATCGATAGGCGGTTGGCTTACCACGGCAACAGCCGGGGTTCGTTCCCTGGCGAGGACACCTGGGTTTTACTAATTCCCTAAAAATTATTGGGAGCCGGGATAGCTCAGTGGTTAGTGAACTGGACTACTACGGACAAGGGGTAGGGTTCGATCCCAACCGACGGCTCCGGGTTCACCCAGCCTTAAATGGGTACCGGATTTTTTTCTGGGAAAAGTAAAGCAGCACGGGCGTAATACCGACCACATTACCCCAAAAATCATGTGCTGAAGGTCTGTAAAATATAGGGTCACTAACACCATATTTCCCTATACGCCACTTGGCGTGACGGGGGGTACTTTACTTTACTTATTTCAATGAGGCGTTTTTAGTGTGTTTGGTATTTTCTAGTTATGTGTGAATATTTTCATTAATCATTTAGACACAGACCTAACTGCCATCGTGTGCAAAATTTTTAGTAGATTAAATTAATTATTAGGGTTTTCTCAACTGTAATAACGTCTTTGGTTGCTAAGTGGACACGTTGGTATTGTCTCATAGGTCAAAATATAATTTTAATAACTCATCCGGTATTGCCTCATAGGTCAAATATATTTTTAGCAACTCCTCGGGCATTGCCTCATTGGTCAAAATCTATTTTTAGTAACGTATCAGGTCAAAATCAAGACATACTAGACAGCCTGCATTTTCAACTTTTTGTTTATGAGTCGAGATTTGTGTGTTTTGGAGTTAAATTATTTTATCTTTTGGACTTTGGGTATAAATTTTTCGCCTTTTGCGTGTAATTAGTATCACTTTTGTCCTAAATTTTAGGGTTTTGAGTTCAACCTTTTGCTTAAGAGACGAAATGTTTGTGTTTTGTGGATAAATTAATTTGTCTTTTGGGGTAACTTTGTTGAACTTTGGTTATAACTTTTTCGCCTTTTGCGTGTAACTAGTATCAGTTTGGACCTAAATTTTAGGGTTTTGAGTTCATCTTTTTGAAAAAGGTTTTTGTGTCCAAGTTTGTGACTATGAGTCGAAATTTTGGGGTTTAGTGTTATATTATTTGTCTTTTGAACTATTTTTTGGACTTTAAATATACCTTTTTGGCCTTTCGTGTCTAACTATTTTGACTTTGGGACTAGATTTTTAGGGGTTTCAGTTCATCTTTTTGAAAATCTGATGAAATTTTTGTGTTTTGGTGTTAAATTATTTGGCTTTTGAACTATTTTTTGGACTTTAAATATACCTTTCTGGCCTTTCATGTCTAACTTTTTTTACTTTGGGCCTTAGGGTTTTGCGTCCAAGTTTGTGACTACGAACTACGTAAGTTTTCTTACCTGTAATATTCACCTTTACTGTTGTCTGTCATTCGTTGCAGTGATAAAGATATGGAACTCCAACGTCTAAGCTTTTCGTGGGTTTGGGAGTAACGTTTTGGTCGTTGTTACTAAGTGTTCTAAGCTGTCGTAATCACCTTTAATGATGTCTGTCATTCGTTGAAGTGGGAAACATTGGTATTAAAGCCTTCAGAGATCAAGATGGGGTTATAGAACTCCTCTGGTTCAGGGGTCAAATCGAGTTCAAGTAACCCACCACCCCGCATTATTTTCCCCCCATCGCTAATCCGACAGGCACTACATATGCTTCGCGTAATGCGCTTCTCTGATTGGTTATAATCCAGATGTCAGTCATTTCTTTGCTCCGCCTCCCATACTAATGCTTTTCTTTGATTGGATAATTTAAACATCTGTTACCAGATTATATTTAAACTAGTCTCGTGAGAGATTTTGTGTTATAAGTTTGTTTGATTCAAGGAAAGTCATATCACTGTTCCGTCTATAGGATTGAGACTATATTTTACATTGTAAGTTGGAATATTTTTACTTTCTCTTAAAATATATTAAGGCTTATCGATAAAAGGTTATTCAATTTTATTGATGTTAATGTGTTTAAAGTAGTTGTAGTAAGTAGTGTTGAATGTATTATTCCTTCTTTTTTTTCTAATTGGATGATTAAAGTATGATATACTAGACAACCTACATACAGCCATCACGACACACCAGAAAATCTACATACATCCATCACGACACACTAGACACCCTCCATACACCCATCACGACACACTAGACAACCTACATACAGCCACAACGACACACTAGACGACCTCCATACACCCGTCACGACACACTAGACGACCTCCATACACCCGTCATCACACACTAGACGACCTCCATACATCCATCACGACACACTAGACAACCTACATACACCCATCGCGACACACTAGACAACCTACATACAACCCTCATTATACACTAGACAACCTGGATACAGCCATCATGCCACACTATACAACCTCCCTTTGGCGATTACTCGAAAGTTAGCGCCAAGGGTCTTAATAAACACAAACAAAAATGCCATTGGCGACACCCCTGGAGGCAGCGGCGCTAGTGGCGGGTGCTGTTCACCAGTGGCCGGCGCCGACACCTCTGTCGCGGCTTTTGTTGCATGTAAAGATGGTACTTCACTACTAAAGTGACAAACAACTATCAGGACCGGTCAGATCATGAAGTAATAATTATTCTGAAACTCAGGAGGGTTCAAGACTGACCAGAGGTTATACAGAAGCCACGGAGGGAGGGAGCGATCAAGTTAGAGGTTGCTCACAGAGTAATAAACAGTTTGTTTTGACAATTTTGAGTCATATGTCAAATTTTTGGGTCAGAATGATGAGAGTTGATGGACTCCACGAGAGTAGTAGAAGATTCAGTGAAATGACCGTGAAAACTATGTTCAAACGCAGATTATTCCTTATATAAGTAGTCTACACGCAGTGCGTTTTTCCTTATATAAAAGTATACACGCATCAAAACGGACCACTCGTGTCGGGATGTTGACAGCTAGTCCCGGTGACCCTGGAAGTGACCTGTTTATGTTTGGTGTGTGCTGACTTTGGAGTTCTTGATGTACTTATCGATAGTGATAGGTTAGTAGATTATACAACATCAATGAAAAACGATCAATATGAAACAGAAGACAAATATATATTTTATTCTTTTATTATCTCAGTAGGTATATAACATACAGTGGATATTATATAACATTACAAAAATATTTAGTACACTGAGTAAATATATAGTACAAGGTTAACATTTAGTTATAGGTATGTAGTTGGATGTCTGCTTAGCTCTATGTCATAAATGAACAATAAGGGGTGAAACTGTTAGAGATTGCTGGGTAGTCTAAACTGGTAGTGTAAAGAGTTAAATATCTAAAGGCGTAGTCGAGACGTATCATCGGATACCTTTCTTTTTATATAGAAATAGGAAAGAGCATTTCTTGTTTGACTGTATGAAAATATGAAATTATTTAAGACTTTAAAACCTACATTTTTCCCACCCTTGGCCTTTTGCGTGGCGAGAACCTCTAAAAACATAGCTTTATCTAATTTGTTGTGCTGTTTACTTAGCCCTTTACAACTAATTTTATCGTAATCCCCACTACAATGGTACGTCTTTCTACATAAACTAGCAAGAGCTGTCCCTTCGTACTCTGTTTTAAAAAGACCCGCCGTCCGTTTGATGTATGCTTTAACACCCTTACATCTTATTCAGTCTGTCTTGCTAACATGCTCAGCGTAGTGATGGGTGTATGGTGGTCGTCGAGTGTGTCGTCATGTATGTTTTTGTCGTGATGGGTGTATGGAGGTCGTCTAGTGTGTCGTGATGGGTGTATGGAGGTCATTTAGTGTGTCATGATGGTTGTATGGAGGTCGTCTAGTGTGTCGTGACGGGTGTATGAAGGTCGTCTAGTGTGTCATGATGGCTGTATGGAGGTCGTCTAGTGTGTCGTGATGGCTGTATGGAGGTCGTCTAGTGTGTCGTGACGGGTGTATGGAGGTCGTCTAGTGTGTCGTGACGGGTGTATGGAGGTCGGCTAGTGTGTCGTGACTGGTGTATGGAGGTCGTCTAGTGTGTCGTGACGGGTGTATGGAGGTCGTCTAGTGTGTCATGATGGTTGTATGGAGGTCGTCTAGTATGTCGTGATGGGTGTATGGAGGTCGTCTAGTGTGTCGTGATGGGTGTATGGAGGTCGTCTAGTGTGTCGTGACGGGTGTATGGAGGTCGGCTAGTGTGTCGAGATGGGTGTATGGAGGTCGTCTAGTGTGTCGTGACTGGTGTATGGAGGTCGTCTAGTGTGTTGTGACGGGTGTATGAAAGTCGTCTAGTCTGTCATGATGGTTGTATGGAGGTCGTCTAGTATGTCGTGATGGGTGTATGTAGGTCGTCTAGTGTGTCGTGATGGGTGTATGGAGGTCGTCTAGTGTGTCATGAGGGCTGTATACCTGTCTACTAGTGTGGCATGAGGGTTGTTTGGCGGTTGTCTAGTATATCATACTTTAATCAACAAATAGAAAAAACGAAGGAATATTACATTCAACACTACTTAGCTTAACTATATCATACCTACTTTAAACACATCAATAACATTGAATAACCTGTTATCGATAACCCTTAAAATACTTTAAGAGAAAACAAAATAGTCAAACTTACAGTGTAAAATATAGTCTCAAGCATCTACATTGAATATAACCTAATATCAATAAGCCTTAACATACTTTAAGAGAAAACAATTCAACTTACAGCGTAAAATATAGTCTCCGCTAGACTGAAGTGTAGTATGACCTTCCTTGAATCAAACAAACTTATAACACAAATTCTCGCATGAGACTAGTTTAAATATATCATAGTAACAAATAAATAAATTAGCCAATCAGCGAGTGACTACGCCAACATCGCCTGATATCTGGATTAACCAATCAGAGAAGAGTATTAACATTGGAGGCGGAGCAAAGTTATGACTGACAGCTGGATTAACCAATCAGAGAAGCGCGTTAGCCGAAGCGTAGGTTGTGGCTGTCGGCTCAGCTGTGGGGGGAAAATGCGAGGTGGTGGGTTACTTGAACTCGTTTTGACCCCTGAGGCAATTCCAGAAGAGTTCTATGATCTCATTTTGATATCTGAAGGCTTTAATACCAGTGTTTCTCACTTCAACGAACGACAGACATCATTAAAGGTGATTACTTCAGCTCTTAGACATTGGAGTTCCATATCTTTATCACTTGATTGAATGACAGACAACAGTAAAGGTGATCATTTCAGGTCAGAAAACTTAGTTCCAACGCCCAAAAGTTTGGCTCATAAGCAAAAAGTTGAACACGATCTCTACAAATTTAGTCCCAAAGTCGTAAATATTATATGCAAAGTCCAAAAGTTTGTCAAAAAGACAACCCAAACTCAGAATAGTTAGACACAAAGTCCAACAATTTATATGCAAAGTCCAAAAAGTTACTCCAAAAGACAACTAATGTAACACTTAACCCCAAAATTTCGTTTCATAACCAAAAAGTTGAGCTCAAAACCCTAAAAATTTACCCCCAAAGTGATACTAGTTCACCACAAAAGTCGTAAATGTTATATTCAAATCCAAAAGTTTGTCAAAAAGACTACCCAAACTTAAAATAGTTAGACGCAAAGCTCAAAAATGTATATGCAAAGTCCAAAAAGTTACTCCAAAAGAACAACTAATGTAACACTTAACCCCAAAATTTCGTCTCATAACCAAAAAGTTGAACTCAAAACCCTAAAAATTTAGTCCCAAAGTGATACTACTTCGACACAAAAATCGTAAATGTTATATTCAAATCAAAAAGTTTGTAAAAAAAAAAAACCAAACTCAAAATAGTTAGACGCAAAGCTCAAAAATGTATAGGCAAAGTCCAAAAAGTTACTCCAAAAGACAACTAATGTAACACTTAACCCCAAAATTTCGTCTCATAACCAAAAAAGTTGAACTCAAAACCCTAAAAATTCAGGCCCAAAGTAAAAATAGTTAGACACGAAAGACCACAAAGGTATATTCAAAGGCCAAAATGTTACTCCAAAAGACAACTAATGTAACAACAAGCCCTAAAATTTCGACTCATACTCGCAAACTTGGACACAAAACCCTACAAAATTTAGACCCAAAGTTAAAATAGTTAGACACGAAAGACCAAATAGTTATATACAAACTCCAAAAGTTTGTCAAAAAGACAAATGAAACTCAAAATAGCTAAACACGAAAGGTCCAAAAGGTATATTCAAAGGCCAAAATGTTACTCCAAAAGACAATTAATGTAACACCAAGCTCTAAAATTTCAACTTATACTCACAAATTTGAACACAAAACTCTAACAAATCTAGACCCAAAGTCAAAAAGACAAAATAATTAAACCCCAAAACACAAAAATCTCATCTCATAAGCAAAAAGTTGAAAAGCCACGCTGTCTAGTATCTCTTCAGTTTGACTTGATAAGTTACTAAAATTATATTTTGACCAATGATACTATACCAAAGTGTCCACTTTTCAAGGAAAGACTTTAATACAGCTGAGAAAATCCTAATAAATAATTCTAATTTAGTAAAAAATTTTGCACATGATGATAGTTACGACTGTGTCTAAATGATTAATGAAAATATTCAAACAATACTAGAAAAAACCAAACACACTAAAAACACCACATTGAAAGACTAAAGTTAAAGTTCACGCCCCCATCACAACTCGGGTAAGAAAAGTACGACAAAGCATGAAAGCTAAACCCCCTGTCACAACTCTGATAAGAAAAGTACTTCATGAAAGTTATGTCCCCTGCTATAACTCTACTAAACGAAAGTATTACCAAATACGTAGGTTACACCCCTGATATAACCTCACTAAAAGACAAAAATTTACTTAAAAGTCACTTTTATGATTTTTACCCCCTTGACCATTTTTGGTGGCTACGCCCATGAAATCGATAAAAAATTGAAATTTACACTCCAGACTTCCTCTAAACTTTACATTAGGCATCCCCATAACAAAAATTTACTTAAAAATCACTTTTATGATTGTTACCCCCCCCCCCCTCCCCCCTTGTCAATTTTTAAGAGCTACGCCAATTAAACTGTTAAAAATAGTAAATTTAACCTCTAGAAATATCCCAAACTTTATATTAGACATCCCCATAGCAAAAATTTACTTAAAAACCACTTTTAAAATTTTTACCCTCTTACCCATTTTTGGTGGTTACACCCATGAAACTGTTAAAGATAGTAAATTTAACCTCCAGGATTACTCTAACCATTATTTTAGACATTCCCATAACAAAAATGTACTTAAAAATCACTTTTATGATTGTTACCCCCCTTGTCTATTTTTGGCGGTTACGCCCATGAAATCGATAAAAATTGAAATTTAACCTATTGGCATACCCCAAACTTTACATTAAACATGCTCGTATCAAGAATTTACATTAAAAAAACAACTTTTATGATTTTACCCCCATACCCATTTTTGAGAGCTACGCCCATGAAATCGATAAAAAATTGAAATTTAACCTATTGGCATACCCCAAACATAATATTTGCCACGAACATGTATCAAATTTACCTGAAAAATCAACTAAAAATTAGTAGTGTATTACCAGCATAATGATGGATGAATGTATCTCTGGTTTCACATAATTTCTTATATAAATAGTCTACCTGTACATCGCGTCACATTTTTGGTACCATTTTTTCTTATATGAGAGTCTACATTTTTCCTTATAGTCTATCCGTCATTCTGCTGGTACTTCACTACTAATTTTTAGTTGATTAGGTTGGGTAAGGGGGTAAAATAATAAAAGTTGTTTTTTATGTAAATTCTTGATACGGGCATGTTTAATATAAAGTTTGGGGTATGCCAATAGGTTAAATTTCAATTTTTATCGATTTCATGGGCGTAACCGCCAAAAATAAACAAGGGGGGTAACAATCATAAAAGTGATTTTAAAGTACATTTTTTTATGGGGATGTCTAAAATAAAGTTAGAGTAATCCTAGAGGTTAAATTTACTATCTTTAACAGTTTCATGGGCGTAACCACCAAAAATGGGTAAGAGGGTAAAAATTGTATAAGTGGTTTGTTAGTAAATTTTTGCTATGGGGATGTCTAATATAAAGTTTGGGATATGTCTATAGGTTACATTTACTATTTTTAACAGTTTCATTGGCGTAGCTCTCAAAAATTGACAAGGGGGGTAACAATCATAAAAGTGATTTTTAAGTAATTTTTTGTTATGGGGATGCCTAATGTAAAGTTTAGATAAGTCTAGAGTGTAAATTTCAATTTTTTATCGATTTCATGGGCGTAGCCATCAAAAATGGTCAAGGGGGTAAAAATCATAAAAGTGACTTTTAAGTAAATTTTTGTCATTTGGTGAGGTTATATCAGGGGTGCAACCTACGTATTTGGTAATACTTTCGTTTAGTAGAGTTATAGCAGGGGACATAACTTTCATGAAGTACTTTTCTTATCAGAGTTGTGACAGGGGGTTTAGCTTTCATGCTTTGTCGTACTTTTCTTACCCGAGTTGTGATGGGGGCGTGAACTTTAACTTTAGTCTTTCAAAGTGGTGTTTTTAGTGTGTTTGGTTCTTTCTAGTATTGTTTGAATATTTTCATTAATCATTTAGACACAGTCGTAACTATCATCATGTGCAAAAATTTTTACTAAATTAGAATTATTTATTAGGATTTTCTCAGCTGTATTAAAGTCTTTCCTTGAAAAGTGGACACTTTGGTATAGTATCATTGGTCAAAATATAATTTTAGTAACTTATCAAGTCAAACAGAAGAGATACTAGACAGCGTGGCTTTTCAACTTTTTGCTTATGAGATGAGATTTTTGTGTTTTGGGGTTTAATTATTTTGTCTTTTTGACTTTGGGTCTAAATTTGTTAGAGTTTTGTGTTCAAATTTGTGAGTATAAGTCGAAATTGTAGAGCTTGGTGTTACATAAATTGTCTTTTGGAGTAACATTTTGGCCTTTGAATATACCTTTTGGACCTTCCGTGTTTAGCTATTTTGAGTTTCATTTGTCTTTTTGACAAACGTGTGGTGTTTGTATATAACTATTTGGTCTTTCGTGTCTAACTATTTTGACTTTGGGTCTGAATTTTGTAGGGTTTTGTATCCAAGTTTGCGAGTATGAGTCGAAATTTTAGGGCTTGTTGTTACATTAGTTGTCTTTTGGAGTAACATTTTGCCTTTGAATATACCTTTGTGGTCTTTCGTGTCTAACTATTTTTACTTTGGGCCTAAATTTTTAGGGTTTTGAGTTCCTCTTTTTTTTTTAGACGAAATTTTGGGGTTAAGTGTTACATTAGTTGTCTTTTGGAGTAACTTTTTGGACTTTGCCTATAAATTTTTGAGCTTTGCGTCTAACTATTTTAAGTTTGGGTTGTCTTTTTAACAAACTTTTGGATTTGAATATAACATTTACGACTTTTGTGTCGAAGTAGTATCACTTTACGTATGCGTGTGAAAGCTGGAAAACAACAAGAGATATAGAAACAAAGTTGAACGCATTCGAAAATAAATGTCTAAGGAAAATACTTGGTATAGAATGGAACGAATTCAAAACAAACGAGGAAATTAGAGAAATCGCCAATCAACCACTAATATCTTCAGTAATAAAGAAAAGACGATGGTCATACGTTGGACATGTGATGAGAAGAGATAATAATCGAATAGCAAAGCAAGCCCTCATATGGGAAACAACAGGTAAAAGAAAAAGAGGAAGACCCAGGGAGACACTGAGAAGAACATTGATGAGAGAGGCAAGAGCAGCAGGAATCGGCTCCCTCAATGAGATAGAACTGCTTGCACAGAACAGAGACAGATGGCGAGATTTGATAAAATATCTTTAAAAGAAAACTGCTAGAACAAAAATTCATATAGGAGAAGGTGTATCTTGGTCTACGCCCTATGGGCCGGTTACGGCTCGAAAGGTCAATAGATAGATAGATAGTATCACTTTGGGACTAAATTTTTAGGGTTTTGCGTTCAACTTTTTGGTTATGAGACGAAATTTTGGGGTTAAGTGTTACATTAGTTGTCTTTTGGCGTGACTTTTTGGACTTTGCATATACATTTTTGAGCTTTGCGTCTAACTATTTTAAGTTTGGGTAGTCTTTTTGACAAACTTTTGGATTTGAATATAACATTTACGACTTTTGTGGTGAACTAGTATCACTTTGGGGGTAAATTTTTAGGGTTTTGAGTTCAACTTTTTGGTTATGAGACGAATTTTTGGGGTTAAGTGTTACATTAGTTGTCTTTTGGAGTAACTTTTTGGACTTTGCATATAAATTGTTGGACTTTGTGTCTAACTATTCTGAGTTTGGGTTGTCTTTTTGACAAACTTTTGGACTTTGCATATAATATTTACGACTTTGGGACTAAATTTGTAGAGATCGTGTTCAACTTTTTGCTTATGAGCCAAACTTTTGGGCGTTGGAACTAAGTTTTCTGACCTGAAATGATCACCTTTACTGTTGTCTGTCATTCAATCAAGTGATAAAGATATGGAACTCCAATGTCTAAGAGCTGAAGTAATCACCTTTAATGATGTCTGTCGTTCGTTGAAGTGGGAAACACTGGTATTAAAGCCTTCATATATCAAAATGAGATCATAGAACTCTTCTGGAATTGCCTCAGGGGTCAAAGCGAGTTCAAGTAACCCACCACCTCGCATTTTTTCCCCCTCGCTGAGCCGACAGCCACAACCTACGCTTCGGCTAACGTGCTTCTCTGATTGGTTAATCCAGCTGTCAGTCATAACTTTGCTACGCCTCCAATGTTAATACTCTTCTCTGATTGGTTAATCCAGATATCAGTCGATGTTGGCGTAGTCACTCGCTGATTGGCTAATTTATTTATTTGTTACCAGGATATATTTTACACAGTAAGTTGGATTGTTTTCTCTTAAAGTATGTTAAAGCTTATCGATAATAGGTTATATTCAGTGTAGATGATTGAGACTATATTTTACGCTGTAAGTTGAATTGTTTTCTCTTAAAGTATGTTAAAGCTTATTGATATTAGGTTATATTCAATGTAGATGCTTGAGACTGTATTTTACACTGTAAGTTTGACTATTTTGTTTTCTCTTAAAGTATTTTAAGGGTTATCGATAACAGGTTATTCAATGTTATTGATGTGTTTAAAGTAGGTATGATATAGTTAAGCTAAGTAGTGTTGAATGTAATATTCCTTCGTTTTTTCTATTTGTTGATTAAAGTATGATATACTAGACAACCGCCAAACAACCCTCATGCCACACTAGTAGACAGGTATACAGCTCTCATGACACACTAGACGACCTCCATACACCCATCACGACACACTGTGACGACCTCCATACACCCATCACGACATACTAGCCGACCTCCATACAACCATCATGACACACTAGACGACCTCCATACACCCGTCACGACACACTAGACGACCTCCATACACCAGTCACGACACACTAGACGACCTCCATACAGCCATCACGACACACTAGACGACCTCCATACACCCGTCACGACACACTAGGCGACCTCCATACACCCGTCACGACACACTAGACGACCTCCATACAACCATCATGACACACTAAACGACCTCCATACACCCATCACGACACACTAGACGACCTCCATACACCCATCACGACACACTAGACGACCTCCATACACCCGTCACGACAAAAACATACATGACGACACACTTGACGACCACCATACACCCATCACTACGCTGAGCATGTTAGCAAGACAGACTGAATAAGATGTAAGGGTGTTAAAGCATACACCAAACGAACGCCAGGTCTTTTTAAAACAGAGTACGAAGGGACAGTTCTTGTTAGTTTATGTAGAAAGACGTATCATTGTAGTGGGGATTACGATAAAATTAGTTGTAAAGGGCTAAGTAAACAGCACAACAAATTAGATAAAGCTATGTTTTTAGAGGTTCTCGCCACGCAAAAGGCCAAGGGTGGGAAAAATGTAGGTTTTAAAGTCTTAAATAATTTCATATTTTCATACAGTCAAACAAGAAATGCTCTTTCCTATTTCTATATAAAAAGTAAGGTATCCGATGATAACGTCTCGACTACGCCTTTAGATATTTAACTCTTTACACTACCAGTTTAGACTACCCAGCAATCTCTAACAGTTTCACCCCTTATTGTTCATTTATGACATAGAGCTAAGCAGACATCCAACTACATACCTATAACTAAATGTTAACCTTGTACTATATATTTACTCAGTGTACTAAATATTTTTGTAATGCTATATAATATCCACTGTATGTTATATACCTACTGAGATAATAAAAGAATAAAATATATATTTGTCTTCTGTTTTATATTGATCGTTTTTCATTGATGTTGTATAATCTACTAACCTATCACTATCGATCAAGTACATCAAGAACTCCAAAGTCAGCACACACCAAACATAAACAGGTCACTTCCAGGGTCACCGGGACTAGCTGTCAACATCCCGACACGAGTGGTCCGTTTTGATGCGTGTATACTTTTATATAAGGAAAAACGCACTGCGTGTAGACTAATTATATAAGGAACAATCTGCGTTTGAACGAAGTTTTCATTGTTATTTTACTGAATCTTCTACTACTCACGAGTGATCGTAAGGGTTGCAAATTGTCACTTCGCGACAATTGCGGTGATTTCATTGGCTGAAAATATGTCACACAAAGTGTGATGTTGGATTATTTAAACTTCGACACAATATGTATTAGAAAGTTGAAGTTAGAGGTTAAGGAACAACAGGAAGAACTAGAAGAAATGTAGTCAGAGAAAGTTAGAACCAGGACAGAAGTTTAGTTACGAAAGTTTAGTCAAGAAAGTTTAGTCAGGAAGAGTAGTTAGTAATCTTCAAGTAAAGCTAGAATTCTCCAAGTAGTAGACACAAGATTCAAGTAGTTAGGAATCTTTAAGTTAGTTGACAGGTAAATAATGAACATATGAACTTTAGTGTTGTGAAGTGTTATTGAGAGTTTTCAAGTTGTGCTCATATTTCCTTGACGAAGACGTAAGTAAGTTGATAGAGAGATTGAATGTAAGATATGCACTTGTGGACAGATATCCACTGGCGGTTGTATAAGAGATGTCCCAGAATTAAAGAACACTTAATTCTAAAAGAAGTGCAACCACTATAGTACAAAACACGTGCCAGAATAATAGAAGTCAATAAACTTGATTATGATTTATGTATTCAGAAAAAATTGTGGAGAGACATGATCACCTACGCCAGTAGGCCTGGTACTTGATGATGATAATTCAGAAAAAGAGTCTGTCATGATTAACGTTGTGATCAATGTAATGTGATGTGTTGTCAATAAAAACATCAAAGATAATAAATATCAGGATAAAATAATTACATATCTTTTATACCGGCACTTGATGATGATGATGAAATACTTTGAGGATAGCAGATTTGCGACTGGGTAAAGTCAACTCCTGAACAGTAAAATTAGACATGGTACCATGTGAACGATCGAGCAGTAAAAGTAGACATGAAAACAATATCAAATACCGAACAATAAAAGTAGATATGGAAACTATATCAACTCAGAACAATAAATGTAGACATGAAGACCACATCAACTCAGAACAATAAATGTAGACATGGAGATCTCGTCGAAGTCCGAACAATAAATGAGACATGGAGACCACAGCAACGTCTAACAATAAATGATACATGGAGACCAACAACATCAACTCAGATCAATAAATGTAGACATGGAGACCACGTCAACTCCGAATAATATATGTAGACATGGAGACTACGTCAACTCCGAACAATAAATGTAGACATGGAGACCACATCAAATTAAAACAATAAATGTAGACATGGAGACCACTTCAACTCCAAACAATAAATGTAGAAATGGAGACCTTATCAACTCCGAACAATAAATAAAGACATGAAAACCACATTAAATCCGAACAATAAATGTAGACATGGAAACCACATTAACTCAGAACAATACATTTATACATGGAGATGACGTCAACTCAGAGCATTACAACTATACATGGAAACCGCATTTTAAAAATAATTAAAGTAGACACAGATACCATGTGAACTACTGAGCAGTAAATGTAGACACAGACACCATTTCAACTGCCGAGCAGTAAATATAGACACAGAGACATGTCAATTATCGAGCCGTGAAAGCAGATATGGAGACCATGTGACAGCCGCCTTAAAATTTTCCGAACCATAGTGATCCAAGGCATCCGTGTTACTGCCGTTGTTTCATGCTTCTCGGATGAACGCAAATGGTGTGGTCTTAATATCCGGCTCATAGCCAGCTTTGGTTTTTTTGTGTAACAGTATTCATAGGACTGATGGAAAGAGGACGAAAACATGTACTGTGATATAAGTTAACATAAAGAAGAGAAAAGATGACGGAGAGACCATTTCGCCCAGTGAGTAAATAGTTAAAGTTAAACCCCCGAACAAGATATTGACATGTTAAGTTGAGAGTTCGTTCAGAGATAAGAGTTACTTGCAAAATTAGACAATAAAAAGATTGTAACATCTTAATTTGGAGAAGCCACATACGTGTGCCACTTGGCGAACGTGTGATACCTGGAGTAGCAATAAGGAAATATAGAGGAGATTCTAGTTGAATGACCTGGGAAATACCATGTCAACCCACAGAAAATAGAATTTCCAACCACGTTCATCTGCAAGGCACGTAATCTAGAAACGCGCAATCACCTCCTGTGACTGAGACATGTGACTAAAGATTATAAGTAACCCCATGTGTTCTTCCGCTAACTTCTTCTTCTTTCCTTCCTCATTTGCCTTTCAGCGTCGAGGGAAGATATAATTTGCGGTCTTTTGCTTTTCTGTTCGTCTCTGATGCTGTTACTTTCCTAGTGTTTCTAATAATCCGTCAATCCATCTTTTTCGTGGGCGACCCATGGGTCTGGTTTTCTCGCAACGTTTGTTGAAGGCACGTTGTGTTGTATTTTGATCTTGCGACCTTGTCACGCTATCAAACCATTTTATCTGTTGTTTCTTTTTATATTCTATGGCGGGGATTATTCCTAGCTTTTTCCTCAGTTCTTCATTTCTGATCTTATCTCTCAGTCTGTTTCCTATCATTCTTCCAACACATTTCATCTCAGTAGAGGTTATTTTTCTGATTGTTCTTGTATCTCTGATGTCGAGGACTGACATTGGTAGCACAACGTTGGGATAAAGATTGTATTGTAGAGTGCCCGTTTTGCCTCTATAGTTATTTCCTTGTTGGACACTAGTGGTGATAGCTGTCCAATGATTTGACAAGCTTTGTGGCATCTTGAGTCTATTTCTACTGTTTATGAATTGTCATTTGTCACTAGACTTCATAGGTATTTAGATTCCTCAACTTGTTTTAGTTTTCTGCCGTCTATAGTTATGTTGATGTTCTGTTTCTTTTGCGATATTCATAACTTCTGTTTTGTTAATTTTGATTTTCATGTTGTATTTTGTGCCTGGGATGCTGAGTCTATTTAAATGTTCTTGTAGGTTTTCTATTTTTCCGTGTATGATCGTCAGCAAATAGAAGCTCGTTGATCTCCTTTGATGGGTCGGCTAACTTGCATATATAGTCCATGTATGTAACAAACAGTACTTTTGGGGGTTGGGGGGTGGGGGGGGGAGATAATAGCAAAACTGTCTTACAACTGATCTAACTTCGAAGTGGTTTCCGCTAACTGTGGTTCTATAAAAGGTCTTAATCTTGTTTCTATAATCTTGGCATTCATTTTGCCTACTTGGATCAGCAGTGATATGCCACGGTATTGTGAACATTCTCTTTCGTTTCCTTTATTTTTCCAAATGGGGATAATTATTGCTTGTTGCCAGTAATAGATGGTTGTTGCTGTACATGGGTACATTTAAATTGCATGTAGTAGAATAATAAATTGAACTGTAACTATACGATCCATCCATGATGTAAACATCCACAGTCAGGTGTTAACCTAAAGTCAACAACTTAAACACTGCAATGCAATGGCATACCATATTTCTAGGAATTCTTCTTCGTCTTCTACCTTTTTAGCTCCCAGTGGAGCATAGGTCTTCAACAAACACTTTCCAAGTCGTTCTGTTTTTTTTTTTTTTTTTTTTTTTTTTGGTGCTATTCTTTTAAGATCATTCCATGTCTTCCCCATCATCTTCATCTCTGCTTCTATCTATCTTCTCCAAGAACTCCTTGGTCTTATTTCTAGGAATTGAGAGGAACAATATATCTGATCATGAGAGTAAATTTGACATTTAATTCAGTACCAGAAATAGGAAACTTTTTTATGCAGAGCTTCTCAGCAGGAGACAATCTGATCATCAGAAGTGGACACATTGAGCTAGTGTTTCAGCCCTTTAGATTTTTGACACTCTAGGGGAGGTGAGTCATGACTCCCAGGCGACAACCTACTGCTGCATTGAACTCTAAAGCTTACAGCCTATTCGGCATATAATAACTAAACTTATTCTGCGCAACACTTATGGTTGAACCTACTGTCTATACTCGTTCTCAGTTTTAACCCACCATCCTGGTGACAGCAGTCTAAAATGGCAAGTATTTTCGCGACGTAAATATATTCGAAATTATCGGTCATGTGCTGACAGTGGATAAAGAAAGACTTCTCATCAGACATTCATGTAGAAACCATCTGATAAAATAAAACAATGAAGACCAATAAAAATCGCTACGCAGAACAATTAATAGATAAAGCTCAACCACGGAGCTTAGAAACAATCAAGACCTACAAGAACTAGCAGTAAATCGTCAATTGTAGAGAACTATGACTTCTGCAGTATGTGGCGTCTTCCGCCCGAAAGGAAAATGAATAAATGAATGAACTGTTAACTAATATTCTACAGTCGGACTGCGAAAAGTTCATTCGAAACAAGTTAAGATGAAATTAATTTGATTTTGACTGCTAAATAGATATATAACGGAATATAACGTATTAAAAGATATGAGTAAGTAAAAATGGCGGGAAATGCGTATGACTTTTAAAATAAACTTTTAAAATTGCAAAAATTTAAAAATTTATCAAATTTTGAAACAAATAAAGAACTGATTGAATCAGCCAAAATGGGTGTCAGCGAAGGCATGTCATCCCTGAAGCAATTGAAGAAACTCATTTTAGTAAACAGCTGCCATAATAACAATGGTTCAACTAATACGATAGCTTTTCCTTCTCTTTATCGTAACTTATAGAAGTATACAAAAAGAACTTACAATGACTCAAAGAGCCATAAACAAACGAAAACGCCAGAGTAAGAGGAAGACCGAGAAAAAGATGGATAAAAGGAATACTAGAGTCACTAGGAGGGATAACACCAGAAGAGGCCGACAGAAGAGCAAAGAATCTCAGATTGCATCTCCCCTCGACGCCAACGACATAGGAGAAAGGACAGAAGAAAAAAGAACATAGAAGTATAGGCCAACAAGTTCCAATTTTATTAATAGCTTTTTAAATCACTGAGCTTAGTTTTTATATTTAAAAAAAAAACTGGAACAAAACCTCTAAGAGATGATAATTAGTAGCGAAATTATGTTTTATTTTCATAACTTACAATGCAAATAACTAAAATAGTGTGATGTAATTATGGTAATTTAGGACAATAATTGAAGGTACTATTTTATATAGCGTAAACTGTAGGAATCTTTATGTTGCAAATTATTAGGTTAAATAATCATCATCATCATCGAGTGCCGTCTCCGCAACGAAGGTTGGCTACCATGGAACGCCATTCTGCTCTGTCTCTTGCTTTGATGGTACAGGTTGTCATCGGCTGGTTTGTCCATCTTTTGATGTTACTCGTCCATGTTAGTCTTGGTCTGCCTCTGCCTCTTTTGCCTTGTATTTTCCCCACCAGGATTACTTTTAGTAGGCTGGTGTGTCTTTTAACATGGCCAGAAAAATCGCATTTGTCTTCCTTGAATTGTGTTTAGTAGTTCTCTTTTCATTTTTAGTTGTTTTAAGACTTCGTCGTTTGTTTTCTTTTCCTTCCATCAAATTCTACCTATTCTTCTATATATCCACATTTCAAAGGCTTCAATTCTCTGTTCTGTTTTCTTGTCTAATGTCCATGTTTCTGCACCATATAGGAATACTGAAAAGATGTAACATTTTGCTATTCTTAGTTTTAGCCCTGGTGTTATTTGTTTTAATGTTAGTATGTTCTTCATGGCATTAAAATTACTTTTTGCCATACTTATTCTTTTGTTTATTTCAGCAGTACATTTTCCATCACTGTTTATAGTATGTCCAAGGTAGTTGTAGTTCTGAACTGTCTCCATGTCTATTCCTTCAATTTTTATATCCATTTGTGGGTTTTGAGTATTTCCTTTGTTTATGATCATAGTTTTAGTCTTTATGATATTCATATCTAGTCCATATTTTTTGCTTATCATGTTTATTTCATTAAGTAATTGTTGTAGATATTTAGGATTTTCTGCTAGTAGTACAGTATCATCGGCATATCTTAGGTCATTGATTATCTTTCCATTAATTTGTAGGCCTGGCATCTCTATGATGTTTTTAAAGATTTGCTCAGTGTATAGATTTATCTTCAGATCAGGTCGGGTAATTTTACCTGCTACTGTATGCAGTAAACAGTACAACCTGTGGCTGCCCTGCTGCCTTGCAGGTAAGCTCGGGAGAGTAAAAGGCTAAGGGAGGGTACCCCGAAGTAAAACAACCCTACTGCCTTGTGGGTGAGACGTTTTAGTCAAAGGCTAGCGGAGTCAACCGTAAACAAACCGATGGAAGGCAACAGAAAACCACCGTCGTAAATTCTTTGTATAATCATGAATCGCCACAACATTAGATATAACGACAACAACGTTAAGGGGGGTTCCCATGGAAAACCCTCGTTCGGTAGGGGATATCATGTGCTACAGGTGATACCCGATCGTCATCAAGCTACTGTAAGCAAAATAAAGATTAAACAAACTCAAAAGATAGGTACTTGGAATGTGAGAACACTCATGCAGAAGGGTAAACTAGAAAATGTCATACAAGAAATGAAAAGAATGGGCTTACAATTACTGGGACTTTGCGAAATGAGATACACCGGATCAGGGGAGATATATTCTGATAAACATAGAATAATATATTCTGGAGGTACTGAACACCAAAGAGGAGTAGGTATCATCATGGATACAGAAAGAGCAAGAACAGTGAAAGGCTTTTACCCAATATCTGACAGAGTCCTTTTAGTGAAATTGAATGGAAAGCCAATAGACATACATCTTATACAAGTTTATGCACCAACAGCAGACAGTCTAGAGGAAACTATTGATAAATTTTACGACGAGTTAAATGAGGCACTTCATAAATGCAAACCACATGAAAACACCATAGTTCTACGGGATTTTAACGCAAAAGTAGGAAAGGAAAGAGTTGAGGAAGTAGTTGGTCATTATGGCTTAGGCAAGAGGAATGAAAGAGGTGAGAAACTTATTGAATGGGCAAGAACACACAACATGATGATAGGAAACACCTAGTTTAAGCAACATCCAAGACGTCTGTGGACATGGAAAAGCCCATGCGACAACGCACGTAATCAAATTGATTATATAATGATAAGCAATAGATTTAGAAACAATCTGGTGTGTGTGAAAGCTAGACCAGGGGCAGATTGCAATAGTGATCATGTACCAGTTGTGGGAAAGCTTAGAGTAAAATTAAAAAGAACAAAACGAGCCTCAGTTAACATCAAGTTAAATTTAGATTTACTAAAATCAGACAAGAAGCTGCAAGACAAATATAAAATCACAATTCAGAACTGGTACAATGCAATAGAGAAGATACAAAGCATTGATGAACAGTGGGAAATGCTAAAAGAGTCAATGCAACAAACATCAAAAGAGTTCATACCACCAGTGAGGACAAATTCAAGGAAGAAATGGATGACAGATGATATTTTGCAGCTAATGGATACAAGAAGAAGAAATAAAGAAAATAAAGATGAGTATAAGAGGTTAAATAAAGAAATTGTAGTAAAATGTAATGGCAAAAGAAGCATGGCTAAAAGAGAGATGCAAAGAAATCGAATTGCAACAAAAAGGAGATGCTATATAATGTAATAAAGGAGGTCAAAAAGTAATGCACACCAATGTTTTTCTCGGCTAATAATAAAGATAGGAATATGAAATTTTGCACACTTGGAATATGACATGTTCCAATTATGTGCACCAAATTGCACAGCATTCTGATAAATATTACGCAATCTATGAACCGTTAAAATGGAGCTTGTCAACAATGTCCGTTACAAACAGCGAATTGTCATAGAATTTCTGGTTGCGGAAAAAGAAACAGTGGCAAACATTCATAAACGACTGTGTGCAGTGTACTAATGTTCTGCAGTCGATAGGAGCACAGTTAGTCGCTGGGTTCAGAGAATTAAAGCTGCAGAAAGTGTACGAGTGGAGCTGCATGATTTACCGCGTTCTGGACGTGTTGCCTCGGCTACCAGCACAGACATGTTAAACCGGGCTGATGCCATTATTCGTAAGGATAGGCGTATCACTAGTCAGCAATTGGCATTGCAGCTTACAGTCAGCAAGGGAAGTGCAATCGCAATTTTTAAAACTCTCGGATATTCAAAGATTTGCGCTCGATGGGTTCCTCGGTGCCTAACAAATGATCACAGAGTTCAAAGGAAAACATTCTGTTCTGAATTGTTGGAGCGTTTCGGTGTTGAAGGAGTATTGTTTTTGTCAAAAATTGTTACCGGTGACGAAACGTGGGCACATTATTATGAGCCTGAAACAAAAATGCATTTAATGGAATGGCATCATCCGCAGTCACCAAAAAGAAAAAAATTCAAAACATCTCCATCAGCCGGAAAGGTGATGATCACTGTCTTCTGGGACATTGATGGTGTGATTCTTGTTGATGTAATGACAAGAGGTGAGACAATCAACTCGACAGCTTACATCAATACACTGACAAAACTCAAAAATCGGTTCCACAGAGTTCGGCCTAATAAGCCATCTGCAGATTTGTTGCTTCAACATGACAATGCACGCCCTCACACAAGTCTGGTAACACGGGAAGCAATCAACAAATTTGGTTGGACTGTACTGCCCCATCCTCCTTACAGCCCTGATCTGGCTTCCTCAGATTTCCATCTGTTTGGACCACTCAAAAAATTCCTGCGTGGGACACACTTTGACAATGATGAGGATGTGATCCGTGCAGTTAAAAAATGGCTACGCGAGCAGGACAAAACTTGGTACAAACGAGGCATTCATGACCTAGTTTCGCGTTGGCGTAAGGCAATACGCTTGGACGAGGATTATGTTGAAAAATAGGTAGTGTAAAGGGGATGTTCAGCTACAATCTGTAAAAATTTCACACATTTTGCCCGAATAGCTTCGAATGAAAATTGGTGTGCATTACTTTTTGACCTCCCTACACAAACAAATTGAGGAATTAACAGGAAGAAAAACGCAATCAAAAACTGGATGTTTAAGATCAAAGAAAGGAGAACTGTTGATTGATCAAGAAAACATAAGGGAACGATGGACAGAATACATTAAGGATCTTTATACTGATGAACGAACGGAAGTAACTATTAAGGATAATGGAAACGGACCAGAAATACTAAGAGAAGAAGTGGAAGACGCCTTGCGCAATATGAAAGCAGGCAAAGCTCCTGGACCAGATAATATAACTAAAGAAGAGATTGAAGCCATGGGTGATTTTGGAATAGAATTAATAACAAAAATATTGAATGATATCTACAACAGCGGATATATACCAGACGACATGCTCAAATCAATATTCATAGCCCTACCAAAAAAATCGGGTGCGATTGAATGCGATGATCATCGCACAATAAGCCTTATGAGTCATATGACTAAGATATTACTAAGAATCATCATGCGAAGAGTGCGAAACAAAATCAGTCCAGAAATTAGCGATGAACAGTGTGGTTTTGTTAGAGATAAAGGAACAAGCAATGCCATATACGTCATAAGATCTTTAGTAGAAAAAGCCATAGAGGTGAAAACAGATTTATACCTATGTTTCATAGATTACACCAAGGCATTTGACAAAGTAAAGCACCAAGAAATAATCAACATTTTAGAAAGCATAAACGTAGACAGCAAAGATCTAAGAATAATAAAGAACATGTACTGGCAACAAACAGCGGCCATAAGAATTGGAAACCAATTGGGAATGTTTCAACAAATAAAACAGGGTGTTAGACAAGGTTGTGTGCTGTCACCAGATTTGTTTAATATTTATAGTGAGATTATTTTAAGATCCATAAGGGGCATGCCTGGAATAACAATTGGAGGTCATAATATAAATAATCTAAGGTTGCTGATGATACAGTATTAATCGCTAAGAGTGAAAATGAGTTACAAGAAATGTTGGACATTGTAGTGAAGGAAAGCAAAAATAAAGGACTCAGCCTTAATAGCAAAAAGACAGAGGTAATGGTAACAACAAAGAAAAAGACATCACCTCAGTGCAAAATAAAGACAAGTGGAACACTATTAAAACAGGTAAATAAATTTAAATATTTGGGAACTTTGTTAACCTCAGACGGAAGATGTACAAAAGAGGTGAGATGCAGAATGGCTCAGGCAAAAGCAGCTTTCCAAAAAATGAGGAAAATACTATGCAATCCATTTTTGACAATAGAAACAAGAAAAAGAGTTCTTAAATGTTACGTAGAGACAGTCTTAACATACGGATGCGAATCATGGACAATAGGACAACAGACAAGAAAATCACTGGAGTCTGTAGAAATGTGATTTTACAGAAAAATGTTGAGAATACCATGGACAGCTAAGAAGAGTAATGAAGAGGTTCTGAGAAAGGTCAAAGCAAAAGAGAGCTGCTTTCCAATGTTAGGAAGAGACAATCATCATTTTTTGGCCATGTAATGAGAAGAGAACAACTTGAATATATTGTAACAACTGGAAAAATTGAGGGACGAAGAGATAGAGGGAAGCAAAGAGAAAAAATAACAGACAGCTTGGGAGAATGGCTTGGCAGAAGGTCAACAACAGAAATGATAAATAGCTGCCGAGATCGAATGTTGTGGAGAGACATGATCACCTACGCCACTAGGCCCGGTACTTGATGATGATGATAGATTGAACAAGCTTGGTGATAGGATGCATCTCTGTCTTACTCCTCTTTTTATATCAATGGGTTCTCTTTCTTATATTTTATTATTGCTGTTTGCTCCCAGTATAGATTACATATTAGTCGTATGTCCATGTCATCTAGATGTATCTCTTTTAGGCATTCTATAAGTTGTTTGTGGTGTACTCTATCAAAAGTTTTGGTTTAGTCTATGAAGCAGGCATATATTGGTTTGTTTACTTCTGTGTACTTTTCGATTAATGTTCTCATGCAGAATATGGCTTCTTTTGTCCCGCTATTTTTCCTAAATCCAAATTGCTGCTCATCTAATTTAGTATTGATTTTATTCTGCATCCTTCCTTGTATAACTTTTAGCAAGATTTTTGCAACATGGCTCATTAGGCTTATTGTTATAAAGTCAGTGCATTCAACTGCACCATTCTTTTTAGACAATGCAATGAACGTTGATGTTTTTAGTTCATTTGGTATGTATCCTGTGTGGTATATGTCGTTGCATATGTCTGTAATCACTTCAATGCCAAAATCTTCTAGTGCCTGTATCATCTCTATCTGTATGCTGTCAGGTCCTGCTGCTTTTCCCTTTTTCATTGTTTTTATAGCTTTATCCACCTCAGATTTTAAGATTTTATAGCCTGATGTACATTTATATCTGGTTTCTCGTCCTTTTGATCATGAGATAGTTCTGTTATATATTCCTGCCATCTATATATAAATTCTTTATTGTCTGTTAGCATTTTTCCTTTTTTTGTCTGCAATGCATCCACCTTCTGTGGCTTTTTTATTTTTATTAGTCATTCTCTTTATTTCTGTGTGCATTTCTTAAGTCTTGTTTGCTTTCCATAGTTTCTATTTCTATACATTTTTGGCTGAGCCAGTCTTCTTTTGCCTTTTTGCTCATTTTGCATATTTCATTATCTATTTTATTGTATTAGGTTAAAGGTTAACCTTAAATTTTCGTCACACGCCCTGGCCTCCTCAAGCTTAAAACCGACAGTCCGTCGTCATTATCAGGTGAATTGTTACAAGAGTGATTACAGTAGCATCAACTAGATTCTAGAACAATTAATATAAACAATATTAGTAGCGTACAACGAAATAGTTTCAGTAAAGAATGTAATTTTTGTGTGCAATGTAAAAAAAAAAATAGATTAAACAGACAAAATTGTAATTGCTGTGCAATTTATAAACGAAGAAACGTTAATTTAGAAAATAATAAAAGTTAAGACTTCATTTTCAATTAAATTCAATTAAACAGACAATCACTAACTTGCTGACACAATTAACAAATTAAAGAAAACTACTCACTATGCCTGATTTGACAGCCACGAGAAACTTTTTCAGTCCCATCATATATTGTCACTCCTAGCCTTTTACCACGCTTCTGCTTCTTTTGTTAATTGTTTGTCATTGACTGGTTTCAGTGCATTAGTTACTGTAAGGAAAACAAGAAGATCAATGCCAAAATTGTCCGTATCCGCACATGTTATATGTATATTATAATGAGCATTCTAGCATTAAACATGTCCATTCTATTTGACTTTGAGTTGATACAGTTCCATAACAGATTATATAGAAGGAGTTAGACTGGATATATAAAATGAAGTATTAAATTGTGAAACTAATAACTTTATCACAATTTAGATGCGATATGCTGTAAATGGTAATTAATAAATATGTTAGCAACCAAAGATATTAATAGCAGAGCTGGTTGAGCAAGTCTCAAGAACAGGCAGCGATAAACCTGAAATAATAAATGCTGAGATGCATGTCTAGAAAACTGGGAATAGATATAGATTATCGACAAGAACCCGCTGGCAGTTGTGCGTTAAATATTGCATACTTTCTTCCACTATAGATGTTTGTCTAAGACTGCAAAATAATTATACCATTTCCTGTCATCGATCCAGGGTTCACTTTAAGTTTGCGAAATGTAATATTTCTGATTCTTTACATCATCGCTCTCTGCTGTTCACTAGTTGTGTGCGCATAATTTTCTCACTCGCTCACATCATCATCATCATCATCATCAAGTACCGGGCCTGCTGGCGTAGGTGATCATGTCTCTCCCTAACTTTCGATCTCGATAGTTATTTATCATTTCTGTTGTTGACCTTCTGCCGAGCCATCCTCTTAAACTGTCTAGTATTTTTTTCCTCTTTGCTTTCCTCTATCTCTTCGTCTCTCAATTTTTCCAGTTGTTATAATATATTCCAGTTATTCTCTTCTCATTACATGGCCAAAAAATGATGATTGGTTCTTCCTAATATTGAAAATTAGCTCTCTTTCTTTATACTCGTTCACATAGTAATAGTCATAAATTCTCGAAAAGAAAATGTATTTATGAACAGGAACAGTGCTGTAAACATCTAGTTAAAATAAACATAAGAGCTTTTATACAGTGATAGGCCAAATAACAGTAGAAACGATCTTTATCTTGTGACAGATCAAACAATATTGGCGAGATTTATTGTTGTGACAAGCCAGACAACAACAGGGGTGACCTTTGTTACTGTACCAGATCATCATCATCATGTGCAATATCAACTGGCGTAGGTGATCATGTCTTTCCACTATTGTCTTTCCACAGCGCTTCGTATCATTTCTGTTGTTGACTGTTTACCGTGCCACGATTCTAAGCTTTCTAGGATTCTCTCTTTTTGTCGTCCACGATCTCTTTCACTGTATTTTGCCCGTTGTAACCATATATTTAAACTTTCCTCTTCTCCTCATGTGTCGGGAAAATGTCTTTTTTTTCTTATGTTTTTTTTAGGAACTCTCCTTTTAAGTTGGCCTCTGAGAATTTCCTCGTTGGTCTGTTTGGCTGTTCGTGGATCGATTAACATTCTTCTGAGAAGAGAAGAGGCAAATAAATGCAATGCTGCGGTAAATCTGGTAGCCGAAAACTAGTTGTGGGGTGCAACATACACTTTTATAAAGTATGTTGGCAACTTTATAAAAAAGGACAATGCAAAATATTTTGTTTCACTCTACATGAGGCATTCTTCAGAAAACAGGGACATAGTAAACAGAAACGAAATAAAGATATACTCTCCTACATGTTTTGAGAGTTATAAAACTAATACTACAAATAAGGGAAAGATACAACGATAAGAAAATACGTAAGGTGAATATACTATGAATATTTCTTTAGGTGTCTCTGGTCTTCTCACCTCCGTTATCCATAAACCTACTGACTCCCTTAATTATCTCCACTACGATTGTTTCCACACGACATCCTGCCGGAACTCTCGTTCTTTCTCCCAGAAATTGATACTTCACTGTCTCTGCCAGGATGGGGATGATTTCTTTCATCATCATCATCATGTCATCATACTGGTTACATCATCATCATCATACTGGTTGGCGTAGTCACGTCCTTCAACCATCGTTTATCCACTGTGCATTGTATCAACACTGTTGTTGATTGTTTTACCATGCCATGACATCAAGATATTTAGTATTATATTTATCTTTACATCTATTCTTACATCAAGCCCACCTTATGTTGGACTTTTTTTTTAAACGACGTCTTTATCCGGAATCAGTTCCTTTCCAGCGGGTTCTCCGCATCTCCCGTCAGGCTGCCTTTATCCCTTTCTACTCGTCTTTCCTCTGATAGGGTAATATTTGCTCTCCAACCCCCCTCCCCCACTATGCGGTGATCATAATGATTCACCACAATCTCCCATCCCTCCGCTCCGACACTACCACCCGTCTTCTTTTCCCTGACCTTCTGGTTGCCTTCAAGTGTGACCGTTGTCTGCGCGACATGCTTGTCTGGAGCTGATTTCTTTCCTCCGTCCACAACCATCGTTGCACTATCTGTTGAGAACACAATCAATACTTGCGACCACGTTCTCCGGACGGATACGGTTCTTTTCCCAAACGGTCCTATCGAGAATAGAGAAGGGGTCAAATGTAAATCACGTAACACTATCTATGCCATCATATATAAGCGATGTAAGATTACCTACATTCGCGAAACAGGACGCCGACTAGAAAAAAGATGCGTCTTAAAATGCGATGCACTTTTTTCTCAATCTTATTTGTCGTTTTCTAGCTCAACACGCGTAATAGGATTTCTTGGCACAGACTCGGCGTTTTAATATGAACTTTCACAACAGGAATGATTTTCCTGCCTAGATTGCCCCTAAGCGAGCCTTGATATAAAATAGTTACTTTTAATTGCTATATTATCATGTTGAAATGATGGCTCCTCGTCTCCGAGTGTAAACACGTCAGTCGATGGGAGTTAATGGTGACGGACGTGACTTCTTTCAAGTACATTCATCATGTGATACTGAAACGTCAGAAAGAAGGACCACCGTAGTCTTGATGGTCACTCTCGTCCATTATGTGATTTTATTGTGTTTATGATATTAATCACATTGACAACTTGGGCAAGGCCTAAACGTGGTCTAGATTGAGCCAGTGCCTAGTATTGTCGCATATATACGTTAACAATATACATAGTAACGTTCAAGCCTAAACATTTCAAGCAGGTTTGTCTTGGGGAAATTAAAAAAGTGCAGGAAGTATTTTTCTGTCCAGACTAAATAATAAAAATGTAACTTATGGTTACATTATAATGGCAAACTCCCATTTCTATTGGGGTGGTATGAAAAATTCAAATTAAATTGAATATTATTAATATTCCATAATCATTTCGGTGGTAATAAATTCCAATAATAATTTGAGATAATATTACGTTCCTGCTATCATTTAGTGTGGTCCAACCCGCGGCCTGCGAGACTCCTTTGGTTAGATCCGGACCTCTTCAACGGCTTTCATTTTTTAATGGCAGATAACCAATGGAAAGAGGACGACCTTGATGAATACTGAAAGAAAAGAGGCAAAGCTGGCAGGCATAGACACTATAATCGAACAGCTAGTTATGAACTGGAGTCCAACAAGTGGCGGGAAACTCTACGAGACCAGTAAGCCGGCGAACGGCACTGGAAGGATCAAGAACCAATATCTTTTCTGCAGGTTCAAATAGTTCCCGCGGTACAAAACATGTATTCGTGTAACAATATATCCCCTATTGCATGAAATATAACAATTATAATACTTCTGACAAGTATAGAGATTCAAAAGACGTTTACAATCACCTCTCCGAGAAAATCAGTCTTTATATCTGTCCAGTAACGCTATTCTCGTAACATTTAATTACGGCAGCCGCCCGTCGATTCAGTGGGGTAGGTGCGTCTTGTTGCAAAGCAATCTTCCTACGACTGGTCATTAAAGTGGGTTTACAAAAATTACTAAAACAAAATGTATTGGGAGTTTGAGAGACGGTCCTTAAATTAGTCTTCAACCACACACTTTTGAGCTACAGCCATCGGATTATTAGTTTTAGTTTAAAGATTCACAGTTTTACAGCTCAGATCTTAGGAGAGCAGTGAGTAAATCATTTGACGCTCTCATTTTCTACTAATAAATGAAAAGTCTTTTTGTAAATTTTTGTTATTATCTGCCTATATATTTATCTTTATCTGTGCGCGCACACACTCACACACTCAATAATATATATGTATGCTTTCACGCAATCCCTTGCAGGTCGTCGTGTTTACTCTTTTGTAACAAGAAAAGGTTGTACCACACTGATTGAGATGATTTTACTAATTTCTCATCATCATTAAGCTGATATTAAATTCCCAACATCATTAGGGATAATATTATTCTCATGTTATCATTGAAATGACGTTAACCAACTTTCTGAAAAGGACGGGCTGCCAGCTGTGCGAAGCTGGTTTACCGTGCCGGAATTTTGTGTCATCAGGAGATTGAGATTTACATATGCCGCGCACTGAGTACAATAATGATATTCCTGTATTCAAGCATAAGAACATAACTTTAACCATGAGTAATAAATAATATCAGGTCGGGTAATTTTACCTGCTTCTGTAAGCAGTAAACAGTACAACCTGCGGCTGCCCTACTGCTTTGCAGGTATGCTCGGTAGAGTAAAAGGCAAAGGGTGGGTACCCTGAAGTAAAACAACCCCAATGCCTTGTGGGTGAGACTTTTTAGTCAAAGGCTAGCGGAGCCAACCGTAAACAAACCGATGGAAGGCAACAGAAACCACTATCGTTATTTCTTTGTACAATCATGAATCGCCGCAGAAGATACTATACAATCCATTTTTGACAATAGAAACAAGAAAAACAGTTCTTAAATGTTATGTAGAGCTAGTCTTAACATATGGATGTGATTCATGGACAAGAAAAACACTAGAGCTGTAGAAATGTGCTTTTACAGAAGAATGTTGAGAATACCATGGACAGCTAAGAAGAGTAATGAAGACCTTCTGAAAGAGGCCTAAGCAAAAAGAGAGCTAATTGCAATATTAGGAAGAAACAATCATTTTTTTGGCCACGTAATGAGAGGAGAAAAAAGGGAGCTCTTAAAAAACACCAGAAAGAAGCAATTAACATTTTTCTGGCACATCATGAGAAGAGGAAAGTTGGAATACTTGGTTACAACTGGCAAAATAAAAGGAAAGGGAGATCGCGGACGACAAAGAGAGAAAATACTGGATAGCTTGGTGTCATGGCATGGAAAACAGTCAACAACAGAACTGATAAGATGCACTGTGGAGTGACATGATCATCTACGCCAACCGGTATGGCACATGTGTAATGAGAGAAGAACAGCTGGAATATATTGTAACAACTGGGAAAATTTAGGGACAAAGAGATAGATGAAGCAAAGAAAAAAGATACCAGACAGCTTAAGAGAATGTCTTGCAGAAGGCCAAGAACAGAAATGATAAATAACTGTCGAGACCGAAAGTTGTGGAGAGATATGATCACCTACGCCAGCAGGCCCGGTACTTGATGATGATGAATAAATAATGACTTTATAAAGACTAGTGCCCAGTTTAAACGAGAGAGAGGGTTAAAATAGTAGTGACTGACAAATGACATTAGGAGAGATGAAATGTGTTGTTGACTGCAGCAGGCAATGCACTAGATATGTTGTGATCTGCTGGTCGGTGTTAATTGGGTTAAAGTTGTTGTCTATGTCAAGTTCAGGCCTGGCTTAGTATCGTGAATACGCCTCAGAAACTGTGTCACGGGCGCCTAGGTGCAGTACAGTGTTCAACTGTTTACGGCGTGATTTGTTGTGGTATTTTAGCTTTACATTTTCAATCATATATGCTCAGGTATTTATCGAAGACGAACTCATGTACCCAGTAACTCTATATTAAAATAGGTACAACCAGCCTATGCCACTGTAACTGACAACAAAACATGTTCTACAGGAATGCCGCTAGTACACATACGTGAGAAGAGCAATGTGGTTCACACCAACCTCCCTGGAAGAGAAACTATATGGGGCAATCTAATCACTTAAACAGACAGTTAACTTCATGATAGAGTCTGGAATCCTACTCTGATTGAGTCCTGATCGCAGAGAGAGAGAGAGAGAGAGAGAGAGAGATTCTGTCTTGGAAAATCATACTATGGTACCTTTATCTGTTTAGTGACCACAAATCAGTCTGTATTCAAATAATGTGGGTGGTATTATTTATCCTCACTGTCTTACCATTCAGAACCAAAGGTCACCATTGAACAAGTATTACTCATTGTCACCTGTTTGTGGAGGAAAGGCATGCATGATTCAAATGACATCTATTTTATGTTTATTGAGATTTGATGTCTGCACATCGAAACACCATACTCAACTTATTATTGTTTGTTACCAATAGAAAATATAAAATTTTCAGCAAACACGAAATGGTTGTGTGGATATGTAACAAGTCTCCAGTACTAGAAATTGTAGGTAGTCTCATTTAAACGTAAGATGGAATATAACAAATCTCCAGTACTTGAACAAGTTTTTTTATGTTTCCAACAATGGATATTTTTCTCAGTATTATTACGTACTAGGTGGAATATATAAAATCACACTAGAAAATTAGACACAATTCATCACAATTACTATGCAGAAATCCAAGCAATAAAGTTGGCAACAGAAAAACGGCTGAACAGTAATCTTAGCCCACAGCCTGTAGTTTTTTTTTTTTTTTTTTTGGACAGATACAAGATCAGCACTCCAGACACTACAATTCAGAAATTTGCCACATCTACAGACCGTATTGACTGAACTCTGCAAGCACCACAGGGTTGCCCTGCAGTGGATCCCATTTCACTGTGGAATACCAGGAATTGAGAGAGCAGATCAGTTGGCAAAGGAAGGCGCAAAAGGCATATAACCAGAAGACCAGAAGCCTCAAATCAGGATGCTTTACATAAGATGAATATATGGGAACAAGTTATTATCTCCACAGTCAGATGTGTACAAAATTCAAGATCAGAACCTTAACTTCATGTGCATGCTGAACACATACTTCAAGACTGTACTGAATATAGTAGACTGAGACTGAGGAAATTCCATTGGCCTATGGATACAGACTATAGAACTCCCTATAGATACAGATATATATATGAAAGCAGGAAAAGCTCCTGGACCAGATAATATAACTAAAGAAGAGATTGAAGCCATGGGTGATTTTGGAATAGAAATAATAAAAATATTGAATAATATCTTCAACAGCGGATATATACCAGACGACCTGCTCAAATAAATATGCATAGCCCTACCAAAGAAATCTGGTGCGATTGAATGCGTCATCGCACAATAAGCCTTATGAGTCACATGACTAAGATATTACTAAGAATCATTATGCGAAGACTGCGAAACAAAATCAGTCCAGAAATTAGCGATGAATAGTGTGGTTTTGTTGGAGGTAAAGGAACGAGCAATGCCATATATATCATAAGATCTTTAGTAGAAAGAGTCAAAGAGGTGAAAACAGATCTATACCTATGTTTCACAGATTATACAAAAGCATTTGACAAAGTAAAGCACCAAGAAATAATCAACATTTTAGAAAGTGTAAACGTAGACAGCAAAGATCTAAGAATAATAAAGGACATATACTGGCATCAAAAACAGCGGCCATAAGAACTGGAAACCAATTGGGAATGTTTATGTAGAGCCTGTCTTAACATATGGATGTGAATCATGCACAATAGGACAACAGACAAGAAAATCACTGGAGTCTGTAGAAATGTGGTTTTACAGAAGAATGTTGAGAATACCATGGACAGCTAAGAAGGGTAATAAAAATGTTCTGAAAGAGGTCACAGCGGAAAGAGAGCTAATTTCCAATATTATTGGTCGTTTCAAATCTAAATGTTCACGATTAACATGAAATATCTCCTCTTTCCCTGCACTTACAAACTTGATTTTTTGCATCTGGCCTTGTTTTTCCAAGGTCCCACCGATTTCACAAAATTTAATGATGTAGGAAGTATGCTTCATCATGAAGCAGCACTTTCCTTTGATCTCAGTGAATTTACGGATCTTTTTGCTCCTGGAGAAAATAATTTACCGTACATTAATGGAAATCAGCTTCTCGACATAGGCGTCTCTACACAACTTGAAAGTTGGAGGCGTTTATCAACTGTTTACTTTCTATTGTTTACTTTCTTTAAAATACTATGAGAATGTCAATATTATAGCCTTTACAGACGGTCTAAAACAAATCAGCGTATAAACAGTTCCATTAATGAAAACTATTTAAACAATATACAACAAAGAATACATTTTAAAAAATTAATTATCCGTTGCGAGCGATAACGAGCATGACATATCAAGCAAAGTTATTGTTTATGGGTACGCATGTGACTAAAGAGTCCGATGTAAGCACGGGATCCTCTTCACTGTAAAGAGCTACATTGTTCGTTTTATGTCTTTCCATGTGACTTTCATTATTTTACGTAAACAAGACATATGAAAGTGATTTAGTTTCTTTGCATGCCTGCAGTACACATATCAAGAATCTTTACATTTTCAAAACGTTATCAACTTTAGCTAAAGATTGATCATGCGGACATATAAAAACGTCCATTATTATTTCATTTATTCTGAATCAGAGGAGTCTAACATATTGATTACTAATCTGGGCTGAACGAACGATAGTCCATCTTTTTTCCAATAGTCATTTTCTTCTTTTAAGACATGATCTTCACATTTGCACCAAAAATCTTTGTCAATCTGTGATAGAGCAGCATATGTCAGTCCTTTTATATCGCATAGTTTAAAACTTGTATTCTCAGCTGCCACCTGCCCTTTAATTTTTGCCCAAACGAGTTCAATGGGGTTTAATTGTGGATGATAAGGGGGCAGTCTCAAGCACGTATGACCATGCTGTTGAATGATTTTGTCTATTTGGAATACTTTGGTCTTTTGCGATTTCTTAACAAGTGACAGTAATTCAGGTTTCAAAAATCCCTCGTTAAATGGAATTCCTTCCTTTCTTAGCCAAATCTTTATAACATCTTTTGTACTGGTAGATGTAGGAATTTTGTCTTCTTCTGCCACAGCGTTGTGGTACGACGTTTTGTCCATTACCAGACAGGATGGTCTGTCTAGAATTGGAAGAAGAGTATTTTCAATCCACTCTCTAAATATATGGCCATTCATCTCGGTGTGATAGTCCCTGTTGTCAGTATAATTAGAGGTGAATATAAGTTCTGCATTTTTCACCAACCCTTCTTTTCGGCTGCCTGCATGTGCCATTATAATACGCTGTCCTTTTCCAGTGGGTACACATCTTTTAATACTTCCATCTGATAACTGCCATTCCTTTGCACTTGTGTGGTGAGAATTTATCCAAGATTCATCTAGAAATACAATATCATAACCTTGGTTACGCATTTCCCGTACTTCACGTAAATATTTACTCCTCATAGAAACTAAGTGCGGCTTCTCGCAGATGACATTTCTACCACTATCGTACTTTCTAAACGTAAAACCGATGCTTCTAACAGTTCTCCATAATGTTGTTTTCGACACAACAATGTCATTTTCTGCTCTCAGTCGAATTTTCAGTTTTCTTAAAGTCACAGTTTCTTTGGAATCGAACATTTTACAAATTGCTCTTCTAATCACTTCCTTGTCAAAACTATCTACTACTTTCTTTCTTCCTAGCGCCCTAGTCTTGATTGAACTGGACACTCCGTTAGCTTTAAGCACTTGTTTGAAAAAGCGTTTGCTTATACCCAATGCGTGAATAGTTCTCTTTTCTGGCTTTGAGATGCTTCGATACAGTTTTCCACGCTTAGCTTCTATGCAAAAATATTTATACACCTTTATTGCCACTGATTGCAATGTAAGGAACTTTACTTTTATACCCATTGACTAACAGATCACAAATTTAACGAAATTGCCCAATAATTAGGATACGCCGTTGCACATAAATCACAACAAAACGACAGGAAATGGGAAGCACCGGATATAAAATTATAACTATGACGCGTTTTATGTGTTTTTTAGTGCTTAAAACAGGGAAATTGGCGCGCATTACGTTCAAGATGACAAGTCCGTGGGTGCTCACTCATATGAAGTGGTAATTCCTCCAAATATATGGTTTGACCAAAATGCCTTAAATTTGTATACTTCAAATAAAGAATATTTAAAACTATACGTTTGTTGGTGAGGAAATGAATGTACTTCTTGGGACCAAAAAATCACAAGACCATATGCAAAATTTCAGCACTATCAATCAATTGGTTGCAGAGATATGGAATTTTAAACACCTTCAAAATATTTTGAAACGACCTATAGTGAAGTTACTTTATCATAACAAATGAGTTACTCTAATGATCAAAATAGTTATAAGAAAGAAGAAGGAGGCGAAGGCGCGCCTCCCAGCACCAGAGCTGGAAGTTGTCAGCGATCCACAGCTGATGGCTTGCGCCAGGATCGGTGAACCAGAACCATCCAGACCCTGCTCCACCTCTCCGTGGTGCCTCTGTCAATACAAACCTGCCCTTGTGGCAGAGTTCTTGTTTGTTAATGAATCTATTATTAGTTAGTTATCTTGTTGATCATCTTCTGTGATTTGTTTATCTATCTTGCTACTTTCATTTGATCTATATAGACACACATATAACTCGTCATCATAGTTTTTGAACAAATATAACAGTCTTTATTACCGACATCCACACATGGTTTAACAACATGTCTCTGCTACAATCAACAAGTTCTAATATTCTATTATAAATCTTGACGTTACTTTCGCGTTACTTGGTAGATCCTATCGGCGATGTTTATCACAAGTAACTCTTGTGATCGTAATCAAGTTATTTTTTCAATTTATGTATATACATAGTACTAGCTTGAGATCTTAAAGTTCTAAATCCAAAACGTATATCATAAAATCTCTAAACCAACTGTTTTAATCTAACTACCTCACTCCTACCTTACTGCTTGAAGCAGTTTCTTAAATTAGTCTGACTTTTCATTCTTGCTGTTGCTTGTAAAATCTTCGAGGGAACTCATTATCTAACTAACTCCTAATCCTACACTCTGCCTTGTGGCAGGTATTCTGCCATCGTCTACTATTTCTTTTCTATCTGTCCCCTCGAGCTTCATGGGCGAAAAAGTCCTAACTCTTAATTCTATCTTCTGCCTTGAGGCAGGTCCTTTCTGATGTGCCTCCTCCGCTTCGTGGGTACAAAGTTGTAACTCCTAATTATATCTTCTGCCTTGAAGCAGGTATATAGTCTCTTCTACTACATCCTTTCTGATGTGTTCCCTGCGCTTCGTGGGTGAAAAGTTGTCAAATCAGTCTTCGCTGGGTCTTTTGTGTCCATATTAGCCACTCCACCTAGCTAAGGATCATGGGAATCTAATCTATAGTCTCCTTATCATTCGTCTGTATCCAATCATTATTTCATTAACTCCGCCTTCTAATTATGTCACTAGTCTCATTACTTGAGGAGTCCTGCCGACACCTGTCAATCCTCCTAAACTTCGCTTCCCTAACAACTAAAGCTTTCATTGGCCCTTGACCAAGTGCGGCGATTTCTCTGTCAAAATTCTTTCATCTAAGACTCCCGTCTCTGGACTGCAAGGCGTTTGCCGACATAGGAATTTCCCTTGAATACGCTCGCCTCAGCACTTCAAAGAATCTTTCAGGGCTCGATTCAGCGATAGAGATATCGTGTCAACAGGTGTTGGATACCTGTTCTTACGGAGTCCATCGCTTTACTTCGTTGCGTTACGTAATTTCGCCTGGCCAGCGGAGAATCTTGTCTGGGATCCCACATCCAGAATGAACACCTGTTCGTACCTTCTGCGCAATCTGATAGCTGTTACGCCTCGGGGTCTGAGTTCGGTGGACTACCTTATACTTGCTAATTCTTAAGTTCCCTATGTCATCCTACCTCAACTTATGTTCGTCATATTCTTATTCTATTGCAAGGATCAGTCACACTATCACACCCTTTGTAAATAAAAAAAATCATCCTCTGCTAATACAAACACGTCCGCTGGTGATATAAACCCGTCCTCTCGCAATACAAAGATGTCTTCTAATAATTTCAAACATGCCCTCTCCCAATATAAACCTGCTTCCCCATGCGTCGACTTTAACACAACACCAAACCACAAAAAACCATGATACCAGGGTATGATAACATTTGTTATTTAGTTGTTAGTTGACAAGGCTGTGCTAACAACCAGGTGCCCTCTTATAAACATGTCATAATGTACTCGAGGGTGTCTCCAACTTTTAAACAAATTTCTTGAGCGTAGTATGGGCCCCTCTGTCTCACCACCCTTTATCGTTTGCTGAGTCCATGGAAGAGTCCCTTCGCGGAACAAACTTCACGTAACTCACTTTTCCCTATTTGACATTTTGGAGACTCTCTAAACATGTCTCAACACGTCTCTTATAATAAAGTATTGCGTTAGCTACTATAAATAGACGGTCCACGTCTCGTTACAGCGTAGTATAAAGGACAGCCATTCGCAGTATTCGCAGTACCGCTACGCACAGAAAACCATAGCCCTACCAGCGGTATGTTGACAATGGAGTCGTCAAGCATGAAAATGTGGGCCTCCTCTGCTAAAGTTGACTGTGATGGTGCTTTTGTCTACGTATCTCGTAACGGAGAGTATGTAACACCGCTACAGAAGAATTGTTTGAAGGCTATCTCTATTTGGAGTTATCAATCAAAGACTTTATCCCATATTAGAAAATATGACGGAAAGACTGGGATGAAATTTCCCACACGTTACGACAAAATATTAACACGTCATGAATTTGAGACTTTAGTAGATCTGAAGTCTACGATTCTCTCAGAGTGCGACATATTACAAACAACCACTGGTGGTGCATCTACAATTCTCTTAGAGTGTGACAGAGTACAAACTGCCACCGAGGGTGATTGTTCGCTCGCTTTTGCTCCAGTTAATGAAGAACTTCAGTACCAACAGAGTGACCCTTCAGCTTTTCTTACAGCCCCAACTCACAAACGAATTTATTCGCAATCGGTCGCTAACATGACGGGCAGCTCTTATGTTATCAAGAACAGTAATAAGCCGAGATGTGTTAAGCTTTGCAGCCCTTACCCGATTATTGCACGTGAAGGACTACGCAAACTTGAAATTTAAGCACTATTTTCATGCCTTTATTAGTTTACCTGTGTAATGTTGTATATTATTCCTCACTTATTTGTACTATTTTTAAAAATACCATCATTTTACACTTATAAATATTGTGGTTGTGTTACATATTTTCTCTAGTTACCTTGATGATGTATTAAAATATCATATTTACATTATGATTTATTGTAAAAATAAAATTAGATAGAAACCAATATATTTGTTTGTTTTAATTTATGTGTTTATTTTTATTTGATTTAATTATATTCCTTTAGCCTATGTCTACTCTTATTTGATTTGTCGTATTAAAACAACCAACGTTGTAGAAAACAAATTTTTTTTTAAATTTAATATTTTTCTATGTTATATATAATTTTCCACTTTCTGTTTTGTTGCTGTTTGACTACACAAATTAAAACACTTGGTGAATTAGATGGGCGTCGTCCACACAAAATAAGACACTCGGTGAAGCAGCGTGTTTTAAACAAAACTCACAGACTGATGTTAGGCTATTTGATTTGTAGCGTGCCTTCTACTTATATACGATTCTAAATTACGTTGGTGGTCACGAGTCAATTAATTTACAAGGCGAGACACTGCAATTTCCATCCATTAAAAATTACCCACCAAAAGTCTTTAACTACAACACGCTTCTATTTCTCCGCCGTTGTTATTCTACCAATTAGCAATTGCATTCTTATCGCTCACAGGCGCAGGTGGTCAGTGTCACGGAGGCATGGTAAAATGAACGGATGTTACTCTGCACACATTAGTCGCCGCCTTGCAGACATTCCTTTTCGCTCACGTACGCGGGCGGTCAGCGTGTCAGGGACGCGCTAAATGGTAAAGCGACAGCAACGAACGGATAATATTACTCTACACGCATTAGCCCTCATGTGAATCCTTGTGTTGTAAAAACGTCAAAACCGTTTGAATGTTTCCACTAAGTTTTTTTTTCTGTGTGTGGTCTATAACGACGGAACATTTTAGTCAAAAATGAATAAACTACTTTTTTTCTTTGCTTCATATATTATCGTTATGGTTATATTGAAGTTGTCTATTATATTTGAATTTTGAAAAAACAATATTTAAACTTATGTTTTGTCTTGAGAGAATAGTGTGTGGAAAAAGAGAGTGTGACAGATGAATTTTTTTAAATGACGTCACCATGAAAAAAAAATCCCCTAATGTTTTGCCCTCATCGTAATCACCATAATCCCCAGGCCGTAACAACTCTGCTCTCTTCTTAACCCACTTTATGCGTGCTCCGCTGCAGTGGTTGAAGATGCGTCATCTAGACGTGATCTTGCCGTTACTCTGGTGAGAAACCTTGGATGATATTTCCCTATTGTGTCTAATATGTACCCCTCGTACACTTGACGTACTTCGCGTTGATGTTGGAATTATTCTGGACTGCATAGTCTGGTAACACTGACTCTCTTTCGCCGCGACACTCACACTTCGTTCTTCACCACAGTGTCAGAATGTGGCAAAAGTTATAGTTGTACTGCACAGAGAATTCTCTCGTGGAAGTAACAGTAAGTTTATTTACACGCAGCATGTCCAATACAACAAAATATATGCAAGCCAGGGGTATACAATTCGCTCGGCTGTTCACACATTAATGTCCTGAATGCACATCTCTCTACTGCAGTCGTGACTCAGTTCGTCTCTCACGCACAATCGGTCCAACACTTAATCACTCTAGTCTGGATCCTAATATTTACTCCCCATACTAACACACTGATCTGTCTCGTCAGTAAATTCGAGATCTACTTCTTCAACTAGTCTAACTCTCTATATTGACTTGTGCTCCACGAGCCATTGGCTAACGACTATCTACTGGGGTCTACAGCAACCTGTCTGTCACTAGTTCTCCGCAGACTCCATGTGTGAATTTTGTCCTCCAGCCTCGTACATGGGATTGCATACTTCGTCCCTGAACCAATCAAATTACTCTAGTCATCTCATGCTTTGTCTCTTAACCAATCACAACTCCACTACGTCATCTGCTCCTCTCCAAGTTCACACTCTCAATCAATCACGAGACTTCCGCTATCCTGCCTGACATTATTCTATTCATATTTCCCGTGACCTCTCCTCGTGCTATATTTACTCACTCACCTCAACCATCTCCAACTCTCCTTCACATTCTCACAAACACTGTTACAGAAAAGCGAGAAGAATGGAAAACAACAATGTATTCCCAAACAAATATTGTATGGAAAACTTAGAGACGGAACGAGACCATCGAGTAGAGCAGTGCTGGGTTATAAAGATGTTTGCAGGGTGTCTTTGGGTGACTTCTTTATCAGTGAAAGAAAAACTGGGAAAATCTGGCTATAGATCATAGCACATGGAGAGCAAGAACACAAAAAAAATTATAAATCTGCACCGCAACATTCGAGGAGGTGGTGACATGACAGTCAGAAGACAAAAGGCGCTAGAGAATGGAGATGAGACCAGACACACAAAAATGCATCTTGTTCATTCTGTGGTCGACTCTGTCTATCCTATATTGGGAGATTCAGCCACGAGTGACGCATTTCAGTAAAACAGCATCTTGCAAAGTACGCTAAAATGTTACCAAACTACTGACATATCATGATTGCTTGCTATCACCCGTGTGTCGTGACGCCACTGGTTATGTCGTTTTTTTTTTATTTCATAAGCTCACCTCCGATTAAAATTAATTACCTAGGACGTCTAAGACATGAGATCGCATGATCCAACATAGACTCACGATGCTGCAAAATGTGTCACAGCCTTAAACATCTATTATAACCGTCTACTGGTCACTGTACATTAAATTCTTCATCCGATCTTTGAGTTGCTATTATCATTGACATGTTTCTAGAGGCAAAGCAGTATGAAAACTTACCACCGCCGATATGAAATGTGTTAGACGCCTTGTATCCATGTGAATGAGGTGGTGAACGGCGGAGAAAAAAGGATACAAACATATTCCTAGTATGTATTTCCTTCATTGACAGCATATGGATTTGGTTATTTGGTTATGGAAGGCCCCGGTATCACTGCAAACGAATTAAAATCCATAATTGCTCCACCGCCCATCAACGTAATTAGCGTAATCATCCGAAAATCATCTTCCAAACAAAGAAAGGTAACTGTAGTCCCCATCATAGCAGTCTCAGCACACGCCAAAAGACATGAGGCGAAACCACGCAGAAAGTGAACACAGCCAACTTTTCCCTGCCATACGATATCATCATTCATCAAAAGCAATTAGAATATCGAAACATGATCAAAACGGATGAACACACAGCTCACGGTGTGCACAGAGCACTTAACTCAGTAGCTCCTGCAAGCCGGACTTGGAATATATGAGGAAACTGCAACAAGGAACACTTTTCATGCATAGCCTTCAATTGTTCCCACCGCCTATCCACCATATACCAGGAGTTCACGTCCCCTTGAAAATGATGATCGTCATTTTTTTTTTTAATGTAGAGCGCTTGATGATGTTAGGCCATCGTTGTTGACTCCAATTCTGAACATATAGACACACAGTTAGTCAGATTATCCCAGTCGCACATCAAACAACCGACCGTAAGATTAGCGTACGGCCTGTCCAGAAGTCTAGGGATATACGATGAACCATTATGATGACGTAGCACACAAAAATGTAGTACACACAATTTCGCTCCCTTTCGATTTCTGATTACTCTTGTAAAAGCAGCCTATGACGAACAAAACACTGTGCAAATTCCGTAAAGAGATAAAACTGCGGCTGACGAAGTAGTTTACATTGATAAGTAACATGGAAATAACTTGCGTTAAGGAATTCCAACAACGGCCACGAACAGCACCAATGTGACGTAAAGCGCAGATCAAGTCTAGACGTTGGAAGGTCACATTTACAATACTTGATTTGTAAAAACTGGACTGTTGCTGGCGCGCAACATCGCTTTAGCGGCGCAGATGTAATAGGAAGATCATCACTTTTACTTTAACGCAGAAAAGTACAACGGAGAACCGAAATTAATCAGATTCCGAATGCACTTACTGCAGCGATCAAGAGAACGTAACCTAGATCCCACTATCTTTACAATGGAAGTATATGGATGCAACAGCTAAATAATGTGGTCCCATAATATTCCAGACATACAGGATCTCACCCATAACTACCCTATTTTAATGGAGTTTTGATCACGGTGTGCTGTTAATTAGTAACTGTTTTATGGTGTTGTATCGACCGTAAATGGATATATTGGGTGGTGTTGACTTTATTTGAGTTTCAGTGTTACTGGGTCCTTGTACTGGAATTAAAGGGAAGAAGAGTAAAATAGAGGGAGAGAGAGAGAGAGAGAGTGGAGGGAAAGACAAGGAAGAGATTCAGAAGAGAGGGAGCGTATTATTAGTGAGTACGACTCACTAGAACCGAAAATGAGAACGAGTAATACACAGGAAATATTCATAATATAAGTAAAAGGTGGTGTAGATAAAACTCATATAAAGATAGATAATTAAATTGATTGTTAGAGAGAGAGAGAGAGAGAGGCAATATACAGTTAAGGGACATGTGTGAGTGAACTCAAAGAGAGAGTGAGATAAGGGTTAGTGGAGAAAAAATTCATAGAAAAAAGAGAGAGCAACGCAACGCGAAGTACAAACATTCTGAGGACGATGAACACATGCAGTCCATACAATCAGGTGCGGAGCTAAGTGTCGAGTTGCTCGAACCTAATTACCATGGGAGAAGCGAATAAAGACCAGATGATGTCCAGCTGAGCCAGGGTGACCACAGTCACTCTTTGTTTAACGGGAAGCGAGTGCTAAATGAACAGGACTCAAATGGTCCTGTTCCTAGTGTTCCAGAGTCGTATGAAGGTTTTATCAGTAATACTCGCAGCAGATCAGCACAGCGGGCGAGTACATATTTAAACGATGGCGATCGACCCCTTCAAGCGTTGAATATTACAGTTGTACATTTTCTGCCCTATGGGTATTATATTGCCAATATTGTGATGGGGTTGCAATTCACATTTTCTGACATTTCTGATGAAGAGATGTTGAACAGGTATTGAGAGAGGTTCCAAACCTGTCTGACTACATTATACAAATATAAATACTTTCCACGCCAGACAAATAAGAAAATAAAATCATGAACATTAAAGTCATTGTTTTATTTTCATAATAGTACAATTTATGAAGTGACAAAGTGTGTGTCCATCAAAGAAATTAATGTCCACGGTGATATCATGCTTTATATGGAACAAATGGTTAAAGTGTTACAATATATATAAATATACACTTTAAATGAATCGGTTGCACATACATAATTTAAAATATTGACAGCGATCAACCAACACGAGACAGTTGCAATGCCATACATAACTAAACGTATATCAGATAAAAATTATGCATTCACATTTGTGAAATATAGTGATACTTAGCGCCTGTTAACTATAGTGATAAAAATGTCATTGTTCACACCCATAATCAAATCAACTGTGCTATAAAAATGAAAAGTTACGGAAGGTTAACAGAAGAACATCAATGCTTATATCATATTGACTGCACAGAGATTAACAATAATGAAAGAATGCATTAATCAATGAGGTAAAATAAAACACAGCTGAGCAGTGATGAGTACACTGCAAAAAAATACTTTGGGATTATACAAAATGGATTAACTTTATTTCAAACCAAGAAGACATCTCAAAGTGTATAAACTTTGTTGGTCTGTGGTCTAAGAAAAAAAGAAAGAAGACTAAAAGACTTGACAAAATGAATTTCCTTTTACATTTAGTGGTGCCTCCTACTTCGAACTCAATTCATTGCAGGTGACCATTCAAATTCTGAACTGTTCAAAATTCCAGTCACATTTTTTCCCCATTAGAATTGGTGGTAAATAAATTAATTTTTTCCCATACCCTAAACAATACCCAGTTTTAAAAATAAATTATTAAAACAGCAAATACGCATAATTTATAGGAGATATATCAGGATTAAATGTTTAAAATAATAAACTAATAATTAAAACAATAAATAAAATACGAAAATTAAATATACTTAAATGAAAATTGCATTTACTATAATGTGAGGAGTGATGATGTCCCATGTTGCTGGTGGAGAGGAGCAGAAAGGTTTGGATTGGAAGTCCTCTTCCATAAACTTTGGGGGCCTCGGTAGCCTTGTTGGGAAAACCCACCTACTAGGCTACCGACATTCGGACAACCTGTATTCAATTCCCGCTGGAAGCAATGTGAATTTTACTCAAGGGTGGGAAAAAAATACCCCCGCGGTCAACCCAGCCACTGGCAGAAATGGGTACCAGGGATTACTCTGAAAAGGTGAAGAATCCCGCCTTGCATCGTGAGTTTCGATGATTTTAGCGACACTATGGAGAAGTCTCCGAACACTTCTGGATAGGCGGCTGAGCACATATTGGTGAAAACTTGTGCGCTAAGACGCTGATTCAAGTCTTGTACTTTATCTTGAACTTTCATAAACACACTAAATAACTGTATTTCCGGGGCTCTGAAATCTGAATAAATGTGGTGACATGACATATCCCTACTTCACCCTTTTCAGTCAGTGCTCTGGTGTTATCTTTGATGTACCTTGTACCCTTTTCTTATGTGTGCCGTGTGGTCGCCAGCCATGTTTCTCTATTGTCCTTTCGAGCCGAAGACGGCACATAGGGCAGAACCACAATCTCAAAACCAGAAACCTTGCATGCCAAAGTGGCACATATTGCAGAGATCACTGCTCTAAAATATATGGTGCTGTTTCTATAACAATACTTTTTACAATGACAGCTTGTCAAGCTATCGATCAACCTCCTTAGTCGCCTCTTACGACATGCCTGGAAGGTCACAGTGTCACTATTCTTTACTTCCCCATAATGAGGCCCCGGTAACACACAGACACAGCCATGTTTAGTTTATCATAAAACAACGTTTGTGCAAATATTTCTTTTAAAGTATGCCCAGTTAATGGACCCATTCAAGGAATTCTTTACACTCGTCTGTTTAAAAAAAAAATTACATCGTCTATGCAGTAAGGTCATACCAAAAATTTTTATCCCAATTATTTCTTATTTAAAAAAAATTACAGCACTAACCAAAAAAAGTACAGTATTTAACTAACATGTTACTAACGATTATGAGAACATTTTTGTACATTTAGAAAATAACAAATTTACGTATACTGTAATACTTTTTTGTGTCCATGAATTTAATTTTTTTTGGTAATGCACTTATAATTTAATATCAGCTAAAAAATCAATCTAGAATTGTGTTTCTATGCAAATGTTACAGAAAAAACTTTGTCCATGGTCAGTGAAAAGAACAAATATGTCCATTTGATAACAATTTAACAGAAAACTGGTTGCTAAAGAACATACAAACAAGGAAAATAAAGTTATTTTCAAATCACTCAGCTGTAGCATACACTTTACAATGGATTGGCGTCATTGCAAGCGTCCCATATTTGCAACACCCATGATTCAATAATGTTTCAATAAGTGTTCATCTTGATTGTTCATACTGTTCCAAAAATGTATTGCATTTGGAACAAATGTGCACAGGACACCATGAACAAACTTTCGAGACGCTGCAATGGTCGTTGTTGGTGACCCAATCATCATGCGCCAACGTGGAATCCAAGTGGACATTGTGGTCAGTGAGCATGCCCATAGAAACGCTGTCAAACAAAAATGAAGTCATCAGTATATATATTCCTAGCCTTGATTTTCTTAATAATGACTGATCTCTTTAGAGATCCAAAATATCTATATACATAAAAAAACATCGTCCCATTAAATACATCTATTTGTATAATCATGTCAATAACATATCTCTGGATCAACCCTTCATGAATGTACTCTAAGTCTTCAATTCTAAGTTAACTCTCTGTCTTCTCTTTCCTCCTCCTACATCTCAATGTTCCCCGAAAGCTAACTACCCTTCTTTAAAAAGCCTAGCACTCAGCATTGGATTCCGTCATGTTTTCTTGCCTAATTCATCTTATCTGCTTTGGACATAAGCTTAGCAACCAACATTGGGTGGGTAGCTTACATGTTACTTATTGTTTGTCTAATCTCACTGCCAAGAGATTATCTTATACATTTACTTATCTTTCGCTTCTTGCAATATCAGCAACTCATATCAATATCAAACATTTCATGTTATTAATGCCACGAGTAACATTTGGGTCTATGTTTACTCACAAACAGTGTTTGGCAATAGTATTAAATCCGATGTAACCCATCATGTGGTCTTCGAGTTACTACTGTGCATGCTTACTCTTTTTGGTACCATTAATACTACTGTACAATTGCCAGTGAACAACTTCAGTGATTTGTCATTTCTCACCCACCCACTGGACTCTGTCCATTTTGCACTTTTAACCTCCTGAACCTCTGTTTTGAAAATATTGGACCCCGGTGGTGAGGGAAAGAAAAGCAGAGAGCCACTGTTACCTATCATGCATGTCGTAAGAGGCGACTAAGGAGGTTTGGAATCATCACCTGTACAAGCAAATAGTACGTGCAATGAGCGACCTTGTCAACAGAATTTACCAATGCATTTTGGGAAATGCATTGAGAAGTGGTGGAGCCGATGTAGGAAACTCCTGACTGCAATGAAACTGGTTGCATGAAAAGAATATAATAGAATAGGACAGTGTTAGGAAACAAACAACTCTAATATAGGAGTGCATTTTTCATTTCAACAGATTGGTTCACACTGATATTTTTGGTCTTTTGTGACATACCAACCACTCACCACTTATCCATCCAGGGCATTTTAATCTCCCCATTTCACCAGCTGTTCTTAAATTTTCTTCCTGTCATTCTAAATTTTATGTTAACTCCACCTTATCTTATTCATACCATCATACCCTGCGATGCCATACTTGAAAACTGAGCATTTGGCTTGTGTTGTTTTGGACTTTTTTTTACTCTGCCAGATTGCAATAAGGATGATCACTGCAGTGGTGACCTAGAAAACCCCATCGGCATACTGTATTGATTGTAGGCAATATCAGCACCAGATCAAGAACATTGTCATCATTCTCTGGTCAGTTTGCTATTCTGATGTAACAGTCACTATTGATGCAAACAAGATCGGTGTTTTCAAATACATCTTCGAACTCCTCGCTTTGTTTAAAAAAAAATGTTTCCTCGTGATTTAACATTAGCACAACATTAACACTGGAAATGCATAAAATTACATCATGTCACTTTTCCACCAGGACAAGTACATCTTTGATGGTACATTATTATTGTTTATGAGAATTGCCATCCCAAGATGCCGCCAATTGTTTACAAAATAGGTTTGGATTTCCAGTTTCAGGATGACTATTTAATTTTGTATGGTGAACCCTTAATTCTTTCTGTACGTTTTGCCACACAGTGCATCACTCTCAATTTGATAAGTGTAAACTGTCATCAAACTGTATTCTTTTTATAGGTCTTGTATCATTTTGGTATTATTATCGAATTGATATAATTCCTTGTTTAATTATCTAAAAATTCATATATAATATATTAAGGATTAGATAAATAAAAACATGTAGATTAATATTTAAAAATATGAAAAATGTTGTTTCTGAAATTTCTACCGCTAAAGTGATAATAACCTTCCATACTGAAAGAGTTAATCTGATCTACCTTATTTAAGTATGTGTCATTTTATAGACTGGAGGTCTTTTTCAAGAACTTCACAGGTGCTCAAGCTTTTCATGCACCTGTGGGTAAAATAAGAACTCAGACTCAAACATCTTGTGATGACTGCTCAGGACAATCGGTCTTTATTCTATGGCCTTATATGTCCCCACTCTCAACACCGGCAGAACCCGGTGGGGTAATGTCATAAAGATATCTGTATGTGCATTGAAACATAAACTGTTTAAATTTAAACTACATATCAGCCTTGAACTTTGATGCCAGACTAGTTGACATTTACAATCTTGTGTTGATAATTTGTTACCATGAAGCTAGATGGTTCAATCATCACATTCTAACATTTCAAAACATTTAACAAATTTAATGAAAATATTGTACAAATAGTTATACATAAATATGAAATATACAAAGTAGGCACAAAATAATAAATATACTATGTGTGAAATTACATTTACATTTAAATTCAGAACATAAAACATCGCACCCATCTTTTCTAAAAGGCACATGAAGTGCCAGATTTTATTTTTCCTTTAGCAGATATTGTAAAATAAATATCAGGTAACTACTATAAATAGATAAATGATATGCATATTATTCTCTCTCACTCACCCACTCAAATCCCATTCCTTCTCACACAAACACACACACATACACTCATATAGAATGTTAGGCTCTAGACATTTTCATAATGCAATAGAGAAAAAGCACTGGCAAAAATTATTTATTTGTGTGCAAAGATTTGTAATGTGTAGATAAAAAGGATTATATTTAATTTAATAATATTAAACTATTACACATGAAGTAAACAACTTTAAGATTATGGCAATTCTTCAGTCTTCTGGAGTAGGCAAGTGCAGGATAAAAATGAACAGTGAGCGTGTTAAATTATATATTTTATTAATATTTATATTAGAGAGGAGAGTAAGATACATAATAAAACCTCAATTAAGTAATAATCAATTCGGATTCAGAAAAGGCAAAAGCTGTACTGATGCTATATTTACATTGAGACAACTATGTGAAAAAATAATAGAATATGACAGAAACCTAAATATAGTGTTTATAGATCAGGAAAAAGCGTTTGATCGTGTGGACAGGAACAAACTTTGGCAAACTTTAGAAACCTACGGGGTAACAGGACAACTACTAGAAAATATAATGGCATTATATAAAAACAGTCAAAGTGCCGTCAGAACATCGGAAGGTCTGTCAGAATGGTTTCAGGTTACAACAGGAGTAAGACAAGGATGTGTCCTCTCACCACTCCTCTTCATCATATATATGGACAAAATAAATCAGGAAACAACCAACAACAAAGACAAATCAAATAATAACATAGAGGTAGAAAACTACAACATCAACGAGCTGCTCTTCGCAGATGACCAATGCCTAATATATGAGGATGAAAACCTGCTACAACAGCATTTAACATCTCTAGATAAAAGCTGCACAAACTACAGTATGAAAATTAACACAGCAAAAACAGAGGCTATAAGAATAAGCAAATTAAGACACCCATTAAATATCAAGATCAAAGATAAAGAAATAAAACAAGTAGAGGAATTCAAGTATTTAGGCACAATGTTCACAGAAGATAGAAAACTAGACAGAGAAATTGACATGAGAATACAAAAAGCAAATGCTGTCACATACCAGCTTTCACCATTGCTAAGATATCCAAACATTTCTATGCCAGCTAAACAACAAATGATAAATAGCATCTTCATACCAACTTTGTGCTATGAAAGTCAAACATGGACCCTTTCTAAATCACATTTAAGAAAGATCAATACATGTGAGATGCGTTGTTTGAGAAAAGTAACAAACAACACAAGAAGAGATAGAATACCAAATGAAACCATAAGAAAAATAGTAGGAACAAAACCCTGCCAAGAATATATAGAACAACAACAATTTAAATGGTTTGGCCACCTGGTCAGAATGAATCCTCACCAATCACCATCAAGGGCGTTCTTCTCGAGAATGCATGGAAAAAGACCAAGAGGAAGACCCAGAAGAAGATGGATAGATGCAGTGACAGAGACATGTAACAACAAAGGAAAATCACTAATTCAGACAATTCGAGCAGCACAAGAACGACAAATGATATAAACCACGACACCTTTTAGGTATCAGTGAAACAGAAAAGAAAAAGATTAATATTTATTCTTTTTTTTCCCAATTGCTATTTGTGGTTTTAACATCATGTGCCATACCAGTTGGCGTAGGTGATCATGTCCTTCCACAATCTCCTATCTACAGTGCATCATATCAGTTCTGTTGTTGGCTGTTTTTATGCCATGGTAAACATTGAAAAGTTGTGGTTTTATAAGATTTATTAAATCTTTGCATATTTTCTTAGTCATGGAAAAATGTAAAATTTGATGAGAATGTTAAAATACTATTAGATGAGATCAAAGTTTAACTTAATCAAGTAAAAAATCTGCATATAAACATTGTAGTTTGACATCTCTGAGATTATTTGCCAACATTTCAAACTCAATAACTGTGAAATCTACTTTAAATACTGAATAACAAATCAACACAGAATTTCTTTAAAACATACTTTCAATATACGTTTTTTTCCACATTTAATACGTTTCTTTAATGTTTGTTTTTTTTTACAACCCGTACTCTCAATTAATACGGGAAAAAGACCGTTTATTTTTGTGAAACTCCGTATGTTATTTCTACTTAAAATTATTCTACATATAAAATTTTTTTCTAAAACTGAATATCGGATAATTCAGGAATCAGCAAAAAGCCAAAATCAATTTTTTCCTAGTCAAGAAGTTACCTATAACAGCAAAAAGGACTAGCATTTTATTGTATTTAACTGAAAATATCATGTGATTAGTGTTACTATATATATGAAAGATCAAGAAAATAACTTCACAATACAATAGGCTGGCTGGTTACACACATGGTAACTCACATTCTGTCATATTCTATTACTACATCCACGCATGTATACTGAGTGATTCGATGAGCATGATAAAAAAAGTGGAGGCGGGCTTTGTACGCATGCAATGGGTAGAGTCGTTGCAGAAATCCAAAATACGTAAGGTCACCTTTGTCTATGTCCCTGGACATGCGGGAGTACGGGGAAATGAGAGAGCGGACAGGTTGGCTAGCTGCACTGTCGTTGAGGACGGGCAACCGATGGATCGGGCAGACGTCATCAATGCACTCCGAGATGTGGGAAGAGCACAGGACTTCGACAAACACAGATCAACGTCGCTTCTTCGGATGATGGAAATGGGAGTTAAGATGGGCACAGCCAGAAATGAGAAACTTGGTGGCCGTGTAAGAAGACTTATCAACCAACATAGAACTGGAGTCGTCAGTCGCTGGACACTGAGGGAATTACTGAGGAGGGGATCTGAGCACCTATGGACATGTTCGGAGTGCAATGATGATGACCCGCAAATAACTCAATAACTCAATAACACATGGGCTCCAGCCCAAAGTAGTTTTTTCTTTTATTTTTGTATGGAAATTGCAGTCTAATATAACCTAGAAGACTTGGTTTAAGATTGAATGGATCATGTCTTCAAAAATGTTGGTAAAACCTCCAAGACATAATTGAAGATATACATCACTGTACACTTCTGTGTTACCCACTGGGTGAAAGTTGAAGACATTATTGATTTTTGCCATAATCACTATCTTGTGATAGTTTAAAGATATTGGATTCGCAATGGCAATTGAAAGTAGTAGGTCACTATTTTCAATATTTTAAAAATTATTAATTAACTAGTCTATCTATATATCTATCTATTGACCTTTCGAGCCGTAGCCGGCCCATAGGGCGTAGACCAAGATACTCCATCTCTTATCTAAATTTTTATTCTAGCAGTTTCAATTCTTTTAAAGATATTTTATCAAATCTCGCCATTTGTCTCTTTTCTGTGCAAGCAGTTCTATCTCATTGAGGGAGCTGATTCCTGCTGCTCTTGCCTCTCTCATCAATGTTCTTCTCAGTGTTTCTCTGGGTCTTCCTCTTTTTCTCTTACCTGTTGTTTCCCACATGAAAGCTTGCTTTGCTATTTGGTTATTATCTCTTCTCATCACATGTCCAACATATGACCATCATCTTTTCTTTATTACTGAAGATATTAGTGGTTGATTGGCGATTTCTCTAATTTCCTCGTTTGTTTTGAATTTGTTCCATGCTATACCAAGTATTTTCCATAGACATTTATTTTCAAATGTGTTCAACTTTGTTTCTATATCTCTTGTTGTTTTCCAGCTTTCACACGCATATGTAAAGGTTGATAGTACATTTGATTTGAATAGTCTAAGTTTTGTGTTTGTGCTGATGAGTTTTGATTTCCACAACTTTTCAAAGCTTCTGAAAGACATTGCTGCTTTAGCTATTCTGATTCTAATTTCTTTACTTGTGTCCCCTTCTCGATCAATGTGACTTCCAAGATAGATAAAGTGATTGATCTCTTCCACTGGTTTGTCTTCCATGTATATTTTGTCATCTGTTGGAATTAAGCTGTTCATGACCTTAGTCTTTTCATGATTGATCTCAAGCCCAATTTTGCTGGCTATTTATGATAGTTCATTTGTGTTTTCCTGCATCATTTTTATCTGACTGCTGATAAGAACTATGTCATCAGCAAAGTCGAGGTCCTCCAAATGGTCTCCTTGCATCCATTCGATGCCTTTATTAACAGTGCAGCATTTCTTCATTATGAAGTCCATAACAATTCCAAATAACAAGGGCGATAAAATACATCCTTATTTAACCCCAGTTTCTATTGGGAATCATTCGCTCAGTCCTTCCTCTGTTCGAACTGCACATGTGTAACCATCATACATGTCTTTAATAATATTTATGATTTTTTTATGGTAAGCCATATTGCTTCAGAATTTTCCACAAAGAATTTCTATGAATATTGTCAAATGCTTTTTTGAAGTCGATGAAGTTAAGTACAAAAGGTTTTTGCTTTTCAATGTGTTCCTCCAATATAATTCGTAGAGTAAAAATGTGGTCAAGGCAGCTTCTCCCTTTTTTTAAACCCAGCCTGTTCTTCACGCATTACTTACATCTATCAATGATGATCTGAATTGTTGTTTAATACACAGGTGGTCAATTTGATTTGAGGTTATTTACTAGTGCAGAGTTAAAAACAATGAATTCCTGAACTCAGCATCCATTTAAACACATTAAAGAGAGCTGCCCAAAACAATTTGACATTCATTTATTACAAAATTTGAGTGATCAACTGATCTGCCTATTAATTTTATTTGTCATAATTCTCCACTCAAAAAGCAAGGCACCAGCCACATAGATTGTTAGACAAATTGCTGGCTTCTGTCAACAGCTCTGCATTATAAATATTTAATAATGTATGGATAATTTAGAAAAAAAAGTATTTTTGAATTTAGCACTAATTTACAGTTAAACATAAGATAAAAATGCCAAATTAAAAAAAAAAATGTGACGATCATGATGACGCCTAGTAGAAAGTTCTTGCAGAAACTATTTATTATTATTATTTAATTATTATGATAAATTAACACTTTAAATTGACATTTATGTCTTTTTTTTTCCATTTGTATGGGTTTTTTTTTTTAAATCTGGTGTACAGGTTTACTTAAAAATAATATATGGAAGGTATATAATTTCGCCCTCATATGGGAAACAACAGGTAAAAGAAAAAGAGGAAGACCCAGGGAGACACTGAGAAGAACATTGATGAGAGAGGCAAGAGCAGCAGGAATCGGCTCCCTCAATGAGATAGAACTGCTTGCACAGAACAGAGACAGATGGCGAGATTTGATAAAATATCTTTAAAAGAAAACTGCTAGAACAAAAATTCATATAGGAGAAGGTGTATCTTGGTCTACGCCCTATGGGCCGGTTACGGCTCGAAAGGTCAATAGATAGATAGATAGATATAATTTCATTCATTGTACTGAGCCTGAAAATAACTGTTCTTTACTAAAAATTCACAATGTTGAGATTTTCATCATTAGGCTAGTTTTGTGTAAGCCTGTGACTAGGAACTAATATGGGAACAATATCTGGACATTCTTTAATGTACGGCAAAGTTTGTGGTATGCTATTAATAATAAATAAATAGTGAAAAAATGAAGATATGTATTTTTAATGGTATCTTAATTAAATACACAATATTATTTGAAGAGGGAGAGAACACTTTTTCTACCTTTTAGTATATGTTTTTCTTTGATGATGTAGTAAATGTAAAAACAAAACAAACATTTGTTATATATATATATATATATATATATATATATATATATATATACATATACATATATATAACTTTAAAGTAACGTAAATATTAAAAAAGCAATATCTTAATTTTAATTACATATTTTACTTTCTTTCTTCTTCTGCTTTCTCCTGGTGAGAGAGTTAAATTCTTATGCAGACTTCATGTAAGAATTGAAATGTGGTTTTCAGCTCTGCTAATGAACCCGAGGGTTTGTATTTTATAGGAGTCTATGTTGTTGACCAGAATCACAGTCTCCCTGAATTGTATCTGATTTTCACATGTGACTTCACAAGTGGAAATCCTGGAATGATCAGCACTTCTATTTGCTCTCATGCAAGAAACAGCTTGTCATATGTTGAAATTTACTGGATTTTTATTATAGGACTTCATACTTCATGTATTAAAATGCAAAATGACAGGCTAGAGAAAATACAGAATGAAGCTATGTGCATTATCTTGAGGTGTACAAGGGACATTCCCTGTGTAGCAATGAGGTATCTTCTTGACCTGGATTAAGATCTGGAGGGCACAGGCATACCTGAAGATAAGTGCAGATAAAGAGCATCCATTGCATCATGAGCTCAACATAGGGAAGGGGGTCAGACTAAAAAGAGGCAAATCATGGAGAGGGGGTCGAGCAGAAGATGTCAACAAACAGGTCTGTGAGCTTACCAATATCAATGCTGGTGAGGAGTGGATACTGGTGCCAACGTCATTCAGGGGGACATTCTCATGTATTGTCACACTCGACAGGAAATGTAGGGAACAGAACTCAAGTCTTGGTCATTACGGAGGTCAACGGTCTCATCTGGGATGACGAACACCGATGAGAAAGATGCAGTCATCTATACAGATGGATCTGTAATACGACACCAAAGGAGTGCATGGCATGCATTTACAGCACGCTAGGCAGGCAGAATAGTCAAGGAAGATAAAGGTACATACGCTATGACCACGAGTAACATGATGATGGAAGTGATGGTAGTGACCAAGGCATTCACCTGGTTAGAGTCACAAGGCTACACCCACGCCTGCATACTGAGTGATTCGATGAGCATGATAAAAATGAGTGGAGGTGGGTTATGTACGTATACAATGGGCAGAATCATTGCAGAAGTCAAAAATACATAAGGTCACCTTTGTCTGCGTCCCAGGACATTCGGGAGTACGGGGAAATGAAAGAGCAGACTGGTCGGCTAGCTGCGCTATTGTTGAGGACGGTCAACCAAAATTATCATCAATGCCCTCCAGGAAGTGGGAAGGACACAGGACAACTTCGACAACCATGAGTCCACGTCACTCCATCGGATGAAAAAGATGGGAGTTAAGATGGGCACAGCCAGAAAAGAAAAACTTAGTGGACATGTAAGAAGATTAATCAACCAACACAGAACTGGAGTCGTCAGTCACTGGACACTGCGAGACATGCTGAGAAGGGGATCTGAGCACCTATGGACATGTTTGGAGTGCAATGACCCGCAAATAACTCAATACTCCGTGTCATCTACAAATATCTGCATCATTGAGTTTTGAATGATCTCATGTTTTGCTTTTACCAGGGCCCAACTTCATCTTCCACCTATTTTACTAACTGGGATGTCCTTCCCTAGCCTTTGATTATCCCTGACCCACTGCAAGGCAGCAGCAGCCTTTTAACTTTTGAATTCTCTCTTCAAGATGATTAGCATTACCTAATGAAAATGTTGCTCCTTTCTACAGCATATGACTAGATCAATTTCATCATCATCATCATCATCAAGTACCAAGCCTACTGGCATAGGTGATCATGTTTCTCTACAACTCTCGATATCCACAGTTACTTATCATTTCTGTCGTTGACCTTCTGCCTAGCAATTCTCTTAAGCTGTCTGGTATATTTTCGCTTTGCCTCCCTCTATCTCTTCATTCCTCAATTTTCCCAGTTGTCACAATATATTCCAGCTGTTCTTTTCTCATTACAATATCCCCTACTTGCCAAATAATATGCCCTCCTCTCCATCTCATCTGCAGAAAACCAAAGAATCCATTTTTACCCAAAAAACACATCCTTTTAAATTAATTTCCATCATATTCTATTTTCCAACATCATATCATCACAAGGCAATGTTCCAATGCCATAATTTATGAGGTCATGGGAAAACCACTGAGTATAAAATGACCTATTCTCACAATTATTCTTTGCTATCTGAACTGTTCCTTTGTGGGCTTGCTTTAAAGTCCTTTTGAATGACAGAAAAATCAATAAATTAAAATTATTGCTATTTCTGCTAACAAGTTTTTTTAAATGTCATTCAGGGAACAAAACACAATCTTGAGATTTTGAATTGAACATCTAAATTCCACAATCCAGGCAGTTTGCATTAATGTGTACGCTTGACAATTAAACCAGATTGGGGCTGCCACTCAGACTGAAATAATACAAGAAAAAATTTCATGTTTAATGCCTAATGACAGACATGGTTATGACTTTTTCACTAACAATTGAAACAATGTTCCCATGTCAATTTGACAAAGCATCAGAATGATGTGCTGCATTTCCTGCTATTTTCTTTTGAACATTTAGAATTGTGGAAATGTAGAAGATGACAAAAGTATGTGTAGCAGATGTTGGCCATCTTAAAAAATGTTCATAAGAGTGGACCTGAATTATAAGCATAAGTTCTGGTTTTAATTGAAAATATTTGCAAAGCAGACACTGTTTTAGAGAATGTTTGTATAGGAAGAGAATAGTGAAAAGAAGTCAGAATGAATGACTAAATAACATAGGACAACTCTTTACAATGGAGTAAAATATGCAAAAAATAAAGATGAGTATAAGAGATTAAATAAAGAAATTGTAGTAAAATGCAATGAAGCAAAAGAAGCATGGCTAAAAGAGAGATGCAAGGAGATTGAAATGCAACAAAAAGGAGATGCTAAAGCTATATACAAACAAATTGAGGAATTAACAGGAAGAAAAACGCAATAAAAAAATGGATGTCTAAGATCAAAGGAAGGAGAACTGTTGATTGATCAAGAAAACATAAGGGAACGATGGACAGAATACATTAAAGATCTTTATAATGATGAATAAATGGAATTAAATATAAAGGATAATGGAGAAGGGCCAGAAATACTCAGTGAAGAAGTGGAAGATGCCTTGAGCAATATGAAAGCAGGCAAAGCTCCTGGACCAGATAATATAACTAAAGAAGAGATTTGAGCCATGGGTGATTTTGGAATAGAAATAATAACAAAAATATTGAATGATATCTACAACAGTGGATATATACCAGACGACATGCCCAAATCAATATTCATAGCCCTAAATAAGAAATCGGGTATAATAAGCCTTATGAGTCATATGACTAAGATATTACTAAGAATCATCATGCGAAGAGTGCGAAACAAAATCAATCCAGAAATTAGCGATAAACAGTGTGGTTTTGTTAGAGATAAAGGAACAAGCAACGCCATTTATATCATAAGATCTTTAGTAGAAAAAGCCATAGAGGTGAAAACAGATCTATACCTATGTTTCATAGATTACATCAAGGCATTTGACAAAGTAAAGCACCAAGAAATAATCAACATTTTAGAAAGCATAAACGTAGACAGCAAAGATCTAAGAATAATAAAGAACATGTACTGACAACAAACAGTGGCCATAAGAACTCGAAACCAATTGGGAATGTTTCAACAAATAAAACAGGGTGTTAGACAAGGTTGTGTGCTGTCACCAGATTTGTTTAATATTTATAGTGAGATTATTTTAAGATCCATAAGGGACATGCCTGGAATAACAATTGGAGGTCATAATATAAATAATCTAAGGTATGCTGATGATACAGTCATAATCGCTAAGAGTGAAAATGAGTTACAAGAAATGTTGGACATTATAGTGAAAGAAAGCAAAAATAAAGGACTCAGCCTTAATAGCAAAAAGACAGAGGTAATGGTAACAACAAAGAAAAAGACATCACCTCAGTGCAAAATAAAGACAAGTGGAACAATATTAAAACAGGTAAATGAACATAAATATTTGGGATCTTTGTTAACCTCAGACGGAAGATGTACAAAAGAGGTGAGATGCAGATGCAATCAATTTTTGATAATAGAAACAAGAAAAGAGTTCTTAAATGTTATGTAGAGCCAGTCTTAACATATGGATGCGAATCATGGACAATAGGACAACAGACAAGAAAATCACTGGAGTCTGTAGAAATGTGGTTTTACAGAAGAATGTTGAGAGTACCATGGACAGCTAAGAAGAGTAATGAAGATGTTCTGAGAGAGGGCAAAGCAAAAAGAGAGCTAATTTCCAATATTAGGAAGAAACAATCATCATTTTTTGGCCATGTAATGAGAAGAGAACAACTGGAATATATTGTAACAACTGGAAAAATTGAGGGACGAAGAGATAGAGGGAAGCAAAGAGAAAAAATAACAGACAGCTTAAGAGAATGGCTTGGCAGAAGGTCAACAACAGAAACGACGATAAATAGCTGCCAAGATCGAAAGTTGTGGAGAGGCATGATCACCTACGCCAGTAGGCCCGGTACTTGGTGATGATGATGAAAATATGCAAGGGATCTGCAAGGTATAAACATGTTTGCTTTCTTCTTCTGCGATCATGGCTCATTCAGAGTAGGATTCCAGACTTTCTTATGAAGGCAGCTGTCTGTTTAAGTGATTCAGTTGCCCCATATAGTTTCTCTTCCAGGGAGGTGGGTGTGGACCACATTGTCCTTCTCAGGTCTGTGTACTGGGGGCAATCCTGTAGAACATGTTTTGTTGTCATGTTGTCCAGTGTACAGTGGTATTGGCTGGTAGTAACTATTTTGAGTTTGTTGAACATGTGGTTTGTCATTCTGTTGTGGCCAGTGCGTAGGCGAAATATGATGACTTGATCCCTCCTAGATAGTTGGATGTATCCGTCCCAAAAAATATAGATCCACTCTGACTGAGTTCATGTTAGAACGTTGCACTGTGTTCTGCGCCAATGGCCCAGTGCATCCAATTTCTGCCAGCATTTTATTCAGGTTTGCTTTCCTTAGCCTTTGATTGTCCCCAATCTTCCTGCAAGGCAGCAGATTGTCTTTTCTGTAGGAGGATTCTGCCCATAGATAGTCGACCCTCCCGGGTTTACGAGCACCATCTGCCCGAGCTGTGTGTAGTTATTTTGTAATGGAGCCATCCTTCTGTTGACAGAATTATTATCTTTTGATCACACAGAGACCCTAAATCTGTGCCTTCAGTAGAAGAAATGTAAAGTCAATCCTGTCTGTAGAACATCCACCTTGAAGTTCGTGACTAATTGCTCGAGATCTTTTTGGCAATGCTATCATACGATGTTCCCGATTTGGCTTGTTATTCATTGTTGAATTTGCTTCCAGCGATGCCTCAACATACATGACAATCAACCTCGTCATCAATAGCCCACCTTGTTAATAAACAAGAGCCGTCACAACAGTGTATTCCATTACAGTCACCAAATGCCATTTTCTTCATTCAGAAACACACATCAACGAAATTACACTTCCTTGCCAACAAACCATCAAAAAGACACCGCCATTTTGCTTTCAGGGTAAGATAACACTATTTCGTAAATCAGAAAAGGAAAATTAGCACCAGATCTTAAAATGGCACCAGAGTCTGCTGTGAGCATATGTAAGAAGACGGGCAAAAAAGATTCTAAAAAGGATATCTTAATTTTAAAGCGTTCAGATGGGCCACCAAAAAATATCTGTACTTATTTAAAATTAACATCATTAAACTGCATTTATTCTATTTCTAGATCTGCTAGGGTCACACACCTGGTGAGTGAATCAATGTGTGGGTGCCCATGTGTGTTGTTTTATTGGGGCAGGAGAATAAAGGACCAAGTGCTATGTATCACATATCACAATATCAATTATTTGTTTTCCTTGGACTGAAAAAAAAACTTTTTGATCCTACAAGATATTAGATTCTACATGACCAGGCAATCCACTCAGCCATTCATTTATTCATTTCCATTTGGACATTTATAACAATAAATCTAAGTAGCATGCACTAAATTACACAACCTTTAATATATATATATATATATATATATATATATATATACACCTCATAAAATAACATTCGAAACTATTTTCCAGATATCACAATGGACACACAATAAGTCTTTGCTTAGATCAAAACTTGAAAAATGTTATGTGGACACAGAATGTTAATAATAAAATTAAAACTGACAAATTACAACCAATGAGGGAAGATGTGTAAAGAATAATTTAAAAATCTACATTACTCCATATTTCACAACTTTTTTTTTAAGCAGAGTGAATCTTGAAAGTTCATACTATGAATATTTCTTAATTCTTTACTCAGTTCTATTTTTATTTATCTTCTACTTTTGATTTGTTTTAGAAATATTTTCTCCAGTGAAAACGGCATTATTCATTCTCATGAAAAATATTCTTACCTCTTTTAACAGAAGATATGTTTTTATGACAACACCAGATTTTTCCAGTTTGCTAAAATGTATACCAGCTGGTATTAGAAATCTTGGTGACTGAATAATTAATGTGCTTGCTACTGACCATAAGGTTCCAGTTTCATTTTAAAGATACAGTGATTTTTTTGTTGTTGCCCAACACAGCTTCAGGGTTCACAATCTTTCTTTCTCTTCATTTTTTCCTCTTATTGTCAAGGGCAATACAAAGTTCTAGTTCTAGCCATTTTTTCAGCCTACATTATTGTCCGTTGATGTTGTAGTATTTCATGGTTCATCTTACTATGGTCCTACCACAGGCTCTTCTTCCATCTCCTCTTTAAATATATATTTGGTGTGGCATAAGCTTTTCTTCATTAATTAAGAAAAGACGATGGTCATATGTTGGACATGTGATGAGGAGAGATAATAACCGAATAACAAAGCAAGCCCTCATGTGGTAAACAATAGGTAAGAGGAAAAGAGGCGGACCCAGAGAGACATGGAGAAGAACATTGATGAGAGAGGCAAGAGCAGCAGGAATTGGCTCCCTCAATGAGACAGAGTTGCTTGCACAGATCAGAGACGAATGGCGAGCCTTGATAAAAGATCTTTACAAGGATTGATAACTGCTAGAATAAAAATTTAGATAAGAGAAAGAGTATCTGGGTCTATGCCCTATGGGCCGGCTATGGCTCGAAAGGTCAATATATAGATAGATGGTATAAGCAAACCATTTCATTTGTTGTCTCTATATGTAGGTTAAAATTAATTCAAAGTCCAATCTCTCTCTTGTGATATCATTTCTGATTCTATCTCTTCTGGTCACTCTAAGTGCTTTTCTCAAGCATCTCATTTCTGTGGTGACTAATTTCCTTTTATGTTTGTTTATTCATGAGCAACCATGTTGGGTTTCTCTCTCTCTGCGATCAGGGCTCAATCAGAGTAGGATTCCAGACTCCCACATGAAGTCATCTGTCAGGTTAAGTGTGTTGATCACCCCCACAGACAGAACATCACAATTAGAGTCTGCCAGATCCACTCTGATTGAACACCCGTTAAAATATTGCACTGTGTTCTGCAACAGTGGCCCTGTGCATCCGATTTCAGCCACCATTTTATTCAGGTTTGCTTTCCTTAGCCTTTGATTGTCCCCAATCTTCCTGCAAGGCAGCAGATGATCTTTTCTGTAGGGGGATTCTGCCCTTAGATGGTCGGCCCTCCCAGGTTTATGAGCACCATCTGCCCGAGTCACTAGAGGTGACTAACACAGACATGCACACACAAAGACATGAGATGTGACTAACACAGACATGCACACAGCGATACGAGGCATGACTAACACTGACACACATCAAGATATATGTTGGGTTTGAAAACAAGCATCCATGTCTAACTCCAGATGTTATTTTGAATGGTTTAGATGTTCCTTAATTTGTTCTAATTACACTTCTACAATCATGGTATAAACTTTTACAGCATCTAATAAGGTGACTACAAATCCATACCGAGCCAATGCATGTCACAATACATTTCTATCCATTCTGTCAAAAGCTTTCTCTTGGCCCACAAAAGCAATGGAAAGATTATCTTTATTGTTAAGAAATGTTTGAGTGTGAAGATTGCATCTGTGCAATTTCTATTTTTTTTCTAACCTCCATTTGTTCAGTGTCTAAGGTTTACTTACCCTCTAAAAATGGGTATCAGAGATTTTTTTTTTTGGGAATGTAGGGTAGCCTTTGGATACATACAAGACGATAAATATACATTTATATATTCAGGTAACACAAAAGAACAACAAAGAGGAGTAGGCATTCTAATAAAACGAGAGCTACAAAAATATATAAATACTCACTTGACATACAATGATAGGATTATACTATTAAAAATGAAGGCAAAACCATTCGACATAGCAATAATACAAACATACGCACCTACTCAAGACTACACAGATGAACAAATAGAGGCATACTATGAAGATCTAAACACAGTTATGAAGCAAGTGAAATCATCAGACATCTTGATTATAATGGGTGATATGAACGCTAAAGTAGGAAAAGGTAAATATAAGACCATTATAGGAAATCATGGTCTAGGAAAAAGGAATAACAGAGGAGAAAGATTAATACAATTTTGTGAAGAAAACAGACTGATAATATGCAACACCTTCTTTGAGCAAGGGAAAAGGAAATTATACACATGGAAAAGCCCTGGAGACAAGAAGAGAAATCAAATAGATTACATAATGATAAAAGACAGATTCCGGAACAGTGTCAAGAAAGTCAAAACCTACCCAGCAGCAGATATTAATTCAGATCACAATCCTGTAATGATAAAAATGAAAATCAAATTAAAGAGAAACAAACAAAAAACTAATTCAGCAACACCAATAGATATAACAGCGTTAAACCAGAAAGATGTAAAAGAAACTTATATTGTACAAGTAAAGAACACATATCAGAAGCTACTAGAAGAGGGGATTGAGCAGTACAGAAGAGAAAATTCTGAGGAAAAAGTCACAACAAAATGGCAATGCATAAAAAACAGCATGCAAGAATCCTGCAACACCTTGCCCAAAAAGGAAAGTAACAAAAAGCAAAAATGGATAACTGACAAAATCTTAGAAAAAATGGAAGAAAGAAGACAAGCGAAAAACACTGCCAGATACAATGATATAGACAATGAAATACGGAGAATGTGCAAAAAGGCAAAAGAAGACTGGCTCAACCAAAGATGTCTAGAAGTCGAAACTATGGAAAGTAAACAAAACTTAAGAGAGATGCACACAGAAATAAAGATAATGACGAATAAAGACAAAAAAACTGCAGGAAACGGATGTATTGCAAACAAAGAGGGAAGAATGCTAACAGACAACAAAGATATAATCGATAGATGGCAGGAATATATAACAGAATTATTTCATGACGAAAGGGACAAAAAAACCATTTATAAAATGTACATCCAGCTATAAAATCCTGAAATCTGAAGTAGAAAAAGCTATAAAAACAATGAAAAAGGGAAAAGCAGCAGGACCTGACAATATACAGATAGAGATGATACAAGCACTTGAATATTTTGGAATTGAAGTGATCACAGACATATGCAATGACATATACCATACAGGATACATACCAAACGATCTAAAAACATCAACTTTCATTGCATTGCCTAAAAAGAACGGTGCAGTTGAATGCAGTGATTTCAGAACAATAAGCCTAGTGAGCCAGGTAAAAAAATTTTTACTAAAAGTTATACAGGGAAGGATTCAGAATAAAATCAATACTGAATTAGATGAGCAACAATTTGGATTCAGGAAAAACAGTGGCACAAAAGAAGCCATATTCTGCATGAGAACATTGATTGAAAAGTACACAGAAGTAAACAAACCAATATATGCCTGCTTTATAGACTACACCAAAGCTTTCGATAGAATACACCATAACCAACTCATAGACTGCCTAAAGGATATAAATCTAGACGATACAGACATACGACTAATATGTAATTTGTAATGGGAGCAAACAGCAATAATAAGATATAACAAGGAGAACTCTACACCCATGGACATAAAAAGAGGAGTAAGACAAGGATGCATCCTATCACCAAGCTTGTTCAATCTATACACTGAACAAATCTTTAAAAACATCTCAGATACCAGGCCTAAACATTAATGGAAAGATAATCAATAACCTAAGATATGCTGATGATACTGTTCTACTAGCAGAAAATCCTAAAGACCTACAACAATTGCTTAATGTGATAAACATAACAAGCAAAAAATATGGACTAGAAATGAATATCAAAAAGACTAAAACTATGATCATAAACAAAGAAAGTTCTCAAGACCTACAATGAAATATCACAGTTGAGGGAATACATCTGGAGACAGTCCAGAGCTACAACTACCTGGGACATAGTATAATCAATGATGGAAAATGCAAAACTGAAATAAACAAAAGAATAGGTATGGCAAAAAGTAATTTTAATGCCATGAAGAACATACTAACAACAAAACAAATATCAGCAGGGCTGAAACTAAGAATAGCAAAATGTTACGTCTTCTCAATATTCCTGTATGGTGCAGAAACATGGACATTAGACAAGAAAACAGAACAGAAAATTGAAGCCTTTGAAATGTGGATTTATAGAAGAATAGGTAGAATTGGATGGAAACAAAAGATAACAAACGATGAAGTTTTAAAACAACTGAAAATAAAAAGAGAACTACTAAATACAATTAAGACAAGACAAATGAAATTTTGGGGGGCATGTTAAAAGACACAACAGCCTACTAAAAGTAATATTGGAAGGAAAAATACAAGGTAAAAGAGGCAGAGGCAGACCAAGACTAACATGGAAGAGTAACATCAAAAGATGGACAAGTCAATCTATGTCAGCCTGCACCATCAAAGCAAGAAACAGAGTAGAATGGCGATCCATGGTAGCCAACCTTCGTTGCGGAGAAGGCACACGATGATGATGAGGGTAGCCTGGCATGATACCAAACACATCATTTATAAAATACATCGCTGGTCATTGAAAAATACTGGCACTTACAGCATATGTTTTAAGGCATGGAAGGAACCTTTTATACAGGTATCAGCAAAATTAACAGATAGAAGAACACAATCGTTAACAGGCTGTCTGAAATCTGAAGTAAACACAATATTAACAACATAATGGAAAGGTTGACAGAATATATAAAAGAAGTCTATGAGGGGAGAGACCACAATTCAAGAAATATTACAAATCTGAAGATTGCCAAACATCAAGCTGAGATAACTTTCTGTACGTTTCGCCGCACAGTGCATCACTCTCAAATTGATTAGTGTAAACTGTCATCAAACCATATTGTTTTTACACGTATTGTAACTCCTTTGCATTCTTCATCTTCTACCTTTCAGCTCAGCATAGGTCTTCAACAAACACTTTCCAAGCCGTTCTATTTCTTGCCATTCTTTTAAGATCGTTTCATGTCCTCCCCATCATCTTCATCTCTGATTCCATCGGTATTCTCCAAGAATATTTTGGTCTACCTCTTTGTCTTTTTCCTTGGGGATTCCAGAAAAGGGCATGTTGTATAATACTCTTAGTTGGCTCCGCAGTGTGTGTCTTGTCCAGCTCCATCATCTTCGCTGTATCTCTTTATCCACTGGTATTTGACTGGTACATTTCCATAATTCTATGTTAGTGATTTTGTCCTGCCATTTCCATCCTTTTATTCTGTGTAAGCATCCATTAATGAAAGTCTGTATCTTCATGATTGTTATTTTAGTTGTTCTCCATGTTTCACAGCCATATAATAGGACTGACTTAACATTGGAGTTGAAAATTTTTATTTTAGTATTTAACCTAATTTCTTTGGACTTCCATATGTTTAAAAGTGCATAACTTGGCATTGGTGAAATATAATTCTTTGAGTTATTGAGTTATTAAAGGGTCATCATCATTGCATTCCGAACATGTCCATAGGTGCTCAGATCCCTTCCTCAGCAAGTCTTTATATGTCCAGCGACTGACGACTCCAGTTCCATGTTGGTTGATTAGTCTTCTTACCTGTCCACTAAGTTTCTCATTTCTGGCTCCACTCCACTCTCTTTCATCCGAAGGAGTGACGTGGACTCATGGTTGTCGAAGTCCTATGCCCTTCCCACTTCCCGGAGAGCATTGATGATGTCCATTGGATGATGTCCATTGGTTAGCCATCCTCAACAATAGCATAGCTAGCCAACCTGTCCGCACTTTCATTTCTCCGTACTCCCGCATGTCTTGGGACGTAGACAAAGGTGACCTTACGTATTTTTTATTTCTGCAATGACTACCCATTGCATACATACAGATCCCACCTCCACTTTTCTTATCATGCTCATCGAATCACTCAGTATGCAGGCGTGGGTGTAGTCTTGTAACTCTAACCAGGTGAATGCCTTGGTCACTGCAATTACCTCCATCGTCATGCTACTCGTGGTCATAATGTATGAACCACTGTCTTCCTTGACTATTCTGCCTGCCGAGCGTGTTGTTAAAGCCCATGCACTTCTTTGGTGCCATATTACAGATCTGTATAGATGACTGCATCTTTCTCATCAGTGTTATCCCAGATGAGACCGTTGACCTCCGCATTGACCACGACTGATTCCTGTTCCCTACATTTCCTGTCGAGTATGACAATACACGAGAATGTCCCCTTGAATGACATAGGCACCTGTATCCATTTCTCGCCAGCATTGATATTGGTAAGCCCACAGACCTGTTTGATGACATCTTCTGCTTGGCCCACCCATGATTTGCTACTTTTCAGCCTGACACCCTTCCCTGTGTTGAACTCAATGATGCAATGGATGCTCTTTATCTGCAATTATCTTCAGGCATGCTCTTACCCTCTTATTTTCTCCAGCTTGTCAATTTGCGTCTTACTGACTGTAAGAACTGCCAGGGCATACTCGATTGGTGCGAGGACCAGTCCTTGCAACAGAAGGGTAAGTAGACTTTGCTCAATGTTGGCAGCTGACATGACTTTCAAGGCGGCTAATCCTTTGCAGGATTTTACTATCACCTGGTCGATGTGATCCCAAAAACACAGACTGCGATCAAACTTAACTCCAAGGTATGTCATCACCATGTCCCTGGTCACCTCATCAGCTTCCATTCCTACCAACGGTGTTTCCATGTTAATGATATGATTGTTAAGGGAGAACCATGCAACAGATGCTTTATTAGGATTAACCAATACACCTGATACTCCACACCACAAAGAGATGCGATCGAGTTCATCTTGCATTATGGAAGCAATTTCTTGTCTGTCTCTTCCCTGTCGATATAACAGAATATCATTAGCAAATGTCATAGTAACATCGGTGTAACATAAGTCTTATCCTGTTCCGTTTTATTGAAGTGAGTCATGGACAACTAATGAACAATCAAGAAAATCACTGAGGCTATTATGGGGGCTGGGTGGTTTAGAAGTAAGATTTTGGCCTCTGGACAAGGTCAGAGGTTCTAATCCCACCATAAGTAATGGGAATCTTTCTCTTCAAATCCATTGTTTTCTTATGGCTTTACTATTCCCTGGTCTCTGGGTAATTTGATCAATGTCTAGCCTGCTAACATAACATAGGAAACAGAAGGTCCTTCTGCACTCTGCGTGCATTAAAGAACCCTTGGCAGTTGAAAATAAAAATAAACCAGTAGATGAAATTGATGTGCAAAATTTGCTTATAATGTCAAAATTCTTGACAATAAAAATTAGAGTACCTCTGAAGCTAAATAATATCTGCTTCTATATCTAAACACACAGCTTTTGTTGTGAAAAAGAGGGATAAAAACTGATAAGCACAAAATTTCATTCCCTGTTAATTTTGCCAAGAGAAAATACCAAAAAAATGTGTACACAAAACAGAAATTTGATGCAATAAAAATGTGGTTCTACAGAAGAATTTTGAGAACAGCTAAAAAGGATAAAGAAGGTATTTTGAAAGAAACCATTACAAAAAGAGTTCTTAAAAATTATTTCTAATCCCAATGGTCATGTCACAAGAAGAGAAAAACTCTTCAATAATGAAAAAAAAAAAAGACGGAAGGAGAAATAGGGGATATAAAAAAAAACTAGACAGCAATATATGGAGGGACATCATCACCTACACTCAACAGAAACTGATGATGAAGACAACAGTGCAACCATGATAAGGAAAACACTGTACAGTCAAAGCTTATGCACAATGTAAATTTATTGCTTTGTATTTTTGGGCTTGTGTTCACTATCAATGATTGGGATAATGTAGTATGACAATCTAGACTTTGTAGTTTCAAGTTTTTTTATGCAGAAAAGTGATCATTTGAAAATTCCTGTGACCTGATTATCCACACACAAAAATAAATACCAAATCAGGCACTCAAACAATAACAAAAATTAAGTGTTGAGCACGCATCTTGTCTTGTTATAACTCCAAACTGGAACAAAATATTTACGTGAAACTTTTATGATCCCATTTTACAATTAATGTGACGAGATTTGTATTACTTCTGTCACATGAAGCAAAACATGTTTCTGTAGACAGTACTCACTGTTCTTACATATGTAAAAGTGTATGTAGATGTATATAATTCTTATTTACCTGACAGATGAAAAAAAATAAGAGGAAACAAAAACTATTAATCAAGCATTATTCCATTTGGTGTGAGTGTAATTTTGTAACTGAAAGACAGGGAGTAAATAAAGATCACATGTACTTGAAGTCACAGTGTTATATACTGGTTACAGTTTGTTATTTATACCATACAGCCTACCCCTCCCCTCTTCTCCTTTAACTCTACTTGGAATAAAAGTTCTGTCAACATAAAAAAGTAAAGCGTCCCGTCACGCAACGTGGCGTTTAGGGAATATAGTGTTAGTGACCATAATTTTAACAGACCTTTGACACATGATTTTCTGGGGTAATATGATTGGTGTTGCGCCCATGCTACTTTACTTTCCCAGAAAAAAAAAATCAGGTACCCATTAAAGGCTGGGTGAACCAGAAGCCGTCGGTTGGGATCGAACCCTACCTCTTGTCCTTTGTAGTCCAGTTCACTAACCACTGAGCTACAGCAGTTACCTAATTCATCCATTAGACTGCATGATTCATCATGATTTTAAAATAGATTTAAAACTTTACTGAGTCTGTAATGTGAAATGTATACTCTTTGTTAGCTTGCAAATTGTAAAACTATCTAAAATAATTGACAATATTTCAATAGAAAAGATTTATAAACATTGTAATCTTGCTCTACATTTATATTTTCCTCACTCATGTCATCATTTGAATTTCAAGGAGCTTTATAATCTTGAAGAATGATGGATGATATTTAACATTTATTTTACCAACATTTTGAAGTCTTATATCAGAATATGAAAATCCATAAAGGAAAGCATACAAGAAACTTGTGACATTTTACCCAACCCAACACAACAAAATAATGAAATATGCAAAATATATAAAGAAGGTAAAAGATGACTGGCTCAGCCAAAGTTGTGTAGAAATCGAAATATGGAAAATAAACAGATTTTAAGAGGGATGCACACAGAAAAAAAGAGAATGACTAGTAAAAATTTTAAAAAGTCACAGAAAGTGAATGTATTCCAAAGAAAAAATTAAAAATGCTAACAGACAACAAAGATATAATCAATAGATAGCAGGAATATATAACAGAATTATTTTACGATGAAAGGGAAAAGAAACCAATTATAAAATGTACATCAGGCTTTAAAATCTTAAAATTGGGAGTGGAAAAAGCTATCTCTATCTTCTACATTTCAGCTTCCTGTGGAGCATAGGTCTTCAGCAGGCACTTTCCAAGCCGTTCTGTTTCTTGCCATTCTTTTAAGTTCATTCCATGTCCTCCCCATCATCTTCATCTCTGATTCCATCGGTATTCTCCAAGAATATTTTGGTCTACCTCTTTGTCTTTTTCCTTTTGGGATTTCAGAAAAGGGCATGTTGTATAATACTCTCAGTTGGCTTTCACAGTTTGGGTCCTATCCAGCACCATCGTCTTCGCTGTATTTTTCCATAATTCTATGTTAGTGATTTTTGTCCTGCCATTTCCATCCTTTTATTCTGCGCAAGCATCCATTAATTAAGGTTAGTAGCGGGAAGCAAAGAGAAAAGATACCAGACAGCTTAAGAAAATGGCTTGGCAGAAGGTCAACAACAGAAATGATAAATAAATGTCAAGATCGAAAGTTGTGGAGAGATATGATCATCTATGCCAGCAGGCATGCTACTTGATGATGATGCTGATGATACTGTATTACTAGCAGAAAATCCTTAAGCTCTACAATTACTTAATGAAATAAACATGACAAGAAAAAAATATATATTAGATATAAATATCAAAATACTAAAACTATGATCATAAACAAAGATAATACTCAAAATCTACAAGTGGATATAAAAGTTGAAGGAATAGACCTGGAGACAATTCACATCTACAACTACCTTGGACATACTATAACCAGTGATAGAAAATGTAAAATTGAAATAAACAAAAGAATAGGAATGGCAAAAAGTAATTTTAATGCCACGAAAAATATACTAACATCAAAACAAATAACACAAGGGCTAAAACTAAGAATAGCAAAATGTTAAATCTTTTCAACATTCCTGTATGGTGAAGAAACATGGACATTAGACAAGAAAACAGAACAGAAAATTGAAGTCTATGAAATGTGGATATATAGAAGAATAGGTAGAATTGGATGGAAGGAAAAGAAAACAAACGATGAAGTCTTAAAACTTCTAAAACAACTAAAAATGAAAAGAGAACTACTAAGCACAATTCAAACAAGACAAATGCGATTCTTGGGCCATGTTAAAAGACACAACAGCCTAATAAGTAATCCTGGAGGGGAAAATACAAGGTAAAAGAGGCAGAGGCAGACCAAGACTAACATGGACGAGTAACATCAAAAGATGGACAAATCAGCCTATGACAACCTGCACCATCAAAGCAAGAGACAGAGCAGAATGGCGCTCCATGGTAGCCAACCTTCGTTGCGGAGACGGCACTCGATGATGATGAGGAAGAATTGGATGAAAAGAAAAGAAAACAAATGATAAAGTCTTAAAACAACTAAAAATGAAAAGAGAACTACTAAACACAATTCAAACAAGACAAATGAGATTTTTGAGGCATGTTAAAAGACACAGCAGCCTACTAAAAGTAATCTTGCAAGGGAAAATACAAGGTAAAAGAGGCAGACCAAGACTAAGAACATAAGATGGACAAGTCCTCATATGACAACCGGCACCATCAAAGAAAGAGACAGAGCGGAATGGCACTCCATGGTAGCCAACCTTCAATGTGGGGACGGCACTCAATGATAATGATTGAAATGAAATAGACAATAGGGATAGCCCAAAATGGATATCCACACATAAGAAAGATAAAAACTTTCTTTCTTGTTGGTTAGTTAAATTTATATCATGTTAAATTAGTATTTTATTATGATTTAGTTAAGTGGTGCATGTTGGTCAGGTCAGGTAATTTTACCTGCTACTGTATGCAGTAAACAGTACAACCTGTGGCTGCCCTGCTGCCTTGCAGGTAAGCTCGGGAGAGTAAAAGGCTAAGGGAGGGTACCCCGAAGTAAAATAACCCCACTGCCTTGTGGGTGAGACTTTTTAGTCAAAGGATAGCGGAGCCAACCGTAAAAAAACCGATGGAAGGCAACAGAAAACCACCGTCGTAACTTCTTTGTACAATCATGAAACGCCACAACAATAGAAATAACGACAACAACGTTAAGGGGGATTCCAATGGAAAACCCTCGTTCGGTAGGTGACATCATGTGCTACAAGTGATACCCGATCGTCATCAAGCTACTGTAAGCAAAACAAAGATAAAACAAACTCTAAAGATAGGTACTTGGAATGTGAGAACACTCATGCAGAAGGGTAAACTAGAAAACGTCATACAAGAAATGAAAAGAATGGGTTTACAATTACTGGGACTTTGCGAAATGAGATACACCGGATCAGGGGAGATGTATTCTGATGAACATAAAATAATCTATTCTGGAGGTACTGAACACCAAAGAGGAGTAGTTATCATCTTGGATGCAGGAAGAGCAAGAACAGTGAAAGGCTTCTACCCAATATTTGACAGAGTCCTTTTAGTGAAATTGAATGGAAAGCCAATAGACATAAATCTTATACAAGTTTATGCACCAACAGCAGACAGTCTAGAGGAAACAATGATAAATTTTACAATGAGTTAAATGAGGCACTTCATAAATGCAAACCACATGAAAACACCATAGTTCTAGGGGATTTTAAAGCAAAAGTAGGAAAGGAAAGAGTTGAGGAAGTAGTTGGTCATTATGGCTTAGGCGAAAGGAATGAAAGAGGTGAGAAACTTATTGACTGGGCAAGAACACACAACATGATGATAGGAAACACCTGGTTTAAGCAACATCCAAGATGTCTGTGGACATGGAAAAGTCCAGGAAACAAAGCAAGTAATCAAATTGATTATATAATGATAAGCAATAGATTTAGAAACAATCTGGTGTGTGTGAAAACTAGACCAGGGGCACATTGCAATAGTGATCATGTACCAGTTGTGAAAAAGCTTAGAGTAAAATTAAAAACAATAAAATGAGCTTCAGTTAACATCAAGTTAAATTTATATTTACTAAAATCAGACAAGAAGCTGCAAGACAAATATAAAATCACAATTCAGAACCAGTACAATGCAATAGAGAAGATACAAAGCATTGATGAACAGTGGGAAATGCTAAAAGAATCAATGTAACAAACATAAAAGAGTTAATACCACCAGTGAGGACAAATTCAAGAAAGAAATGGATGACAGATGACATTTTGCAGCTAATGGATACAAGAAGAAGAAATAAAGAAAATAAAGATGAGTATAAGAGATTAAATAAAGAAATTGTAATAAAATGCAATGAAGCAAAAGAAGCATGACTAAAAGAGAGATGCAAAGATATTGAAATGCAACAAAAAGGAGATGTTAAAGGTATATACAAACAAAATGAGGAATTAACAGGAAGGAAAAACGCAATCAAAAACTGGATGTCTAAGATCAAAGGAAGGAGAACTGTTGATTGATCAAGAAAACATAAGGGAACGATGGACAGAATACATTAAAGATCTTTATAATGATGAAAGAACGGAAGTAAATATTAAGGATAATGGAGAAGGACCAGAAATACTCAGAGAAGAAGTGGAAGACGCCTTGCGCAATATGAAAGCAGGCAAAGCTCCTGGACCAGATAATATAACTAAAGAAGAGAATGGGTGATTTTGGAATAGAAATAATAAAAAAAATATTGAATGATATCTACAACAGTGGATATATACCAGACGACATGCTCAAATCAATATTCATAGCCCTACCAAAGAAATCACGTGCGATTGAATGCGATGATCATCGCACAATAAGCCTTATGAGTCATATTACTAAGAATCATCATGCAATGAGTGCGAAACAAAATCAGTCCAGAAATTAGCGATGAACAGTGTGGTTTTGTTAGAGATAAAGGAACAAGCAATGCCATATACGTCATAAGATTTTTAGTAGAAAGAGCCATAGAGGTGAAAACAGATCTATACCTATGTTTCATAGAATATGCCAAAGCATTTGATAAAGTAAAGCACCAAGAAATAATCAATATTTTAGAAAGCATAAACGTAGACAGCAAAGATCTAAGAATAATAAAGAACATGTACTGGCAACAAACAGCGGCCATAAGAACTCGAAACCAATTGGGAATGTTTCAACAAATAAAACAGGGTGTTAGACAAGGTTGTGTGCTGTCACCAGATTTGTTTAATATTTATAGTGAGATTATTTTAAGATCCATAAGGGGCATGCCTGGAATAACAATTGGAGGTCATAATATAAATAATATTAGGTATGCTGATGATACAGTTGTAATCGCTAAGAGTGAAAATGAGTTACAAGAAATGTTGGACATTATAGTGAAAGAAAGCAAAAATAAAGGACTCAGCCTTAATAGCAAAAAGACAGAGGTAATGGTAACAACAAAGAAAAAGACATCACCTCAGTGCAAAATAAAGACAAGTGGAACAATATTAAAACAGGTAAATGAATTTAAATATTTGGGAACTTTGTTAACCTCAGACGGAAGATGTACAAAAGAGGTGAGATGCAGAATGGCTCAGGTAAAAGCAGCTTTCCAAAAAATGAGGAAGATACTATGCAATCCATTTTTGACAATAGAAACAAGAAAAGAGTTCTTAAATGTTATGTAGAGCCAGTCTTAACATATGGATGCGAATCATGGACAGTAGGACAACAGACAAGAAAATCACTGGAGTCTGTAGAAATGTGGTTTTACAGAAGAATGTTGAGAATACCATGGGCAGCTAAGAAGAGTAATGAAGATGTTCTGAGAGAGGTCAAAGCAAAAAAGAGAGCTAATTTCCAATATTAGGAAGAAACAATCATCAACAACTGGAATATATTGTAACAACTGGAAAAATTGAGGGACGAAGAAATAGAGGGAAGCAAAGAGAAAAGATACCAGACAGCTTAAGAGAATGGCTTGGCAGAAGATCAACAACAGAAATGATAAATAACTGTCGTGATCGAAAGTTGTGGAGAGACATGATCATCTACACCAGCAGGCCCGGTACTTGATGATGATGATTCATAATTCACATCAAAATAATAATTAAAATTTTTAATTTATAGAAGGGGAGCATCTCCACTAAAAAATACCACCAAATACCAGTTATAAGAGATTTGTATCATGGCTACTCCTTTATAGTTATAACAAATTAAGAATTAATTAAGAATTGAGTTGTCCTTGACCTTATAATGAAGAATAATGTACACTTGTGTAGGCAATTAATGGTTACATAAGACTCAATTGAATATCCACCCCATTTCTTATGCATATAAGAGTTGAAAAAAAAAAGATAATGAAAAAGATAATAAATTAGATGCATTTAAAAACAAATGTCTCAGGAAAATACTTTGTATACCAATGAAGTAGTTATAGTTAGGCGAAGGCCTCGGTATCACTGCAAACGAATTAAAATTCATAATTGCTCAACCGCCCATTCCAGTGGAATCATCCGAATTAATATTTAATCGCATTAAAGCATCCAAACAAAGAAAGGCAGCTGCAGTCCCCATCATAGCAGCTACAGCTCATGCCAAATACATAAGGTGTAACTGCACCGAAAGTGAACACAGCCAAACTGTCCTTCGTCATACGATATCATTATTCATCATAAGCAATCTGAATATTGAAACACGATCTGGATGAAAAACACAGCTCATGGTGTGCACAGAGCACTGAGCTCAGCAGCTCTGGTAACAAACCAATGTATACCATGGACTGAATTCAAGGCCAGTGCAGAAGTAAGAGAAAGGGCCATGCATCCAGCAATATCATCTATAATCAAGAAAAAAAATTGGGCATATGTCAACCATGTGATAACAGACAAGAGAATTGCAAAGCAGGCCCTCCAATGGGAAATAAATTTTCTTTTCACAGTCTGGTCCTTAATAGCAAAGATCATTGGATATGAGGAGTCTAGAATTTGTTCTATAATTGCCATCTCCGGCTCAAAAGAAGAAAAGAAAGATAAGATAGATAGCTCTCATTACTATTCAATTATTGAGTTATCACCATTGCACTCCGAACATGTCTATGCATAGGTGCTCAGATCCCCTCCTCAGCGAGTCTTGAAGTATCCAGTGACTGACGACTCCAGTTCTGTGTTGGTTAATTAGTCTTCTTACACGCCCACTAAGTTTCTCATTTCTGACTGTGCCCATCTTAACTCCCATCTGTGTCATCCAAAGGAGTGATGTGGACTCATGGTTGTCGAAGCCACTTACCGGAGGGCATTGATGATGTCGGCATCCACTGGTTGACCGTCCTCAACAATAACACAGCTAGCCAACCAGTCCACTCTTTCATTTCTCCGTACTCCCGCATGTCCTGGGACATAGACAAAGGTGACCTTACGTATTTTTGACTTCTGCAATGACTCTACCCATTGCATACGTACAGATCCCGCCTCCACTTATCTTATAATGCTCATCGAATAACTAAGCATACCACGACTGAGTCCTGTTCCCTATATTTCCTGTCGAGTGTGACAATACACAAGAATGTCCCCCTGAATTACATAGGCACTGGTATCTATTCCTCACTAGCGTTGATATTGGTAATGCCCACAGACCTGTTTGATGACATCTTCTGCTTGGCCCACCCATGATTTGCCTCTTTTCAGCCTGACACCCTTCCCTGTGTTGAGCTCATCATGCAATGGATGCTCTTTATCTGCACTTATCTTCAGGTATGCTCGTGTCCTCAAGATTTTGATTCTGATATCCATGGTTGGAAAGTCATGAAAATACCTAATTGCTACACAGGGAGTGTCCCTCATACACCCCAAGATAATGTGCATAGCTTCATTCTGTATTTTCTCCAGCTTGTCAATTTGCGTCTTACTGACTGTAAGAACTGCCAGGGCATACTTGATTGGTATGAGGACTAGAATCTGGAACAGAATGGTAAGTAGCCTCTGCTCGATGTTGGCAGCTGCCATGATTTTCGAGATGGCTAATCACTTGTGGGATTTTGTTATCACATGGTCGACATGGTCCCGAAAACACAGGCTTTCGGTCAAACTTAACTCAGAGTTATGTCACCACCCTATCCCTGGTCACCTCATCAGCTCCCATTCGTACCACTGGTGTTTCCGTATTTAACGATATGATTGTTAAGTGAGAACCATGCAACTGCTGCTTTATTAGGATTAACCAATGCACCTGATACTCCACACCACAAAGAAATGCGATTGAGTTTGTCTTGCGTGGTGGAGCTGATTCCACTTCTGTCTCTTCCCTGTTGATATACCAGAATATCATTAGCAAAAGTCATAATTCTTCCCCTTCCATCCAGCTGTTGTTCCATGATTGTTATTGTGTACACGTTAAATAGAACTGGTGACATTGGTGAGCCTTGTGGCAGCCCTGGAAAAATGGATGTTGGCTTGGATAATGAACTTCCACATTTGAGTATCACCTTCCTCTAAAACAGTGCTGCAGTGATCTAATGAGGAAGGGGTGCACCACCAGTTTGAGGAGCAAATGCATGAGGTATTCAAATGGTAGTCTGTTGTATGCATCCTCCAGACCTATAGCAGCAGCAGATGTCTCCTCTCGTCTGTGGAAGCCTTCAAAAACGTCATAGGTGAAGACCGCTGCATTGAGCCATGTCTCTTTTTTATATCTATAACCTCCAAGTGTGAGTGGGAATGCATGTTTCTGTTCAAGGTGACAGATGGGACATATTTTGTCCAGTAGCTTGCCAGCAGTGTTTTGCATCGTGATGATTCTGTAGGCGCTAATCTGAGAATGGTTCTTGTTTGGCTTTGGTAGTAAGTAGCTGTGTAGCCACTCCTCCTTAATCTTCTCACTCTGAATGCTGGCATTAAACTCTTTGGCCAGTATTTGCGAGTCATCATCAGCTAAATCGCCTATGTTGCCGTACCGAACACCATCTGGACCAGGAGCAGTGTTGTGTGACCTTTGAAGTGTTGTGTGAATGGTATCAATTGTGATTGTGAGATCTTTTACCAGCACTACATCCTCACACAATTCTGAGAGTGACTCCTGCATCCTCATTCTTACAGCCTAATTTCTTTGGTCAGTCAGCTTAATGTAGCAGGCAAGCAGGGCCTTCCCTTTGATCTCATTAGATTTATGCCATATCTGGCCTGTGCTCTGGAAGTCTGGTATGCCCCTGTGTCATGTTGTGCCATTCATGCTCTGATGAAGGTGCCAGAATGTGGCTAGTGATTTTTCTGAGCACACTTTTTATATTAATCATCCCACTTGGCATCCTTAGCCTGCTTAGTGCATAGTTTAAAGTGCATCATTTTTTGGTCGACCTCTACTTTCAGGCGCTTAGAAAGCTCAGGTTGTGTTCTTCCATTTCTTCTGGCTTTCTGCCACATCTTGACCGTTAGTCTCTTATTCAGCCATACTTCCTCAACTTCTGCGTTCCACCAGAGTAGCTGCGTCCATCTCTCCTGCCTCCTGCGAGGGGCCCCCTGTTTCCTATGTCAAAGATGGCGGTGTATTTTTACTGTCAATATGAACACAATTTGAGATAAAACAGATACTTTGACTGCAATAGCTAGTAGAATAAGACTTGGGATAAAATAATAAAAAACAATAATAAAAATCTAATTACTCGAAAAGAAATACACTTGAAAGTATAGGAGTGAAATAAGAAGATCACTTTATAATGTCAGAAGTTGTAAAGATTTAGAATGAGAGACAAGAAAGGAGATAAAAACCTGAATAGCAAACTCAACATTAGTTCCAGAATACATGGTTTTCATGTATATTCCACCATGAACAAATGTATAAATGCAAAATTGTATTGGGTAGCTCTAAATGGAAGCTAAATTAAAAAATTCATTGTTTTTTAACTCTGCACTAGTAAATTAATAAAATATTTTAAAAAAAGCACACCTACTACTCTGACTGCATTCAGTCATGAACCCAATAACTTGAATACTCATAAAACTACCATGCATTTGACAGACAGAGTGAAGTGATTATGGTACACAAAAAAGTATATCTTTGTCTTGTGGAGACTTTGCCTACTTGTTGAAGAGACATTGAAGATTTAAAACTTAGACTAAGTCTTCTAGGTTATATTAGACCGCACCGCAATTGTCATCCAAAAATAAAAGTGAAAATTACTTGGGCTGGAACCCAAGTGCATGGGGGGAGGGGGCCGAGCGAATTGTATTGATTATTATGCCTGACCTTTCATCTGATATGTATATGATAAAACTAATCACATCACATGATAACTCCGGTTAAATGCATAAAATGCATCCCTTCGGATTCTTTGTAACTTCCTGACTAGAAAAAAAAATTGTTTTCGGCCTGTCTGGAAGTAGTTTTTATACAGATTTAGAAAAATGTTAAGTGTAGATAAATTTGCAGGAGAAAAAAAATAGGAGTTTCACAAAAATGGTCTTTACTTGTACTAATTGGAAGTGCAGCCATATTATAGGAAAAACATATTTTAAAAAACTTACTAAATATGAGTTACCCATATAATATAGAAGGGTGTCCGGTTAGCGCAATCGATAGGCGGTTGGCTTACCACGGCAACAGCCGGGGTTCGTACCCTGGCGGGGACACCTGGGTTTTACTAATTCCCTAAAAATTAGTGGGAGCCGCGATAGCTCAGTGGTTAGTGAACTGGACTACTACGGACAAGGGGTAGGGTTCGATCCCAACCGACGGCTCCGGGTTCACCCAGCCTTAAATGGGTACCGGATTTTTTCTGGGAAAGTAAAGCAGCACGGGCGTAATACCGACCACATTACCCCAAAAATCATGTGCTGAAGGTCTGTAAAATATAGTCACTAACACCATATTTCCCTATACGCCACTTGGCGTGACGGGGGGTACTTTACTTTACTTTTTTTTATATAATATAGAAGGTATGTTAATATATAATCAGGAAGAGGAGGAAGACATATCTGCCATGTAATAAAAAAAGTAAACACAGAATTACAATGTAAACCCTCAAATGGGAAATAGCAGGAAATAGAAAAATATGCCAATCTTGAAAGACACCAACAAAAGTAACACGAGAGGCAAACATAGAGCAGGCATTAATTTTCTTTCTGAGTTTGAAAAGCTTGCTCAGAAAAGGGACTTATGGTGAGGTACTTATAACAACACTAGAGGATTTTAGATGTTCAGATAAACAATAATTGCTTTGGCACTCATTCATAATAAATATTTCACAGTAAAAGAACATTACATGATATTAATAATGTTAAAAAATAATGTCATGTTAGTGCCTTTAAATGTTTTCTTTCTACTGCAAATTCTCAAACTAGAATTAGCATACAAATTTTATTCTATAAAAATGTGACCTGTGGTGAAACAAAAACTGGCTAAAGCCTATTTTTTAAATTGTGAAAAATGTACAAATTTTGGCAGAGAAGCCACAATCCTCTAATTTTTGCAGAAATACTACTTGTATTATGTTATGTGACAAACTAAATGTAACCTATGCAAACATTTTTTATGATACAATAAAGAATTGTTGGAAACAAGATTTTTAAATGTGTCTACCATTATGAAGACCACAAAGATACTGATGCTAACATTTTAATAAAGCTTAACATATGATACTATGAGGGGTTGAACTCCTCAAGGAGACATTGTATACTACAACCAAGGGGAGTCATTAAGGCACTGATGATGATACTAACAAGAAAATTTCACAGAAAATTATTCTGCTCCGCACTGCAAAACTCAAATAGTGGATCAATCACTGTTTAAACAAGCTTCCAATATTATCCAAAAGATTAATCCTTTGCTTGAATACAACTTCTAGTATAAAAGCTAATTGCCATTTAATTTATCCAAGCATCTAGCTATTAAAAAAACAAACATGAAAAATACTAGAACAACAATTATTTAATCTAGGTGGAAGGACAACATTGCCATATTTTAAAATAAGTTGTTGGACTGTCAACACCAAAACCAAAATAAGGGTACCTAAAACAAGAAGAGCCTTCATCGCACTACGAAACATGGAAATCCAAATAATTAGGTCAAATACAAAAATAAAAATTGTCAACTCCAATGTTAAATCAGTCCTATTACATGGCTATGAAACATGGAGAAAAACAAAAAAGACAATCATAAAAATACACACCTTCATTAATGGATGCTTGCACAGAATAAAAAGATGGAAATAGCAATGTAAAAACACTTATGTAGAATTATGGGTAAATACCTGTCATATCATCATCATCATGAGCCAGACCAGTTGGCGTAGGCGATCATGTCCTTCCACAATCTTCTCTCTACAGTGCATCGTATCAGATCTGTTGTTGATTGCTTTCCATGTCATGACACCAAGCCATCTAGTATTTTCTCTCTTTATCGTCCGCGATACAATAAAAATGATGGCACTAGATAGAACACACACTGCAGGAGCCAACTGACAGTTTTACATGACAGGCCCTTTTTTGGAGACAAAGAGGAACACCAAAATACTCTTAGAAAAGACAGTTGGCATGAGATGGAGAAGATACGGAATTATCTTAAAGAATGGCAAGAAACAGAAAGGATTGGCAACCTTTTGTACTTAACTTCATCGACTTCAAAAAAGCATTTGACAGTATTCATAGAGATTCTTTGTGGAAAATTCTGAACCTTACCATAAAAAATCATAAACATTATTAAAGACATTTCCTGTGTGTTAACGGGGCCTCATTATGAGGGAAGTAAAGAATAGTGACACTGTGACCTTCCAGGCATGTCGTAAGAGGCGACTAAGGAGATTGATCGATGGCTTGACAAGCTGTCATTGTAAAAAGTATTGTTATGGAAACAGCGCCATATATTTTAGAGCAGTGATCTCTGCAATATGTGCCACTTGGGCACGCAAGGTTTCTGTTTTTGAGATTGTGGTTCTGCCCTATGTGCCGTCTACGGCGCGAAAGGACAATAGATAGATAGATAGATGATGGTTACACATGTGCAGTTTGAACAGAGGAAGAACTGAGCAAATGTTTCCCAATAGAAACTGGGGTTAAACAAGGATGTTTTTTATCGCCCTTGTTATTTGGAGTTGTTATGGACTTCATAATGAAGAAATGCTGCACTGATAATAAAGGCATCGAATGGATACAAGGAGACCATTTGGAGGACCTGGACTTTGCTGATGGCATAGTTCTCATCAGCAGTCAGATAAAAACGATGCAGGAAAACACAAATGAACTATCATCAATAGCCAGCAAAATTGAGCTTGAGATCAATCATGAAAAGACCAAGGTCATGAAAAGCTTAATTCCAACAGACGACAAAATGTACATGGAAAACAAACCAGTGGAAGAGATCAATCACTTTATCTATCTTGGAAGTCACATTGATCAAGAAGGGGATACAAGTAAAGAAATTAGAATCAGAATAGTTAAGGCAGCAATGTCTTTCAGAAGCCTCGAAAAGTTGTGGAAATCAAAACTCATCAGCACAAACACAAAACTTAGGCTATTCAAATAAAATGTACTATCAACCCTTACATATGCGTATGAAAGCTGAAAAACAACAACAGACATAGAAGCAAAGTTGAACGCATTAGAAAATAAATGTCTAAGGAAAATACTTGGTATAGCGTGGAATGAATTCAAAACAAACGAGGAAATTAGAGAAATCGCCAAGCAACCACTAATATCTTCAGTAATAAAGAAAAGACAATAGTCATATGTTGGACATGTGATGAGAAGAGATAATAACCGAATAGCAAAGCAAGGCCTCATGTAGGAAACAACAGGTAAGAGAAAAAGAGGAAGACCCAGCAAGACACTGAGATGAACATTGATGAGAGAGGCAAGAGCAGCAGGAATCGGTTCCCTCACTGAGATAGAGCTGCTTGCACAGAACAGAGACAAATGGCGAGATTTGATAAAATATCTTTAAGAGAATTGAAAACTGCTAGAATAAAAATTTAGATAAGAGAAGGAGTATCTTGGTCTGTGCCCTATGGGCCGGCTATGGCTCAAAAGGTCAATAGATAGATAGATAGATGAAGTGTATAGTGAAGGTGGTTGGTAGGAATTCTACCCCACTTATCATTAGTCCCTAATGTATCAAACTTCAATTTCCAGAGTACCCACAATTTCCGTGACCATTGGGTTTTCACGAATCCCATTCTGGAATGCACCCAAGATACCCCTATACATTCTCTGCACTTAACGTACCGAGCATTTAGTAGAAAACAAGTATTCTCAGGTCTCTGTATACTTGAATGTGATGTGAAACAAAGCATCCCTTGCATTCAGAATAGGGTGTGACCAAGGACAGATGCCTCATGGTTGGAAAATCCTGGATGGCCAAGGCAGAAAAGTCCATAAGGAGAATATGTGATTAGAATGACACTAAGGTCAAGTATTAGGTTAAAGTAACAGCGGAAGAAAGGAGGCTAACCAATGTAATCATTCAGCTCGGAAGGGAGTGCTGCAACTGGGCCACGGAGCTACTAACGTCATAATAATGGAATCTTTCAAAATACTGTCATTAACTCAGGACCCCATCATAGACAATTCTGTGTTGCATGGACAGGGCTGTGGTTGAGGTTTTGTGGCATACCAACATCATAAAGAAGTGGCTAGGGAATCTGACATTGCAGCCTTACATTGTTCAGCATGAGATTGTACAGAACGTGATTCATGCAGTTTTGGTGATGGACTTGCAAAGTATGCTACAGAAAGCTGACAGACAGTGTCTGGTGCAGGAATAATTACAGCTCTAGGATGATTCTAAAGGTAGTGTGTTGACCTTATTATACTGTCCAGGGCTCACTGGTCTGCGCAGCAATGAAATAGTTGATAAACTTACTTGCAGCACTGACGCTGAATTTGTGAACAAAGAGGACATCACCAAGTTTGTTTTTATTCCTTAAGAGAAAAGGAGGAGGATTGGTGTGACAAGTATGCATATAATGATAGAATGATGAGTTTAGAGGCAGAAAGGGGTTTAGTTGACATGGAGTGCTTAGTGGGAAAAGCAGATGTATCTACAATTAAAATTTTACAGGAACAGCCAATTTGCAAATGATTTGATCAACAAACCTGCAGTGTATAGGAAAGCTGGAAAACAGCAAAGAAGATTGAGAAAAAGCTCAACGCATTGAAGACAAAAGCCTAAGAAATATAGTAAAAGTAAAGTGCCCCCGTCACGCTAAGTGGTGTATAGGGAATATGGTGTTAGTGACCATAAATTTTACAGACCTTCGGCACATGATTTTTGGGGTAATGTGGTCGGTATTACGCCCGTGTTGCTTTACTTTCCCAGAAAAAAATCCGGTACCCATTAAAATCTGGGTGAACCCGGAAGCCGTCAGTTGGGATGAACCCTACCTCTTTTCCTTTGTAGTCCAGGTCACTAACCACTGAGCTATCCTGGCTCCCCTAAGAAATATACCTTGCATTAAATGGAATGAATTCAAGACTAATGCTGAAACTAGAAAAATGGTCTTGCAACCATTTATCTCATCTGCTATTAAGAAGAGAAGATGGACATTTTTTGGGCATGTATTTAGAAGAAATGGCCAGGGAATTACTAGGCAGGCTCTCAAATGGGAAAAATCTGGTCAGAGGAAATGAGGATGACCTTGAGAAAACTAAAAAGAATTCTAACAAAGAGGCAAGGTTGGCAGGCATAGTCTCATTCTCTGTAACTGAACAGCTCGCCTAGAATAGTGACAATTGGCAGGAGACTCTATGAGCCCTATGTGCTGTCTAACAACACTGGAAGGACCAAGAACTTCACCACAAATGATGGCATGGAGATCCTTGCTGAAAAAAGGAAATCTGAAGACCAACAGCCCTAGGAGCATTGTTGCATAAATCAAAATAAATAAACAAGAACTATAAATACCTAATACATTTTAAAATGCAGGATCAATTATCAGGGTTGAAGACTAGAAACAGGACATATCAGGTGGAACAGCACAAATTACAGTAACCCTTGCAAGACTAAAACCTATTTGGAGAGATATTAAGAGTATCATTCTTGGCTCTAAAAACAGGCTGATGCACATCTTTGTTATATACATTTTTGTAAAATACTTGCAATTTGGGCAACTCTTATTTGGATATCAAGAATGAAAAAGTTTGTACAATAACCAATTGGAGTACATGATGATCTTTTGAATACTGTGAAGAAATTGAAATTGTTTGGCCACATATCTCAATTTTCTAGCCTGGCAAAGATCATTCTGCAGGGAACTGTGAAAGGAGGAAGAAGGGAGAGGTAGACAAAGAAAGAAATGGGAAGATAACATCAAGGAATGGAATGGCCCTGTCTTTGCTGAGTCCCAAAGAGTAACTGTGAGTAACTGGCATGATACCGACCACATCACTCAAAAATGTGCCGTGGTTATAGAAAAATATGGTCACTAACACCATATTCCCCATACGGCTAGCAAGGCGTGGAGGGAATCTTTACTTTACTTTTAAAGAGTAACTGCAGATAGAGATTAATTAAGAAAGTTTATAGTTTGTCAGTAATGCCCCAACGACCCCCAGGTTTATGGGATGAGAAGGGAGGAAGGCACATGATGCAAATTCATAGGTACTCAATTTCCCTAATTAGACAACAGTCTTTGCACACTGATGACACCTATGACACATTGGTTGTACATAAGCTTCAAGCTTCCTCTCAGGTGTATTTTTTAAACTCATTCTATATTCTGTTTCTACGCAGGGAAACCATCATGGTTGTAGAATCTTCTGGTGTTAAAATGAGTCATGCCGAAAAACCTGCTCAAGAAACTAGTAGTACGGAGAATATCATCAGCCTGAAAGCGCTAATGTGAATAGTCACTGAATAGGCTACTTAAATGTTTGAACAATGGCCGCTCTGACTAAACTAGCACAAGTTGTCAACGAAATGGAAATGGAGAAATATCACCTTGATATATTAGGAATTAGTGAAACTAGATGGCCTGGAATAAGAAAAAAACCTATCAACAACAAGACAATAATTTATTCCAGCACAGATGATAATAAACAGTATGGAGTGGGAATTATAATGAAGGTCTCGTCTCTGCTACTGACAATCTCTCTCTCTCTCTCTCTCTGCGATCAAGACTCAATCAGAGTAGGATTCCAGACTCTCACATGAAGACAGCTATCGGTTTAAGTTCTGACAATCTAACCGAATGGGAACTGGTGAACCATAGATTACTTAGAGCATGTTATAAAATCAAGTATGGAAGATTAACAATTATTCAATGCTATGCGCCCACTAATGAAAATGAAGATGAAATTAAGGATGATTTTATTGTCAGCTGCAACATCTAATAAAAAAGGTTTCTAGACATGATATTTTAATATGATAAGTAAAGTGCCTCGTCACGCCACGTGGTGTATAGGGAATATGGTGTTAGTGACCATAATCTTTACAGACCTTCGGCACATGATTTTTGGGGTAATGTGGGCAGTATTACGCCTGTGCCACTTTACTTTCCCAGAAAAAATCCGGTACCCATTAAGGCTGGGTGAACCTGCAAGTTGTCGATCAGGATCGAACCTGACCTCTTATCCTTAGTAGTCCAGTTCACTAACCACTAAGCTATCATGGTTCCCATTTTAATAGTGACTTTAATGCCAAAGTAGTAAGATCTATCTTTATCTATCTTTCGTTCACCTGAAGTATTGTCTATATCTGCAATGTCGTTTCCTGTATAAATTTTGTCTTTTGTAATTCTTGCAGTGGCCCATATAGTTTTGTCTGTAGTGTTGTATTTATGGGCAATGGATTTTCCTCAGTCTACTATATTCAGTGCAGTCTTGAAGTATGTAGTCAGCAGTCTGGGGCGCCTGACCACATGTACATGCAGTTGAGGTGCCAATCTTGAATTTTGTATACATGTGACTGTGGAGTCAATTTTGTCATGTTCTGAGGTGTATAAATGATAACTTGTTCACATCTATTCATATTATGAAAGGTATCCTGATTTGGGGCTTGTGGTTCTGATTGATTTGATTATCTGTTTCTTATGATGGTATGTAACCGGTGTATCTAGTTGTGTGCCTGTTGCACCTTCCTTTGCCAACTGTTCCGCTTTCTCATTTCCAGGTATTCCACAGTGAAATGGGATCCACTGCAGGGCAGACTGTGGTGCTTGCAGAGTTCAGTTAATAAGGTCAGCAGATCTAGCAATTTTCTGGATTGTAGTGCCTGGAGCACTAATCCTGCATTTGTCAAAAACACTACAGGCTGTAGGCTAAGATTACTGTTCAGCAGTTTTTCCAACTTTATTGCTTGGATTTCTGCATCGTAATTGTGACAATATTTCATGGTTGCTATTTTATTCATATCCGATAGTGTTATTTGGGTACTCTATGTATGCACCTGCTCCCCCATTCTTTACTGCATTCTGTGCTGATCCATCTGTGTACACATGAATTCAAAGTAGGAAGAGAAAACAATGGAGTTATGAAGGCAATGGGGAAAGAAGGAGTAGACACTGTCAATCAAAATGGAGAAAGGTTAATAGAACTATGTTTAACAGAAGATCTAGCTATAGATAGAACATTATTTCCACATAAGGCATACATGGGTATCTCCAGATGATAAAACTAGAAATCAAATCGACCACCAATGTATCAGAAAGTGATTCAAAAATTGTTTGATTGATGTGAGGGAGTATAGATGTGATGACGTCAATAGTGACCATAATCTATGTGTTGGGAAGTGAAACTTAAACTGAAAAGTTACAACAAGAAGCACATCTTGAAGAATATAGATAGTAACAAATTAATAGATGAAGATATCAAAGGACAATTTAATCTAGAACTCAGCAATAGCTTTGAAGCTTTGGGTGCAATGAATAAATTGAATATTGATGAACTATGGGATATTCACAACATAGCAATATTGACGTCAGCTGAATTAAGTGCTGGACTTACATAAACTGAAAGAAAAGCATTGGATATCAGAAATCACATGTTCTACTTAACACATCTGCGCCGATGAAGTGGAGTCGTACGCACAGCAATATTCCTTTTTGACAAATCAAGTGTTGTGAATGCGACTTTCTACCGTCTAGAGTTGATCTGCGTTTTACATCACATTGACTGAGTGCTGTTCAATGAACATTGTTGGAATTGTTTGACGCAAGTTATTTACATGTTACAACTCTTTAATGTAGACTGCTCCATCAAGTCAGCCGAAGTTTTATCTCTTTATGGAATTTGCACCGTGTTTCGTTCGTTGTAGGCTGCATTCACTAGAATAATCAAGAGTCTATGAGTGCAGCCATTGTTGTGTGTGCTACGTCGTCATAATGGCTCATCGTATAACCCTAGACCGGCCGTACGCTAATCTTACGGTCTGTTGTTTGATGTGCAACGGGGATATTCTGACAACTAACTGTGTTTTATTTGTTTGAAATTGGAGTAAAAAACGATGTCCTAACATCATCAAGCGCTATACATTTTTAAAAATATGACGATTATCATTTTCAGGAGGATGTGAACTTCCAGTCAATATGGTGGATTGGCGGCAGGAACCATTGAAGGCCATGTATGAAAGTGTTTCTTGTTGCAGTTTCCTCATATTCCAAGTCCGGCTTGTTGCAGGAGCTACTGAGTTAGGTGCTCTGTGCACACCGTGAGCTGAGTGTTTCATCCGTTTTGATCATGTTTCGATATTCCAATTGTTTATGATGAATGATGATATCGTATGACAGGGAACAGTTGGCTGTGTTCACTTTCTGTGACGTTTCACCTTGTGTCTTTTGACGTGTGCTGAGACTGCTATGATGGGGGCTACAGCTACCTCTCTTTGTTTTGGAGATGTTTTAGTAATTTGGATGATTCAACTGGCACGGGCGGTTAAGCAATTATGGATTTTAATTCATTTGCAGTGATAGCGGGGCCTTATATAACCAAAGAACCAAAGAACATCACATAGAAGCATATCAAAAATAGATGTGAAGCCAAACTAGCCTTGTTAAATGTTAAGACTGCGGCTTAGGTAAAATACTAGCCAAAGCAACATATAAAGACCTTGATAATAGGGTGAAAAACTCTGAAAGACGTAATAAGAGAACTTATAATCTGGCAGTTGAAACAGAATTAGCCTCCAAAACTGGAAATAGCAAGATATTATATAATATACAGAAACAACTAACAGGCTCCTTTACATCAAATGGAGGCCCTTTTCTGAGTAAAGATGGCACCTTACTAACTTCTAGTGCTAACAAAAATGCCAGATGAGCTGAACATTTCCAGGATATTTCTAACTGCCCGCATACCAGTCATCTGATGCAGTTTGAAACAGATGAAGCACCAACTCCACATCTAGACATCAGTATAAAAGAAATCACTATAACAGAAATGGAATTAGCAGTGAAACATATGGCTAATAATAAAGCTTCTGGCATATATAAAATAACTGCAGAGGTGCTGAAAGCATTTAATAATCAAAACTTATTCTACCTAAGAGGGAGCCGCGATAGCTTAGTGGTTAGTGAACTGGACTACAAAGGACAAGAGGTAGGGTTCGATCCCAACCAACGGCTTTCGGGTTCACCCAGCCTTTAATGGGTACCGGATTTTTTTCTTGGAAAGTAAAGCGGCATGGGCGTAATACCGACCACATTACCCCAAAAATCATGTGCCGAAGGTCTGTAAAATTTATGATCACTAACACCATATACGTTGGACATGTGATGAGAAGAGATAATAATCGAATAGCAAAGCAAGTCCTCATATGGGAAACAACAGGTAAAAGAAAAAGAGGAAGACCCAGGGAGACACTGAGAAGAACATTGATGAGAGAGGCAAGAGCAGCAGGAATCGGCTCCCTCAATGAGATAGAACTGCTTGCACAGAACAGAGACAGATGGCGAGATTTGATAAAATATCTTTAAAAGAAAACTGCTAGAACAAAAATTGATATAGGAGAAGGTGTATCTTGGTCTACGCCCTATGGGCCGGTTACGGCTCGAAAGGTCAATAGATAGAACACCATATTCCCCATGCGCCACTTGGCGTGATGAGGGTACTTTTTTTTTTTAATTCTACCTAAGAAAGCTATTTATTTAATAAAAATTAGGATGAAGAAAAAGTTCCTACAAATTGGAAGAAAGGGATTGTTATGAAACTACCTACAAAAGGAAATCTTAAAGACTGCAACAACTGGATAGGAATTATGCTTTTGTCAATTGTCTCCAAAGTTTCCTGTAGAATTATGCTGAACAGAATAAAAGATGATGTAGATAATATTATGCGTGAAGAACAAGAGGATTCAGAAAAGGAAGAAACCGTCTTGACCAAATTGCAATTTCATTTATTTTAAAAAAGTGTTTGACAGCATACATAGATTGTCCTTGTGGAATATCTTGAAACATTATGGAATACCACCAAAAATTACCAACATTATAAAAGACATACATGACGGCTATACTTGCACAGTTCACACATAGTGAATGAGTGATATTTCTTTGAACTGAAACAGGAGTCAAACAGGGATGTATACTATTACCATTGTTATTTGGAATTACCATTGATTACATAATGAGTAAATGTTGCAAAGGCAATCATGGCATTAAATGGTATGACAAGAATTACTTGGAAGATCTAGATTTTGCAGATGATATAGTGCTCCTAAGTGACAATATTGAATTTTAAAAACCTGGACAAAATATAGAAATAAAAAATACTGTTATAGAAAACCAAACTTAGAATATTCAACTCAAACATATTATCAACACTTACCTATGCACGTTAAAACTGGAAAACATCAAAAGAGATTGAAAAAAATATTTTGAAGACAAAAGTCTAAGAAAAATACCCTGTGTTCAATGGAATGAATTCAAGACTAATATTCAAATAAGAGAAATGGCCATGAAACCAACAATCTCATCTACAATTAAGGGAAAGAAGATGGACATATGTCGGACATGTTCTGAGAAGTGACAACAAAAGAATTCCAAAACAGGCTTTTCTATAGGAAACATCAGGATACAGAAGAAGATGAAGACCTGAAGAGACACTAAAAAGAACACTTATAAGAGAAGCAAAGTTGGCAGGCATAGATTCATTAGATAAGATAAAACATCTCGCCCAGAATAGAGATCAGTGGTGAAAAACACTACAAGCCCTATGCGATGTCTAACAGTGCAGGAAGGACCAAGAATATTTTGTTTTCTTAGTCTTAAGGTAATAAATTCATCAGTGGTAACCACATTTCTGATAGGATGCAACCAATGCCTCCAGTATTTTTTTATAACTCCATACTTTGGTTCCCATCACTGCTGTTATTAAAATAAGAGCGTCTTTTCTTTCACTGTCATAAACCCTCACATGACCAAGAGAATAAATCCACCCCAGTTCCTCAAGTTTCAAGCTTCTACATTTACCAACCACTCATCTTGCAGCCATTCATTCTTAACCTTTTTCCAACACAAAGTAAGGATCTAAGGCCATTAGAGCACCTATTATGGGATTTTTATCTAACCATGAGGGAGCTACAAAAATCACTCAGCTTTACAATCAAAAGACATTACTATAAGTCCCATGTCTCTTTCCAACAATTCTGTAGTACAGGCCCATGTCTCTCTGCAAGAATTCTGTAGTACAGGCCTCATGTCCCACTGCAAGAATTCTGTGTACAGACCTCTGTCTCTCTGCAACAATCTATAGTACAGAGCACATGTCTCTCTATGAACGAGTTGGAGAGTTGTCTCACATGGGAAGAAGGGAAGAAAAGAACGAGAACTATCTAAACATGAAAAGCAGGGAAGAGAATAGATAAAATTATTTGGGAGTGGTCTTACTTGAGGGAGACAATGACATTAGCTGAGCATGTGCTCAAAAAGGTCACAGGTAAAGCATTCAACTGGGTTACTTACTGTGACAAAGACGAGTAGGTTTGGGGCATTCAGCAGCTAATGATATAAGCAATAGGAGCTGTCAAGAAGAAACCTGGTAGGGCAAATGAAGTGAGAGGATATTTTCCAACAGGCCCGAAGTTACTATCATGTGCATGAATTTGCAAAGAAGTAGTTGTGTGGTTAGATTATACTTAGAACTATGTATGACGCAGATGAAATGTCTTATGGTCACAGATGCAAGAGTCAGGAAATAGTTTATAGTTATGTTAAAATATGATATGGACTTAAATCATATGACAGCAGTAAGAATCATGTTAAGATTATTAACCATGAAACATTAGTTATTGAAATTTGGAGTAGATTATGCTAGTATAGAGATTCTGCTGATTGGATGTGATGCATTATGTTGATATGAGTCAAGAGCTGAGAACTTGTGATGTGGAGCGCTTCTACGAAAATTAGAGTTAAGAGTGCAAAAAACTTGCTATTGTAGAGAACATATGGACATGTTATTTCAAAGTGTGTTATGTGAAGTTGTTACAAATGATTGTGTTATTAAATATGTAAACTGAGACATGCATCTCTTATGTCGTAATTTAGTAAGTTAGTTGTGAAGTAAAACATTGGGAAGGTAGTCAGAGTTATAGTACATAGAAATATCTTCCATCAGCATGTTATATCTCTCCATCAGAAATTATTAATTCTATTGGCAAAGTTATATTATTATTATACAAAGAGAACTTTAATCACACCTATACATCTCTGCAAGAATTCTGTGGTACAGATCTCATGTCTCTATGCAACAATTCTGTAGCACAGCCCTCGTGTCTCTATGCAACAGTTCTAAAGCACAGGCCTCATGTCTCTCTACTACAATTCTGTGGCATAGACCTCATGTTTCTCTGCCACAATTCTATAGCATAGGCCTCATGTCTCTCTGCAACAATTCTGTAGCACAGCCCTCATGTCTCTCTGCAACAATTCTGTAGCACAGCCCTCATGTCTCTCTGCAACAATTCTGTAGCACAGCCCTCATGTCTCTCTGCAACAATTCTGTGGTACAGGCCTCATGTCTCTCTGCAACAATTCTGTGGTACAGGCCTCATGTCTCTCTGCAACAATTCTTTAGCACAGCCCTCATGTCTCTCTGCAACAATTCTGTAGCACTGCCCTCATGTCTCTCTGCAAAAATTCTGTGGTACAGGCCTCATGTCTCACTGCAACAATTCTGTGGTACAGGCATCATGTCCTGCTGCAACAATTCTGTAGCACAGACCTCATATCTCTCTGCAACAATTCTGTTGCTTTCTTCTTATTAATGTCTGAAAATATGTTCAATTATTCTAACTTACTTTAATTCTTCTTCTTTTTCTACCTTTCAGCTCCCTGTGGAGCACAGGTCTTCAACAAACACTTTCCAAGTCATTCTTTTTCTTGCCATTCTTTTAAGATCATTTCATGTCTTCCCCATCATCTTCATCTCTGCTTCCGACTGTTTTCTCCAAAAATTTCTTGGTCTTCCTCTTTGTCTTTTCCCCTGGGGATTCCAAAAAGGGCCTATTGAGTTATACTCTCAGTTGGCTTCGCAGTGTGTGTCCTATCCAGCGGCATCATCTTCGCTGTATCTCTTTATCCACTGGTATTTGACTGGTACATTTCCATAATTCTATGTTAGTGATTTTGTCTTGCCATTTATATCCTTTTATTCTGCGTAAGCATCCATTAATGAAAGTCAGTATCTTCATGATTGTCAGTTTTGTTGTTCTCCATGTTTCACAGCCATATAATAGGACTTAACATTGGAGTTGAAAATTTTTATTTTTGTATTTAACCTAATTTCTTTGGACTTCCATATATCTCCCAGTGCAACAAAAGCTCCTCTTGCTTTTGATATCCTTATTTTGGTATCATTTTCTGTTCCTCCTTCTTTATCTACATTACTGCCCAGATATATGTAAGATTGTACATCTAGTAGAGGTATTTCTCCTAATTTTATATGGTTATTGCCAACTGCATTAATTCTCATAATGTTGGCCTAGCTGTTGTGATCTCTCATCAAGTATGCTCATTTTATCCTACATCTGTTGATGGCTGTGTGAAAGGAGAGCTATGTCATCAGCAAAGTTTATCTAAATCATTAAGTTGCTTGATTAGCGACCACTGGATTCCATTTCTGTTGTTGTGAGTAATTCTCATAATCCGATCTATGGCCAGTAGAAAGAAAAATGGAGACATAAGGCCTTACTCCTGTTCTTATTTCAAATGCTTCTGTAAGCTGCCCTTCATGCACCACACAACATTTCATTCCTTCATACATTGTTTTTATCAGGTTAATAAACTTTATGGGGATTCCGTAATGACTCAGCAACTTCCAAAGCATTCCTCTGTCTAAACTATCAAATGCCTTTTCGTAATCTATGAAACCAATAAAATTGAAAGCAAAGCCATTTGACATAGCAATAATACAGACATACGCACCTACTCAAGACTATACAGATGAACAAATAGAGGCATACTATGAAAATCTAAATACAGTTATGAAGCAAGTGAAATCTACAGACATCTTGATTGTAATGGGTGACATGAACGCAAAAGTAGGAAAAGGCAGATATAAGACCATTATAGGAAATCATGGTTTAGGAAAAAGAAATACCAGAGGAGAAAGATTAATTCAATTTTGTGAAGAAAACAGGCTAATAATATGTAACACCTACTTTGAGCAAGAGAAAAGGAAATTATACACATGGAAAAGCCCAAGAGATGGAAAGAGGAATCAAATAGATTATATAATGATAAAAGACAGATTCTGGAACAGCGTCAAGAAAGCCAAAACCTACCCAGGAGCAGATATTAATTCAGATCACAATCCTGTAATGATTAAAATGAAAATAAAATTAAAGAAAATGAAACAAAATACTACTTCAGCAACACCAATAGATATAACAGCGTTAAATCAGAAAGATGTAAAAGAAACTTATACTGTACAAGTAAAGAACACATATCAGAAGCTGCTAGAAGAAGGGATTGAGCAGTACAGAAGAGAAAATCCTGAAGAAAAAGTCACCAAAAAATGGCAATGCATAAAAAACAGCATACAAAAATCCTGCATTACCTTAACCAAAAAGGAAAGTAACAAAAAACAAAAATGGATAACTGACAACATTTTAGAAAAAATGGAAAAGAGAAGACAAGCGAAGAACACTGCCAGATACAAGGAAATTGATAATGAAATACGAAAAATGTGCAAAATGGCAAAAGAAGACTGGCTCAACCAAAGATGACTAGAAGTCGAAACTATGGAAAGTAAACAAAATTTAAGAGGAATGCACACAGAAATAAAAAGAATGACTAATAAAGACAAAAAAGCTGCAGGAAACGGATGTATTGCAAACAAAGAGGGAAGAATGCTAACAGACAACAAAGATATAATCAATAGATGGCAGGAATACATAACAGAATTATTTCATGACGAAAGGGACAAAAAAACCATTTATAAAATGTACATCCAGCTATAAAATCCTGAAATCTGAAGTAGAAAAAGCTATAAAAACAATGAAAAAGGGAAAAGCAGCAGGACCTGACAATATACAGATAGAGATGATACAAGCACTTGAATATTTTGGAATTGAAGTGATCACAGACATATGCAATGACATATACCATACAGGATACATACCAAATGAACTAAAAACATCAACTTTTATTGCATTGCCTAAAAAGAATGGTGCAGTTGAATGCAGCGATTTTAGAACAATAAGCCTAATGAGCCAGGTAACCAAAATTTTACTAAAAGTTATACAAGGAAGGATTCAGAATAAAATTAATAATGAATTAGATGAACAACAATTCGGATTCAAGAAAAACAGTGGGACAAAAGAAGCCATATTCAGCATGAGGACAATGGTCGAAAAGTACATAGAAGTAAACAAACCAATGTATGCCTGCTTCATAGACTACACCAAAGCATTTGATAGAATACACCATAATCAACTTATAGACTGCCTAAAAGATATAAATCTGGATGACACAGACATACGACTGATATGTAATTTGTACTGGGAGCAAACAGCAATAATAAAATATAACAAGGAGAACTCTACACCCATTGATATAAAAAGAGGAGTAAGACAAGGATGCATCCTATCACCAAGCTTGTTCAATTTATACACTGAGCAAATCTTTAAAAACATCATAGAGATGCCAAGCCTAAACATTAATGGGAAGATAATCAATAACCTAAGATATGCTGATGATACTGTACTAGGTACAAATAATAATACATAAATATTATTATATGGGGAACTTCCGAGGCGATAATAGGGAATAATTAAAATGGGGAACTTCCGAGGCGATAAAATTAAAATTACTTAAAATTATTAATTAATAGTGGCGCGGTGCCACTGAGTACGGGTTCGATCCCACTTCGGACCATATATTGTTCTTCGTTTTTTTCTATTGTTGTTTGTCTGTCAATTTTTCCGAGTGCTAACACATACTTCTTTGTTCTATTATTCCCTGATACTGTACTACTAGCGGAAAATCCTAAAGATCTACAATAATTGCTTAATTGTGATAAACATGACAAGCAAGAAATATGGACTAGATATGAATATTAAAAAGACTAAAACTATGATCATAATCATAAACAAAGGAAATTCTCAAGACCTACAATTAAATATCAAAGTTGAAGGAATACATCTAGAGACAGTTCAGAACTACAACTACCTGGGACATACTATAACCAGTGATGGAAAATGTACAACTGAAATAAATAAAAGAATAGGTATGGCAAAAAGTAATTTTAATGCCATGAAAAATATACTAACATCAAAACAAATAACAACAGGGCTAAAACTAAGAATAGCAAAATGTTACATCTCCTCAATATTCCTGTATGGTACAGAAACATGGACATTAGACCAGAAAACAGAACAGAAAATTGAGGCCTTTGAAATGTGGATTTACAGAAGAATAGGTAGAATTGGATGGAAAGAAAAGAAAACAAACGAGGAAGTTTTAGGACGACTAAGGGTGAAAAAAGAACTACTAAACACAATTAGAGCAAGACAAATGAAATTTTTTGGTTATGTTAAAAGACACAACAGTCTAATAAAAGTAATATTAGAGGGGAAAATACAAGGTAAAAGAGGCAGAAGCAGAGCAAGACTAACATGGATGAGTAACATCAAAAGATGGACAAGTCAGCCTATGACAATCTGCACCATCAAAGCAGGAGACAGAGTGGAATGGTGCTCCATGGTAGCCAACCTTCGATGCGGAGAAGGCACCCAATGATGATGAATCCAATCTAAAGTTGGGATTTTAGTTCTAAACTTTGTTCAACTATTATACGTAGAGTAGTTATTTGATCAGCACATGATCTGTTCTTCCTAAAACCTGCTTGTTCATCTCTCAAATGTTTCTCTAGGGCCTCTTTTAGTCTCTCCAGAATGATTCTGCTTAATATTTTTCCTGGCACTGATAGTAGCATAATTCCTCTATAATTTGTGCACTCCTGTAAACTTCCATTCTTTGGTAGTTTGATCATATAACCTTCTTTCCAGTCCTTAGGTATTTCTTCCCTCTCCCAAATTGTTTCTAATAGATTATATAACATCTTGGTAGAAGTGTTAATATCTGCTTTGATGGCTTCCAAAATTTACTTTAATTGCATTATTTTTATTATTGTCCACATGTCTTCTTGTGCTCACTGACACTGCTTTGTGTTAGACAGACTAGCTGTTCCAGTACCGGTTTTGACTTACTGCATATGATGTTTATTTATGTCAAATTTTTATATTTTTTCAGAATGTTCTTAGAAATTTGAAGCCTGTTGATCTTGGCATTCTAAAGCTATTTTTAACTTCTATTGATTTCTTCCTACTGCCAATATGCTTGTTTACATTCTTGATAGATGGACATAAGATAGTGTTGCTCTTTCTTAACTGTGTCTACTATCAAGGCTAGATCATTTATAATTTTTAGACCTGTTATTTTTGCATATATTGTAGGAAATAAACAAAAGTGGGTATATAGTGTATTCATGTTTCACTCCACATAATACAGCCTAAGGTCAAATTATCCTTGGTTTCTTTGAAACACATATTTACAATCACAGTATAAGCTTTTGCATTATCTAAAGAAGTGTTGACTCTACAGTGAACCATTATCTGTCACAGCAATTGTCTTTCAGCTCTGCTACAGTGAACCATTATCTGTCACAGCAATTGTCTTTCAGCTCTGTTGAATACTTTAACTTGGTCTATAAATGCAACACATAAGTTCTTATAATATTCAATGTTATCTCATTGTTTGTGATATTAATTAGTATTAAACAATTTGATACAATTATTTAGTATCAGTCATTTATTTATAATGTATAATAATGTATTAACACGTAATTCTTTAGACTACGGCACATAAGCATAAAACTATAATTATTTTTTACATCATGTTACAAACTTGGATCCTAGACTTAAGACCAATAAGAAAATTAACCTCTGCTGAGATTGTGTTAGATGAATGACAGGAAACTACCAGGGAGATAAAATCAGAATGAGAAAAAAGCTAGGAATAATTCCCACCATAGAATATATAAAGAAATAACAGATAAAATGGTTTGGCCACATGATAAGACAAAAATACCAAAACACAACATAACAGGCCTTAAATAAACATTGCAAGAACACAATACTCAATGAAAATACCATGAAAAAGATGGATTGATAAAATATTATAAAACCTAGGAATAGAAACAGCGGCCAACAGAAGAGCAATGGACCGCAAATTGTATCTCCTATCGGAGGCAAATTGTCTCACAGCAGCAGAGTTGAAAGCTGTCAGCAACTCATAGCTGTGGTAGCACTCAACAGAAAATGTAAGGAACAGAGAGAGCTCAGTCGTGGTCGATGCAGAGGTCAACGGTCCCATCTGCAATAACACCAATGAGAAAGATGTAGTCATCTATACTGACGAATCTGTAATACGACACCAAAGGAGTGCAAGGACATTTACAGCATGCTTGGCAGACAGAATAGTCAAGAAAGACAGTGGTGCATACGTTATGTCCACGAGTAGCATGACGATGGAGGTGATGGCAGTGACCAGGGCATTCATCTGGTTAGAGACTGTTAGAGGATATAGTAGACTGAGGAAAATCCATTGGCCCATAGATACAATACTACAGACAAAACTATATGGGCCACTGCAAGAATTACAAAAGACAGTAAAATTCATACAGGAAACGACATTGCTGATATAGACAATACTTCGAGCGAACGAAAGATAGATCTGGTTAGAGTCACAAGACTACACCCACACCTGCATACTGAGTGATTCGATGAGTATGATAACAAAAGTGGAGGCAGGCTCTGTACGCAGGCAATGGGTTGAGTCACTGTAGAAGTCAAAAATACGTAAGGTCACCTTTGTCTACGTCCCAGGACATGCGGGAGTGTGGGGAAATGAAAGAGCAGATAGGTTGGCTAGCTGCGCTATCGTTGAAGACGGGCAACCAATGGATCAGGTGGACATCAATGCCCTCCGAGATGTGGGAAGGGCACAGGACTTCGATAACCATGAGTTCACGTCACTCCTTCAGATGAAAGTGATGGGAGTTAAGATGGGCACAGCCAGAAACAAGAAACTTAGTAGGCATGTAAGAAGACTTATCAAGCAACACAGAATTGGAGTCGTCAATCGCAAGACTTGCAGAGGAAGGGATCTGAGCACCTATGGACATGTTCAGAGTGCAATAGAATAGAAGGAAACTCTTTGTACAGAGCTTCGCAGCAGGAGGCAATCTGATCATCAGAAGCGACCTCCCGTCGAGCAAGTATTTTGGCCTTTTAGCTTCTTGACACTCTAGGGGAGGTGGGCCCGCCTGGGTCATGACTTCCAGGCGTCGACCTTCTACTGCATTGCCTCTAAGGCTTACTGATGATAATCCGCAAATAACTCAATAACTCATAGCAGGTGAATCAGAACCATCTGGACCCTACTTCGACTTTTCACAGTTCCTTTTGAAACTGACTAACCTATCTATTCTGGCCAAGCGAGTAGGGACCGAAGAGGGAAGGCAACCCAGTACTCAAAAATACCATGTTAAAGTCAAATGAATTGGGCCTACAGGTGCAAATAAACAACAACACAATGCATCTATACCCACTTAACATCCTTTTAATGATGAATGACAAAGAGGTCAATCAATTCCTTTTGGTAGGTGAAAGCAAGAAAGAAAGATATCTCTCTTTTGATGTTGAAAAGGCAAATGAGGAAGGAAAGGAGAAGAAGAAAACGTTACAATATATGTGTATATGCACATATTGTTCAGTGTTTGAAAACATTCTTATACATTTTTAAAAAAAAGTTTAAATATAGATGTTACAAATTTACATGTTTTCCTACATTAATTGTATAACATTTATAGCATATATTTTATCTAGTCCAATAAATAGCAATCATTTTCATTTGTCTTTATAAAAATCTGATTTATTATATTTTTGTACAAAAATATGGAGATTTTTCATATATTTTTGCAACATCGAACATAACATATTATGTGTTGCTGCAGCAGCTAATGCATCCAAAATTTGTTTATTCATACAACAAATAGTTCAATGCTGAGACAAAGGTATTTATAAAGCAGTTTATCTGATATATACATGCTCAAACTTTTCTTGCAATATCCTGTAATGTCTTGTGAATTGTACTAAAATGAGGCCGATCGTCATCTTTGTATTCCCAGCATTTCAACATCAGGCTGTACACAGCTTCAGGTGTCCCTGTGGGTACTTCCAACCTATGACCTGGAATTATTAATATATGCACATGATGTTTATGTTTTAGAGATTTTAGATGACTATGACAGTTGATTCCTGTGTGTTTTTTTTAATGTTAGCAAGAAAGTCAACCTGATGAATTTGAGACAAGTAACCATTCACATGATGTCAGGTCAGGTAATTTTACTTCCTACTGTATGAGTATGAGTAACAGTACAACCTGCAGCTGCCATGTTGCCTTGCAGGTATGCTCGGGAGAGTAAAAGGCTAAGGGAGGGTACCCTAAAGTAAAATAACCCCACTGATTTGTGGGTGAGACATTCTAGTCAAAGGCTAGCAGAGTCAAATGTAAACAAACAATGAAAGGCAACAGATAACCACAGTTGTAAATTCTTTGTATAATTATAGGTCGCCACAATTTTAGAATTCAGGACACCAACGTTAATGGGGGATTCCAATGGAATATCCTCATTAGGTAGGGGATATCATGTGCTACAGGTGATACCTGATTGTCATCAAGCTACTGTAAGTAAGATAAAGATAAAACAGACACTGGGAATAGGAACTTCGAACATTCGAACAAAATGGAAAAAAACAAATCATCATCACGTGCCATACCGGTTGGGGTAGGCGATCATGTCCACAATCTTCTATCTACAGTGCATCGTATCATGTTGTTGACAAAAAAAAAATAAAAAATGGATCTGTTAAAACAAATAGGAATTGAAAAAGATGGATTTATATTTATTGGGATTGTGTGAAATGAGATACACTGGATCAGGGGAGATATATTCTGATGAGCATAAAATCATCTATTCTGGAGGTACTGAACACCAAAGAGGAGTAGGTGCCATTTTGGATGCAGAAAGAGTAAGAACAGTGAAATGCTTTTGGGCAATATCTGACAGAGTCCTTTTAGTGAAATTGAATGGAAAGCCAATATATATTAATCTCATACAAGTTTATACACCAACAGCAGACAGCCCAGAGGAAACAGTTAATAAATTTTAACATGAGCTTAATATGATACTTCATCAATGCAAAACACATGAAAAACACCATAGCTCTAGTGGATCTCAATGCAAAAGTAGGAAAGGAAAGAAACAAAGAAGTGATTGGTTACTATGGCTTTCGAGAGAGAAATGAAAGAGGTGACTAACTTATTGATTGGGCAAAAACACACAACATGATGATAGGAAACATTGGTTTAAGCAACATCCAAGATTTCATGGACAAGGCAAAGCCCAGCAGATAATGCACTTTATCGAATCAATTAAATAATGATAAACAATAAATTTAGAAACAGTCTGGTGTGTGTGAAAACTAGACCAGGGGCAGATTGCAATGGTGATCATGTACCAATTGTGGGGATAGCTTAAAGTACAATTAAAAACAGCAAAAAGAGTCCCAGTTAATATCAAGTTACATTTAGATCAAATCAAACAAGAGGTTACAAGACAAATATAACATCACAATTCAGAACAGGTACAATGCAATAGAGAATATACAAAGCATTGATGAGCAGTTGGAAATGCTAAAAGAATCAATGCTGCAAACATCAAAAGAGTTCATAACACCAGTGAGGACAGCTTTAAGAAAGAAACAGATGACAGATGACATTTTTTAGCTACCGGATACATCATCATCATCATCATTGAGTGCCGTCCCCGCATTGAAGGTTAGCTGCCATGTAGCGCCATTCCACTCTGCCTCTTGCTTTGATGGTGTGCAAATTATCATAGGCTGACTTGTCCATCTTTTGATGTTACTCGTCCATGTTAGTCTTGGTCTGCTACTGCATCTTTTACCTTGTATTTTCCCTTCCAATATTATTTTTAGTAGGCTGTTGTGTCTTTTAACAAGCCCAAAAAATTTCATTTGTCTTGTACTAATTGTGTTTAGTAATTCTCTTTCCATTTTTAGTTGTTTTAAAACTTCATCGTTTGTTTTCTTTGCTTTCCATCCAATTCTACCTATTCTTCTATAAATCCACATTTCAATTTTCCGTTCTATTTAAACGGATACTAGAAGAAGAAATAAGGATAACACAAATGAGTATAAGAGATTAACTAAAGAAACTGTAATAAATTACAATGAAGCAAAAAGAAGCACGGCTACAAAAGAGATGCAAAGAGATTGAAATACAACAAAAAAGAGATGTCAAAGCTATATACAAACAAAATGAAGAATTAAAAGGAAGGAAAACGCAATAAAAAACTGGATGTTTATGATCAAAGGAAGGAGAACTGTTGATTGAACAAGAAAGCATAAGGGAACGATGGACAGAATACATTAAAGATTTTTATGATGATGAACGAACAGAAGAAAATATTAAGGGTAACGGGGAATGACCAGAAATACTAAAAAAAGAAGTGGAAGACGCCTTGCACTATATGAAAGCGGGAAAAGCTCCTGGACCAGATAATATAACTAAAGAAGAGATTGAAGCCATGGATGATTTTGGAATAGAAATAAAAACAAAAATAATTAACGATATTTACAACAGCAGATATATACAAAACGACCTATTAAAATCTATATTTATAGCCCTACCAAAGAAATCTGGTGCGACTGAATGTGATGATCATTGCATAATAATCCTTATGAGTTACATGATTAAGATGTTAGTAAGAATCATCACGTGAATAGTGCAAAATAAAATCAGTCCAGAAATTAGTGATGAACAGTGTGGTTTTGTTGGAGGTAAAGGTATAAACAATGCCATATACATAATAAGATTTTTAGTACAAAGAGCCATAGAGGTGAAAATAGATCTATACCTTAGACCAAAGCATTACACCAAAGCATTTGACAAAATAAAGCACCAATTTTAGAAGGCGTAAACGTTGGCAGCAAAGATAAAAGAATATTTTTAAAATGTACTGTGAAAAAACAGCAGCCATAATAAGAAGTGAGAAACTTCGTGGGCGTATAAGAATATTTATCAACCTACACAGAACTGGATTCGTCAGTCGCTGGACACTCGGGACTTGCTGAGGAGGGGATCTGAGCACCAATGGACATGTTAGGAGTGCAATGATGATGACCCATAAATAACTCAATAGCGGCCTTAAGGACTGGAAATCAATTGGGAATGTTTCAACAAATAAAACAGTGTTAGGCAAGGTTGTGTGCTGTTAATAGATTTATTTAATATGTATAGTGAGATTATTTTAAGATCAATAAGTGACATCCCTGGAATAATTGGAGGTCATAATAAAAAAACCTCTGGTAAGCTGATGATACTTAATCGCTAAGAGTGAAAATGAGTTACAAGAAATGTTAGACATTATAGTGAAGGAAAGCAAAAATAAAGGGCTGAGCCTCAATAGCAAAAAAGACAGAAGTAATGGTAGCAACAAAGAAAAATGCCATCACTGCTATGCACAATAAAGACAAGTGGAACAATATTAAAACAGGTAAATAAATTTAAATATCTAGGAACAATGTTAACCTAAAATGTAGCTGTACAACAGAGGTGAGAGATAGAATAGCTCAGGCAAAAGCAGCTTTCTAAAAACTGAGGATGATACTGTACAATCCATTTTTGACTACAGAAACAAGAAAAGGAGTTCTTAAATGCTATGTAGAGCCAATCTTAATATATGGATGTGAATCATGGACAATAGGACAAGAGACAACAATATCACTGGAGAATGTAGAAATGTGGTTTTACAGAAGAATGAAAACCTTAAGAAAGAGGATAGATCAAAAAGAGAGTTAATATCTAATATTAGGAAAAAACAATCATCATTTTCTGGCCATGTAAAGAGAAAGTAATCATCATCAAGAACCAGGCCTAGTGGCGTAGGTGATCATGTTGACCTTCTGCCAAGCCATTCTCTTAAGATGTCTGTTATTTTTTCTCTTTGCTTCCCTCTATCTCTTCGTCCCTCAATTTTTCCAGTTGTTACAATATATTCAAGTTGTTCTCTTCTCATTACATGGCCAAAAATGATGATTGTTTCTTCCTAACATTGGAAATTAGCTCTCTTTTTGCTTTGACCTCTCGCAGAACCTCTTCATTACTCTTCTTAGCTGTCCATGGTATTCTCAACATTCTTCTGTAAAACCACATTTCTACAGACTCCAGTGATTTTCTTGTCTGTTGTCCTATTGTCCATGACTCGCATCCATATGTTAAGACTGGCTAAACGTAACATTTAAGAACTCTTTTTCTTGTTTCTATTGTCAAAAATGGATTGCATAGTATTCCATTCTGCATCTCACCTCTTTTGTAGATCTTCCATCTGAGGTTAACAAAGTTCCCAAATATTTAAATTCATTTACTTGTTTTAATATTGTTCCACTTGTCTTTATTTTGTACTGAGGAGATGTCTTTTTCTTTGTTGTTACCATTACCTCTGTCTTTTTGCTATTAAGGCTGAGTCCTTTATTTTTGCTTTCCTTCACTGCAATGTCCAACATTTCTTGTAACTCGTTTTCACTCTTAGCGATTAATACTGTATCATCAGCATACCTTAGATTATTTATATTATGACCTCCAATTGTTATTCCAGGCATGCCCCTTATGGATCCTAAAATAATCTCACTATAAATATTAAACAAATCTGGTGACAGCACACAACCTTGTCTAACACCCTGTTTTATTTGTTGAAACATTCCCAATTGGTTTCCAGTTCTTATGGCCGCTGTTTGTTGCCAGTACATGTTCTTTATTATTCTTAGATCTTTGCTGTCTATGTTTATGCTTTCTAAAATTTTGATTATTTCTTGGTGCTTTACTTTGTCAAATGCCTTGGTGTAATCTATGAAACATAGATATAGATCTGTTTTCACCTCTATGGCGCTTTCTACTAAAGATCTTATGATATAAATGGCATTGCTTGTTCCTTTATCTCTAACAAAACCACACTGTTCATCGCTAATTTCTGGACTGATTTTGTTTCGCACTCTTCACATGATGATTCTTAGTAATATCTTAGTCATATGACTCATAAGGCTTATTGTGCGATGATCATCGCATTCAATCGCATCCGATTTCTTTGGTAGGGCTATGAATATTGATTTGAGCATGTCGTCTGGTATATATCCGCTGTTGTAGATATCATTCAATATTTTTGTTATTATTTCTATTTCAAAATCACCCATGGCTTCAATCTCTTCTTTAGTTATATTATCTGGTCCAGGAGCTTTGCCTGCTTTCATATTACGCAAGGCGTCTTCCACTTCTTCTCTTAGTATTCGTTCATCATTATAAAGATCTTTAATGTATTCTGTCCATCGTTCCCTTATGTTTTCTTGATCAATCAAGTTTTCCTTTCTTTGATCTTAAACATCCAGTTTTTGATTGCGTTTTTCTTCCTGTTAATTCCTCAATTTGTTTGTATATAGCTTTAGCATCTCCTTTTTGTTGCAATTCGATCTCTTTGCATCTCTCTTTCAGCCATGCTTCTTTTGCTTCATTGCATTTTATTACAATTTCTTTATTTAATCTCTTATCTATCTATCTATCTATTGACCTTTCGAGCCGTAACCGGCCCATAGGGCGTAGACCAAGATACACCTTCTCCTATATGAATTTTTGTTCTAGCAGTTTTCTTTTAAAGATATTTTATCAAATCTCGCCATCTGTCTCTGTTCTGTGCAAGCAGTTCTATCTCATTGAGGGAGCCGATTCCTGCTGCTCTTGCCTCTCTCATCAATGTTCTTCTCAGTGTCTCCCTGGGTCTTCCTCTTTTTCTTTTACCTGTTGTTTCCCATATGAGGAAACTCATAATCTCTTATACTCATCTTTATTTTCTTTATTTCTTCTTCTTGTATCCATTAGCTGCAAAATATCATCTGTCATCCATTTCTTTCTTGAATTTGTCCTCACTGGTGGTATGAACTCTTTTGATGTTTGTTGCATTGACTCTTTTAGCATTTCCCACTGTTCATCAATGCTTTATATCTTCTCTATTGCATTGTACCGGTTCTGAATTGTGATTTTATATTTGTCTTGCAGCTTCTTGTCTGATTTTAGTAAATCTAAATTTAACTTGATGTTAACTGAGGCTCGTTTTGTTGTTTTTAATTTTACTCTAAGCTTTCCCACAACTGGTACATGATCACTATTTCAATCTGCCCCTGGTCTAGTTTTCACACACACCAGACTGTTTCTAAATCTATTGCTCATCATTATATAATCAATTTGATTATGTGCGTTGTCCCCTGGGCTTTTCCATGTCCACAGACATCTTGGATGTTGCTTAAACCAGGTGTTTCCTATCATCATGTTGTGTGTTCTTGCCCATTCAATAAGTTTCTCACCTCTTTCATTCCTCTTTCCTAAGCCATAATGACCAACTACTTCCTCAACTCTTTCCTTTCTTACTTTTGCGTTAAAATCCCCTAGAACTGTGGTGTTTTCATGTGATTTGCATTCATGAAGTGCCTCATTTAACTCGTCGTAAAATTTATCAATTGTTTCCTTTAGACTGTCTGTTGTTGGTGCATAAACTTGTATAAGATTTATGTCTATTGGCTTTCCATTCAATTTCACTAAAATGACTCTGTCAGATATTGGGTAAAAGCCTTTCACTGTTCTTGCTCTTTCTGCATTCAAGATGATACCTACTCCTCTTTGGTGTTCAGTACCTCCAGAATATATTATTCTATGTTTATCAGAATATATCTCCCCTGATCCGGTGTATCTCATTTCACAAAGTCCCAATAATTGTAAACCAATTCTTTTCATTTCTTGTATGATAGTTTCTAGTTTACCCTTCTGCATGAGTGTTCTCACATTCCAAGTACCTATCTTTAGAGTTTGTTTTATCTTTATTTTGCTTACAGTAGCTTGATGATGATCGGGTATCACTTGTAACACATGATATCCCCTACCGAACGAGGGTTTTCCATGGGAACCCCCATAACGTTGTTGTCGTTATATCTAATGTTGTGGCGATTCATGATTATACAAAGAAATTACGACGGTGGTTTTCTGTTGCCTTCCATCCGGTTTGTTTACGGTTGACTCCGCTAGACTTTGACTAAAAATTCTCACCCACAAGGCAGTGGGGTTGTTTTACTTCAGGGTACCCTCCCATAGCCTTTTACTCTCCCGAGCTTACCTGCAAGGCAGCAGGGCAGCCACATGTTGTACTGTTTACTGCATACAGTAGCAGGTAAAATTACCCGACCTGACAGGGAAAGTAATAGCTGAAATATATTGTGACAACTGGGATAATTGAGGAACGAAGGGATAGGGGGAAACAAAGAGAAAAGATACTAGACAGCGTCAGAGAATGGCTTGGCAGAAGGTCAACAACAGAAATGATAAATAACTGTCAAGATCGAAAGTTAAGGAGAGACATGATCACCTACGCCAGCAGGCATAGTACTTGATTATGATGAACCATTCACCATTTTGGAATGCAATGAATACTTTAATTTGCCATTTACTGTACAAAAAATTTGGCATAAGCTCAATGGTTTTGTGGTCGTGAGGTGTACCAAATGACTCATGGCAACATTTCACGATATGGCATGTTATATAGTAAACTCTACCGTAATAGGGTCACAAGTAACAACGTCGTATCGTTGAGCACCACAATGGATATGTTACAGTTCTCTACATGTTACACGCATTGTTATCAAGGGAGATTCTTTATAGTGGCAATTTGCTCAAGGGAGATTCTTTATAGTGGCAGTTTGCTATCTCTGGGCTGTTGAGCTTGTCAGGTACTAAGTGAGCATGACATTGTGATCATTGTCTGTCACTCCTTCTATGTCACTCATTGGACAGTTGGATTACAACATGGCAGCCTTATGTAAGCAATGAAGAGGATTATTCAACTTGTAACGAATAACTACTATTTTTACACACAAGTGAAAGTAATGAACAATAAATCATCTTGTTTAAGTCCTTTAATTTGTCCCCGAATATCTTACAAAACATAAGATTCCAAGCGCTACATCTCACATCTAACATTGTATTCTAACTACTCTATGTGTAATGTCCAGGATTACTCTACCTTTATATCTATGTCAGACAAGGAGTCAGACAAGGCTGTGTTCTGTCACCGGATTTGTTTTCACTTTACAGCGAATATATTATGAGATCAATAGTAGACAAAAAAGGAATTGAAGTCAACGGTCACAACATAAATAATTTGCGATATGCGGATGACACAGTCTTAATAGCAGAGACAGAGAACGAACTACAAGAAATGATAGACATAATAGTGGAAGAAAGCAACAAGAAAGGTCTCAGTCTGAATAGTAAGAAAACAGAAGTAATGGTTATATCGAAGAAACAATCATCACCATCATGCAGCATAAAAATAGACGAGACAAACCTGAAACAAGTACAACATTTCAAATACTTGGGCACAATAATAACATCAGATGGGAGATGCACCACAGAAATAAAAAGCAGAATAGCTCAGGCCAAAATAGCATTTCAGAAAATGACAAATATCTTATGCAACAAATCTATGTCAATAAAAATGAGAAAGAGAGTTCATCGGTGCTATATAAAACCAATTCTGACCTATGGAAGCAAATCATGGACAGTAGACAAACAAATGAAAAGACGATTAGAGGCTACAGAGATGGGATTTCTCAGAAGAATGTTGAAAGTTCCCTGAACAGATAAAAAGACCAACGAGGAAGTTCTCAAAGAGGCCAACACAAAAAGGGAGCTCTTAAAAAACATCAGAAAGAAGCAATCAACATTTTTCGGGCACATCATGAGAAGAGTAAAGTTGGAATACTTGGTTACAACTGGCAAAATAAAAGGAAAGAGAGATCGCGGAAGACAAAGAGAGAAAATTCTGGATAGCTTGGTGTCATGGCATGGAAAACAGTCAACAACAGAACTGATACGATGCACTGTAGATAGAAGATTGTGGAGGGATATGATCGCCTACGCCAATCGGCAGGGTACATGATGATGATGATATATCTATGTCGGCATATGAATTTCTCTCTATTTAGCTAAAGTTCTGAAATTACTTCTGTCTGTTATCACTGAATGTCCATCTTCTCTACATACTATGATCCTTGACACAATATTAATAGCTATAGGAAAATCTGGGAGCCGCGATAGCTCAGTGGTTACTGAACTAGACTACAAAGGACAAGGAGTAGGGTTCGATCCCAACTGACGGCTTCCAGGTTCACTCAGCCTTAAATGGGTACCGGATTTTTTTTCTGGGAAAGTAAAGCAGCACGGGCGTAATACTGACCACATTACCCAAAAAATCATGTGCTGAAGGTCTGTAAAATATAGGGTCACTAACACCATATTTCCCCATACGCCACTTGGCGTGACGGGGGTACTTTACTTTTTTTACTTATAGGAAAATCTACAAATCTTCTAAAAATCTAGTGAGGTTTCGCTCTCTCTATCAGTATGCATATTTAAGTCTGACAACATTCACATCCACCCCCTCATCTCTGTCTATGTTTGACAGGATCTATTAGTGACCTGGCTGTCTTATCAACCACTTGATAACTACCAAAAGGTAGGGGCTGAATGACCAATCTTCCCTCATGTTCATTGGTTTTGTTATCTACAATTGGTCCCAGAGGGATTCAACTATTCTCACATTAGTCAGTTAGATGTCTGTAGACATCTCCTTGCCACACTTGTTTCATGGGGTCCTGTGAAACAGCTCACAGTTACTTTCCCTTTTTCTTCTTGAACTATCAAGGTCTTGTCGCACATGACTTATTTCTTCTTCAATCTGTGAAGTGTTTCTACCTAATACTCTGTACAGGTCAGACAGTGCAATCTCTTCCTTCCTCTTACACCATATAATCAATATTTCTTCTATTATTGAGTTATTTCCAGGTCATCATCATTGCACTCCGAACATAGGTGCTCAGATCCCCTCCTCAGCAAGTCTTGCAGTGTCCAGCGACTGATGACTCCAGTTCTGTGTTGGTTGATAGGTCTTCTTACACGCACACTAAGTTTCTCATTTCTGGCTGTGCCCATCTTAACTCCCATTTCCATCATCCGAATAAGTGACGTGGATCTGTGTTTGTCGAAGTCCTGTGCCCTTCCTACATTTCGGAGAGCACTGATGATGTCCGCCCGATCCATTGGTTGACCAAGTTCAATGACAGCACAGCTAGCCTACCTGTCTGCACTTTCATTTCCCTGTACTCCCGCATGTCCAGGGATGTAGACAAATGTGACCATACATATTTTTGACCTCTATGACTCTACCCATTGCATGCACACAAAGCACGCCTCCACTTTTTGTAACATGCTCATCAAATCACTCAGTATGCAGGCATGGGTGTAGTCTTGTGACTCTAAGCAGATGAATGCCCTGGTCACAGCCATCACATGTAATAGTATACTGGCCAGGATGGCCTTTCATGAGTGTATTCAAGTAAGTCAGGGAAAAGCATGCAAAGCATGAAGTGAGGATTAGCTCATATTTAGGTTCATAAATAGGTTCAAGGGCGAAGGTTCTAGGCAAGGGGGTTCTGGAAAGTTCTCGAGGGAAAATAGGCAGTGACGCATTGTTTTGGCAATTTGGAGTAGAAGGGCGTAGATGATTGGTTATGCGAAGGAACTTGGGATAGTAAATAGGAGGAGGTATAAAAGCTAGGAAGAGAGTAATTACTCTCTCTCTCTGGTTGATAACGGTTATTAGAAACCTGCCCTAGTGCAGGTAGAACAGCGTGCCGCCAAGCTTAGTTATCTAGTGAAGCATAAGTGCCGGACTTCGTAAATTCAGACTATCTGTGCCAGTAGAGATTACTTTAGAGCCAGGGTGACAAATGGGAAGTCCATGGCAGTTTTATAGTGTTCAGAGTCCATTTGATGTAATTGAAGCTATGAAAGTTTTATAATAATTTTAAGTCAGATTGAAGTGATAGAAGCCATGGAGTGCTACAACGAAGATTATGGTTCATGTAACGAAGTGATGGCCTTTCATGAGTGGAGATATGATGTACAGACTGTTTATATATATATACACAAATATTGTCGAGCCAGAGTGTTAATAAGGTTCTTGACAGTTTTACAACGAATGTGTTGTTCACTCCACTTAATTAAGAAAGACCATTTTGGCATTTGGCCTACCACACACATCCATTGTCATACTACTTGTGGTCATAACATATGCACCACTATCTTCTACAACTATTCTGCCTGCCAAGCGCGCCCATGCACTCCTTTGGTTTCGTATTACAGATCTGTCTGTAAAGATGACTGCATCTTTCTCATCAGTGTTATCCAAGATGAGACTGTTGACCTCCGCATTGACCACGACTGAGTTCTGTTCCCTACATTTCCTGTCAAGTGTGACATTACACGAGAATGTCCCCTGAAAGATGTAGGTAACGGTATTCCCCCATGCCCGCATTGATATTGGTAAGCCCACAGACCTGTTTGATGACATCATCTGCTCGGCCCACCCATGATTTGCCTCATTTTAGCCTGACATCTTTCCCTGTGATGAGTTTGTAGTGTAATGGATGCTCCTTATCAGCACTTATCTTCAGGTATGCTCGTGCCCTCCAGATCTTGATCCTGTCAACCATGGTTGGAAAGTCAAGAAGATACATCATTGCTACACAGGGAGTGTCCCTCGTACACCCCAAGATAATGTGCATAGCTTCATTCTGTATTTTCTCCAGCCTGTCAATTTGCGTCAAACTGATTGTAAGAATTCCCAGAGTGTACTCAAATGGTGTGAGGACTAGTCCCTGGAACAGAAGGGTAAGTAGCCCCAACTCGATGATGGCAGCTGCCATGACCTTCAAGGCAGCTAATTCTTTGTGGGATTTTGTTATCACAAGGTCTACATGGTCCTGAAAACACAGGCTGAGATCAAACTTAATTCTGAAATACATCATCAACCTGTCCCTGGTCACCTCATCAGGTCTCATTCGTACCACTGGTGTTTCCAAGTTATGGCTGTTAAGGGTGAACCATGCAACTGTTGCTTTATTAGGATTAACCAATGCACACCTGGTGACACTCCACACCAGGAAGCAAGTTCGTTTTGCAGTGTGGAGGTGGTTTCCATCTATATCTTCCCTGTCGATATACCAGAATGTCATCAGCAAAAATCATAGTTTTTCCCCTCCCATCCAGCTGTTGTTCCGTGATCGTTATTGTGTACACATTAAATAGAACTGGTCACAATGGTGAGCCTTGTGGCAGGCCTGGATGTTGATAGATGTTGACTTGGTTGACCAACATCCACATCTGAGTATCACCTTCCTCTGAAACAGTGCTGCAGCGATCCATCTAATGAGGAAGGGGTGCACTGCCCGTTTGAGGAGCGTGTGCATGAAGTATTCAAAGGTACTCTGTTGTATACATCCTCCTGACCTATAGCAGCAGCATGTCTCCTCTCGTATGTGGAAGCCTTTGAAGACGGCATAGGTGAAGACCGCCACATTGAGCCATGTCTCTTTTTTATATCTATAACCCGAGTGTGGGTGGGATTGCGCGTATCGGTTCAAGGTGACAGGTGAGGACACGGACAACTATTTTCTCCAGCAGCTTGCCAGCTGTGTTCTGCATCATGATGATTCTGTAGGCACTGACCTGAGAATGGTCCTTGTTTGGCTTCAGTAATGGTAGTAAGTAACTGTGTAGCCACTCCCCCTTAATCTTGTCACTCTGAATGCTGACATTAAACTCTTTGGCCAGTTTTTTCAAGTCGTCAGCTAAATCCCCTATGTCATCGTACCGAACACCATCTGGACCAGGAGCAGTATTGTGTGACCTCTTAAGAATTGTGTGAATGGCATCAGTTGTGGTTGTGAGATCTTCTCCAAGCATTACATCCTCACACAATTCTGAGAGTGACTCCCGCATCCTCATTCTTACAGCCTCATTTCTTTGGTCAGTCAGCTCAATGTAGCAGGCAAGCAGGGCCTTCCCTTAGCTTTCATCAGATTTATGCCATATCTGGCCTGTGCTTTGGAAGTCTGGTATGCCTCTGTGTCATGTTGTGCCATTCATGCTCTGATGAAGGTGCCAGAATGTGGCTAGTGATTTTTCTAAGCACACTTTTTTACAGAAATCATCCCACTTGGCATCCTTAGCCTGTTTAGCACATAGTTTAAATTGCATCATTATTTGGTCCACCTCTTCTTTCAGATACTTCAAGAGCTCAGGTTGTGTTCTTCCATTCTTTCTGGCTTTCTACCACATCCTGACCGTTTGTCTCTTGTTCCATCAAGCTTCCTCGACTTCTTCATTTCACCAGGGTAGCTGCATCCATCTCTCCTGCGAGGGGCGCCCTGTTTCCTATGTCTGATTTTGCTAATGACTTCCTAGTCTGTGTTCTGATAGTGGAATGTGTGGAGCTTGCTTTTCTGGCTTCTATTTCTGTCTTTTTCAATTAGGACACATGGATAGTGATCACTTCCATGGAATCCCAGCACACTTCACCTGCAAACCGGTGCAAAGGCGGAAGACACTAGTGCCAGGTCTATGACACTATCACAGTTCCCTGTTTAAGTGGCTATTCTGATCACCCAGGGAGCCGCGATAGCTCAGTGGTTAGTGAACTGGACTACAAAGGACAAGAGGTAGGGTTTGATCCCAACCAATGGCTTCCGGTTCACCCAGCCTTTAATGGGTACCTGATTTTTTTTCTGGTAAAGTAAAGCGGCATGGGCGTAATACCGACCACACTACCCCAAAAATTATGTGCCAAGGGTTTGTAAAATTTATGGTCACTAACACCATATTCCCTATACGCCACTTGGCATGACGGGGGCACTTTACTTTACTTTTTTACTTCTGATCACCGTTCCATCATTCAAGCACACTAAATCGACGGAACCAGTGCGCTCTCTAGGTCTTCTCCCTGCTTGTTGGTTATGACGTTACCCCAATGGCTGCCTCTAGCATTAAAGTCTCAGCAAAAAATGACGTTCTCCTCCTCAAACGCGAAGGGATTCTGCCATTGTTGTGTGCCCACCTTACCATTACAGGCAAACACATTTACAGCCATGAAAGGAACTGGGGTCTGCACCCTAACTGCATGTACCTGCAATACTGCATTGTCCCACGCAGACATATCAAACTCAGCTGCCACCATATTGTTTCGCACAAGGATGGCCTGCCCAAGGTGTTGTCTATTGTAGAAACAGTGAAATCCAGGGGCACTAAATGTCCTTTCACTAAAAATGTTTTTTTGCAAAATCATTATATCAGCACCGCACAATAACTTATAAAGAATATGTTCCAATATGTAATGTGCACATACTTTAGGCCTAGCCTCTCACACTTTGACAGTTTCATACCAGCACGTTTATCTTTTCTTGTTTTCCTTCTTTGATGTTGTGATTTAGGCTTCATCTGAATACTTACTGTCATCATTGTTTATTTTGCCACTAAAAGTTGATGACAGTTGCTGTGGATGGTCTAGACTCAGGTGCACTCACTCAGTCACATGGTCCAGAACGCGTTTCCACATTATAGACTGGCCAACTCCAGTCAATTAGCTCTTTGGCACATGGATACAAGGACAGCTTTTGATTTTCATCATTTAGAATAACATATAAATAAAATTGTCTATTTTTAGACTATATTTCTGTCTACAAGCCTACTCTGTTAGTTTCTCCCATGGCCATTCAGATCCGACACCATGTAACAGTGAAACCCAGGAGATGATGATCCTATAATGTGAGATTTTTAAAGTATTACAATGATCTGTAATGTGCCTTTACAATTCTGTGTTCAAACAACTAAACACGCATTCTCTGTATTTGGGTAGAACCAGAACTGTACTATGCAGAACTAGAGACAGGGGGGCATGACTCAAATTATTTCAATCTGTCATACCTTCAAAATGATTCAGTGATTAATAAGCTTGCTATTAACTCTTTCCGTACGTTTTGACGCACCATGTGCCATGCCAATTTTGGTCATGTATGTTTGGCTGCACAGTTCGTCACTCTCAATTTGATTAGTGTAAACTGTCATCAAACCATATTCATTTTACATGTCTTGTATTTTCTTGAAATTGGTGAAATCTAATTCCTTGATTAATTGTCTAAAAATTTATATATAATATGTTAAGTGTTTTAGATAAATAGATTGATGTAGATTGTTGATTGATATTTAAAACCACGAAAAATGTTGTCTCTGAAACCTTAATAAAAACCTTCCATACTGAAAGAGTTAATCAGAAGGGTCAAAGTTAAGTTCCTAGGTATGGTAAATTTCTTTTCACACTGAAAAACTTTGGGTTCACCCTGCCTCTAAAAATGGATTCCAGAGAATTTCTGGAAAATAAGGAAGACTTGGCATAATACATCACTAACAAGAAAATAAGGAAGACTTGGCATAATACATCACTAACAAGAAAATAAGGAAGACTTGGCATAATACATCACTAACAAATATGACATTGGTCATAGAAAAATATGGTCACTAACATTTATTAATGTGCCTAACAAACTATGGACAAAATACTGACTTTATAAACAAGCCTTTATAATGATTCTATCTATCTATCTATTGTCCTTTCGAGCCGAAGACGGCACATAGGGCAGAACCACAATCTCAAAAACAGAAACCTTGCGTGCCAAAATGGCACATATTGCTGAGATCACTGCTTCTAAAATCTATGGCTCTGTTTCCATAACAATACTTTTTACAATGACAGCTTGTCAAGCCATCGATCAACCTCCTTAATCGCCTCTTACGACATGCCTGGAAGGTCACAGTGTCACTATTCTTTACTTTTCTCATAATGAGGCCCTGGTAACACATGGGCGATAAGCAATCATTATAATGATTGCTTATTAAGAATAACATTGAGGCCAGACAGACAGTTCGGAAATGTTAGTTGATTAACAGTCAATGGATTGGGGTAGATTTCATTAAAAATCTTCAAGAGATGGATAGAACAAAGGTACTTTGACAGAAGTACAAATACATGTCTATGTAGACTGTGTGAACTGGGCGTGCATTCCAGTGTCTGTGTGAACAGAGCAATATTCTGAAAATTTTGACAGAATTTGTCCACCAACACTGAACTGGCACAATTAGTAGGTTATGTGCTGTTGAGCATTTTGAGGAGAAGATCAGATAAGCTATGGATGTGTCCAAAGAGCTGTGATGATGGTCTGGATTTAACATAACATGACATAGCATAGCATAGCATAACATAACATGGAAGTCATCATCTCACTCCTGAGTTGTAACATGCCAAGCTTAGCTACAAGTAGTATTATCAGGTAAGTAAGGATTAGTAATATGATTAATTTGAGGTATGTTTTCTATTTATTATGAAATATTTTTTGTTCTGTTAGTGAACTAAAAACTAGAGGTGTTTGTTCACCCTTTGTACACAACTGACTTAATATTGACTCAAATTTCTCATATCAGATATATATATCTCATCTTTTTACTTTCTTCTTCAAGCAATATTCATGCATACCTTCTTCTATCCATTCTCTAGCTTTAGAGTTTGTCATCCCAGCATATGGAGACTTTCCACAAGAAAATATCTCCCACATTAAGACACCAAAGCTCCATACGTCACAAAGAGAAGTATATTTGCCTAAAAATATAAGTAAATGAAAATCAAATTCAAACAGGCAAATTCTTTAATTGATTTCCCAGGTATTATTATGAATAATTTCCACGTGCATATGCAAGGGTTTTTTATGAGATCAATAGTAGAGAAAAAAGAAATTGAAGCAAAACGGTCACAACGTAAACAATTTGCGATATGTGGATGACACAGTCTTAATAACAGAGATAGAATGAATTACAAGAAATGATAGACATAATAGTGAAGGCAAGCAACAAGAAAGGTCTCAGTCTGAATATTAAAAAAAAACAGAAGTAATGGTCATGTCGAAGAAACAATCACCACCATACAATATAAAAATAAACAGGACCAAATCTGAAACAAGTGCAGAGCATCAAATACTCGGGCACAATAATATCAGATGGAAGATATACCACAGAAATAAAAAGCAGAATAGCTCAGGCCAAAATAACATTTCATTAAATGAAAAACGTCTTGTGCAACATGTCTATGTCAATGGAAGTGAGAAAGAGTTCATAGGGGCTATATAGAGCCAATTCTGACCCATGAAAGTGAATCATGGACAGTAGACAAACAAATGTAAAAAAAAGCAGTAATATTCTTAAAGTCTATGTCTATATCCCCAAGGGCTGGCTCATTTATACATTTTTTATCAATAAGAGTGTCTTCCATTCACCTGTTTTCTGCTGTTGCCATCTTTTCCAGCCATACCTGAAAATCTATATTATATTTATGCCTTATTGGCTTTAGCTTTGATCATTTGTCTCACACCAAAGGCCACTGGCTTAATCAACATTTTGTCTACTACAGTGTTTTCTATACAATAAAAGCCATTATAACATCTATTTTCATATTTTAAAAATTCAACTATATCATCAATTTCAGAGCATTAGTAGTGTAGTAGTGACAAACTGGCATCATGATAAAAGGAACATGGTTTTCATCATAGTTTTACATTTTCCAATCAACCTCACTGACAAAAATGGGTACCTGATTCAATGAGTTGGGGAAAGTAAAAAAAAAACACAGCAAGGAAGTACACTGCTTCCCTAATTTCTGAATGCTATGACCCAGTATTGTAGAGTTTAATACTTCACTCTTATATGACATTAAAACGGGACTTCTGGTTTCAAGATGGCGTGATCATGTTTGCATCAACGTTCATTGTTACGTTTTTTGCAGGAAAGATGGTTAATACTATCTTTCAAATGCAGATAAGTGTATAGATAGGAAGTTCCATTGTTAGGATCTTCGCCGGTGAAGTGGATTACGTGCATGTGATCTGAAATCCTCTACAGTGTGCGCATTAGTGTGTTCTGTGTTGATTGTGGTATATGTCATCAATGGAATACCGGTCAATATGGCGGATAGGCGGCAGGAACTTTTAAGGGCTGTGTCTGAAAAGTGTTCATTGTTGCAATATCCTCATATTCCAAGTCCAGTTTGCTGCCAGAGCTGCTGAGTTTAGTGCTCTGTGCAGACCGTGAGCTGTGTGTTTCATCCGTTTTGATCGTGTTTCGATATTCTTTGATTGCTTACGATGAATGATGATATCGTATGACGAGGAACAGATGGCTGTGTTCACTTTCTGTGCGGTTTCGCCTGTCTTTTGGCATGTGCTGAGACTGCTATGATGAGGACTGCAGCTGGCTTTCTTTGTTTGGATCTTTCAATGAGATGAGTTTCAATTTGGATGATTCCATTGGCACAGGCGATTGAGGAATTATGGATTTTAATTCGTTTGCAGTGATACTGGGGTCTTAGACTAACCATAACTATGACATTAAAATATGTTATGGGAACACTTTACTTTACTCTTATGTTTACCATTATGCTCATAATATAATTTTATCCCTATCCTTACTTGAAAATTGTTTAACTCAGTATCTGAGAAAACCATGATCAACATACTCAAGGCATAAATAAATTCACATGCTATGCATGACATATATTTTTTTCAGTAGATACCAGTTCACACAGGTATAGAAATAAATAAGTGTGTTAACAAACTAATAAGAAAAAAAGGACCAAGCATACCAAAATGAAACATTTCCACTCATTTGAAAATGATACAAAACAACTGCAGATAAGCATAGGTGGAATGATGGGTTACTGGAGTGAATGGGAAGAGTCTTATAAACTGATATTTTAAAAAAAATCCTAAAGACAATATTACAAAGATCAAAAGCACATCATTTATGTTAAAAACAAGAAAACTAAAGCACCCTTGATAAACATCTATACAGAAATTGCAATTCCATGCAAAAATCCACAGAAAACAGACAAATATACATTAAAAGGATAGATTAAAAACTCCTTGAAAAATCTCAAATTGGCACTCTTGAGCCCATCACACTCTGATGCTTAATAATAAATAGAATTACCTCACAACATTTCTTGTCAATAGGTCTCCAGATCAACACAACCAAAATGAAAGTTCTTGACATTGCCAACATAGCATGTGCCATTTTACCTACCTACACAGCAAAATGTCTACAGATGGAGACATAACATCAGAAATCATGACACGCATTGCACTAGCATCAAATGTTTTTAACAAACTGATGAACATCTGGAGATCCAAAGTAAATGAACAAAACTTAGATTGTTCAACTCCTGTGTTATACCTGTGCTAACATATGGATGTGAAAGTTGGAAATCAACCAAGACTAAAGTTATGATAGGAAATTGAATGACTAAAAATAGATGTTTACATAGGATCTCAAACATAAGATGGAAAGAATACATTTCAAACTTATAAAAGACAAATCTAAACAAGAAAAGCTGTTAAACTTTACAAGAAAGGAGCATTAGAAATACATCAGTCATGTGCTGAATGAAGAAAGACTTTCCCATCAGACATTGATGTGGAAACCATTTAGTAAAAGAAAACTAGGCAGACCAAGAAAATAATTAGACAGAACAATTACTAGAGAAGGCTCAATCATGGGACCAAGAAACAACCAACACCTGCAAAACCGAGCAGCACATCTTCAATCCTGGAGAACTATGACTTCTGCCCTATGTGTCGTCTTCAGCCCAAGAGTAAAAGGAATGAATTCATGATATGTAGTTCACTTTTCCTTTCTTCTGTTCTTTTCCAGAAATCATCAATTCTGATCTTTATTCTTGATCCTTTCTGTGCAATTAGACATCGCATAGGGTTTGTTGTGTTTTTCGCCACCCATCTCATATTCTGGGTGAGATGTATGATCTTATCTAATGAGCCTATGCCTGCCAACTTTGCTTCTCTTAAGTGTTCTTTTTAGTGACTCTTTATGTCTTCCTCTTTTTCTGTATCCTGATGTTTCCCATAGCCTGTTTTAGAATTCTCTTGTTGTCTCTTCTCAGCACATGTCCAACATATGTCCATCTTCTTTCCTTAATTGTAGATGGGATCTTTGGATTGCATGCCAATTTTTCTTATTTCAATATTAGTCTTGAATTCATTCCATTGTATACATAGTTACCTACTACTGTATGCAGTAAACAGTACAACATGTGGCTGCCCTGCTGCCTTGCAGGCAAGCTCGGAAGAGTAAAAGGCTAAGGGAGGGTACCCCGAAGTAAAATAACCCCACTGCCTTGTGGGTGAGACTTTTTAGTCAAAGGCTAGTGGAGCCAACCGTAAACAAACCGACGGAAGGCAACAGAAAACCACCGTCGTAACTTCTTTGTACAATCATGAATCGCCACAACAATGGAAATCACGACAACAAAGTTAAGGGGGATTCCAATGGAAAACCCTCGTTCGGTAGGGGACATCATGTGCTACAAGTGAGACCCGATCGTCATCAAGCTACTGTAAGCAAAATAAAGATAAAACAAAATCTAAAGATAGGTACTTGGAATGTGAGAACACTCATGCAGAAGGATAAACTGGAAAACATCATACAAGAAATGAAAAGAATGGGTTTACAATTACTGGGACTATGCGAAATGAGATACACCGGATCAGGGGAGATGTATTCTGATAAACATAAAATAATCTATTCTGGAGGTACTGAACATCAAAGAGGAGTAGGAATCATCTTGGATGCAGAAAGAGCAAGAACAGTGAAAGGCTTTTACCCAATATCTGACAGATTCCTTTTAGTGAAATTGAATGGAAAGAAAATAGACATAATTCTTAGACAAGTTTATGCACCAAAAGCAGACAGTCTAGAGGAAACAATTGATAAATTTTACGAGTTAAATGCATTAAAAGGCACTTCGTGAATGCAAACCACATGAAAATACCATAGTTCTAGGGGATTTTAACACAAAAGTAGGAAAGGAAAGAGTTTAGGAAGTAGTTGGTCATTATGGCTTAGGCGAGAGGAATGAAAGAGGTGAGAAATTTATTGAATGGGCAAGAACACACAACTTGATGATAGGAAACGCCTGGTTTAAGCAACATCCAAGACATTTGTGGACATGGAAAAGCCCAAGAGACAACACACGTAATCAAATTGATTACATAATGATAAGCAATAGATTTAGAAACAGTCTGGTGTGTATAAAAACTAGACCAGGGACAGATTGCAATAGTGATCATGTACCACTTGTGGGAAAGTTTAGAGTAAAATTAAAAACAACAAAATGAGCCTCAGTTAACATCAAGTAAATTTAGATTTAATTAAATCAGACAAGAAGCTACAAGACAAATATAAAATCACAATTCAGAACCTGTACAATGCAATAGAAAATATACAAAGCATTGATGAACAGTGGGAAATTCTAAAAGAATCAATGCAACAAACATCAAAAGAGTTCATACCACCAGTAAGGACAAATTCAAGAAAGAAATGAATGACAGATGACATTTTGTAGCTAATGGATACAAGAAGAAATAAAGAAAATAAAGATGAGTATAAGAGATTAAATAAAGAAATTGTAATAAAATGCAATTAAGCAAAAGAAGCATGGTTAAAAGAGAGATGCAAAGAGATTGAAATACAAAAAGGAGATGCTAAAGCTATATACAAACTAATTGAAGAATTAACAGGAAGAAAAACGCAATCAAAAAATGGATGTTTAAGATCAAAAGAAGGAGAACTGTTGATTGAACATGAAAGCATAAGGGAACGATGGACAGAATACATTAAAGATCTTTACAATGATGGAAGGAAAAGAAAACAAATGATGAAGTCTTAAAACAACTAAAAATTAAAAAAGAACTAATTAGCACAATTCAAACAAGACAAATGCGATTTTTGGGTCATGTTAAAAGACACAACAGCCTACTCAATGTAATCCTGGAGGGGAAAATACAAGGTAAAAGAGGCAGAGGCCGACCAAGACTAACATGGATGAGTAACATCAAAAGATGGACAAATCAGCCTATGACAACCTGCACCATCAAAGCAAGAGACAGTAGAATGGCACTCCATGGTAGCCAACCTTCGTTGCAGAGATGGTACTCGATGATAATGATGATAATGATGAACGAACAGAAGTAAATATTAAGGATAATGGAGAAGGACCAGAAATACTAAGAGAAGAAGTGGAAGACGCCTTGCGTAATATGAAAGCAGGCAAAGCTCCAGGACCAGATAATATAACTAAAGAAGAGATTGAAACCATGGGTGATTTTGGAATAGAAATAATAATCATAATTGAATGCTATCTAAAACAGTGGATATATACTAGACGACCTGCTCAAATTAATATTCATAGCCCTACCAAAGAAATCTGGTGTGATTGAATGCGACGATCATTGCACAATAAGCCTTATTAGTAACATGACTAAGACCATCATGCAAAGATTGCGAAACAAAATCAGTCCAGAAATTAGCGATGAACAGTGTGGTTTTGTTGGAGGTAAATGAACGAGCAATGCCATATATATCATAAGATCTTTAGTAGAAAGAGCCATAGAGGTGAAAACAGATCTATACCTGTTTCATAGATTATACCAAGGCATTTGACAAAGTAAAGCACCAAGAAATAATCAAAATTTTAGAAAGCATAAACGTAGACAGCAAAGGTCTAAGAATAATAAAGAATATGTACTTGCAACAAACAGCGGCCATAAGAACTAGAAACCATTTGGAAATGTTTCAACAAATAAAACAGGGTGTTAGACAAGGTTGTGTGCTGTGTACCAGATTTTTTAAATATTTATAGTGAGATTATTTTAAGATCCATAAGGGGCATGCCTGGAATAACAATTGGAGGTCATAATATAAATAATCTAAGGTATGCTGATGATATAGTCTTAATCGCTAAGAGTGAAAATGAGTTACAAGAAATGTTGGACATTATAGTGAAAGAAAGCAAAAATAAAGGACTCAGCCTTAATAGCAATAGAATAAGAAAAATAACGACCACCAAAATGAAATGTGTCAGAAGAATGAAAGGAAACAGGTTAAGGAACAGAGTAAGAAACACCGACCTGAGGAAGAAACTCTAAATTGAACCAGCCATCGAATACATAAAGAAACAACAGATAAATTGGTTCGGCCACATAACAAGACAAAAAGAACTAACAATGACTCAAAGAGCCATAAACAAATGCTACGAAAACGCCAGATTAAGAGGAAGACCGAGAAAGAGATGGATAAAGGGAATGCTAGAGTCACTAGGAGGGATAACACCAGAAGAGGCCAACAGAAGAGCAAAGAATCGTAGATTGTATCTCCCCTCAACGCCAACAGCAATAGAGTAAGGATAGAAGAAGAAGAGGAAGAAGAGCCTTAATAGCGAAAAGACAGAAGTAATGGTAACAACAAAGAAAAAAGACATCACCTCAGTGCAAAATAAAGGCAAGTGGAACAATATTAAAACAGGTAAATGAATTTAAATATTTGGGAACTTTGTTAACCTCAGATGGAAGATGTACAAAAGAGGTGAGATGCAGAATGGCTCAGTCAAAAGCAGCTTTCCAAAAAATGAGGAAGATACTATGCAATCCATTTTTGACAATAGAAACAAGAAAAAGAGTTCTTAAATGTTATGTAGAGCCAGTCTTAACATATGGATGTGAATCACAGACAATAGAACAACAGACAAGAAAATCACTGGAGTCTGTAGAAATGTGGTTTTACAGAAGAATGTTGAGAACACCATGGACAGCTAAGAAGAGTAATGAAAATGTTCTGAAAGTGGTCAAAGCAAAAAGAGAGCTAATTTCCATATTAGGAAGAAACAATCATCATTTTTTGGCCATGTAATGAGAAGAGAACAACTGGAATATATTGTAACAACTGGGAAAATTGAGGGACGAAGAGATAGAGGGAAAGTAAAAAAGAAAAGTAAAGTACCCCCGTCATGCCAAGTGGTGTATAGGGAAATATGGTGTTAGTGACCCTATATTTTACAGACCTTCAGCGCATGATTTTTGGGGTAATGTGGTCGGTATTACGCCCGTGCTGCTTTACTTTCCCAGAAAAAAATCCGGTACCCATTTAAGGCTGGGTGAACCCGGAAGCCGTCAGTTGGGATCGAACCCTACCCCTTGTCCTTTGTAGTCCAGTTCACTAACCAATGAGCTATCGTGGCTCCAGATAGAGGGAAGCAAAGAGAAAAAATACCAGACCGCTTAAGAGAATGGCTTGGCAGAAAGTCAACAACAGAAATGATAAATAACTGTCGAGATCGAAAGTTGGGGAGACATCTCCTCACCAACAGGCTCATCAGATGATGATGATGATACACAGAATTTTTCTTATGGATTTATCTTCAAAAGCGTTTAGTTTTTTTGCAATCTCTTTTGATGTTTTCCAGCTTTCACATGCATAGGTAAGTGTTCATAATACATTTAAGTTATATATTCTAAGTTTGGTTTTCTAGCATAGTATGTTTTGTTTCCATATTTTGTCCAGGTTTTTAAATTTTTTGCTGCTTTCTGATCTTACCACTCTAATTATGTTCTTAATTTTCCTCAAAAAGTTGTTTCTAAATAATGGTATCTGTTTTTGTTGTATTATTCAACATATATGTCTTCAAGCCATATAACAGAGCTATTTAAGTTTTTTTTTAATTAAATAGTTTTAGCTTGGCACTTGTTTTGATGTATTTTTGTATATTTTATTTTGTAAACTGGATCTTGATTATTCTCTGATTAACATCTCTCTTTGCTCCTCTTCCATCATCAATAATGTTGCCCATAGAAAAAATAGACTACCCACCTAAATTACTTAAACCGATTATGTCTTTTCATGAAAACATGAATGCTAAAATCCACTTGGATGGGAGTTCATCAGAGAGTTTTAAATTCAACAACAGAGTGAAACAGGAATGTGTCCTCGTCCCCAACCTTTTTGGTATATTTTTTGCTGCCCTTCTATATTACGACTTCGAAAACAGCTCAGGAGATATTTACATTCGCACAAGATCAGATGGCTCTCTGTTCAACTTAGCATGACTAAGAGCAAAAACAAAAACAAATCTTGCCCTACTTAAAGAACTTTTATTTGCTGACGATGTAGCCCTAGTCGCTCATAGTGAAACCACCCTACAATCACTGATCAACAACCTGGACAAAGCATGCAACCTTTTTTCACTGTCAATTAGTGTTCAGAAAACAGTAATACTAAGTCAAGGCGACATCAAACCTCTATTAATCACTCTAAAAGATTGTCCACTAGAATTAGTTCAGAAATTCATGTATCTTGGATCCACAATTACTCAAACCACTTCTCTTGATGACGAAATAAACAATCGAATTGGTAAGGCAGATACAACTTTCGGCAAACTCACAGAAATGGCCTGGAACAACACAAAACTAACACTGAAGACCAAACTCTTAATATATCAAACTTGTGTGCTTAGCACACTATTATATGGATGTGAAATCTGGACAATATACTCAAATCATGAAAAAAGACTAAATGTCTTCCACATGTGACATCTCCGCAGAATATTGGTTATTGGTTATGGAAGGCCTCAGTATCACAGCAAACGAATTAAAATCCATAATTGCTCAACCGCCCGTGCCAGTGGAATCATCCGAATTACTAACTCATCTCCCAAACAAAGAAAGGTAACTGTAGTCCCCATCGTAGCAGTCTCAGCACACGCCAAAAGACATAAGGCGAAACCGCGCAGAAAGTGAACACAGCCAACTGTTCCCTGTCATACGATATCATCATTCATCGTAAACAAGTGGGATATCTAAGCAGGATCAAAACGGATGAGACACACAGCTCACGGTGTGCACAGAGCACTTAACTCAGTAGCTCCTGCAACAAGCCGGACTTGGAATATGAGGAAACTGCAAGAAGGAACACTTTTCAGACATAGCCCTCAATGGTTCCTGCCGCCTATCCACCATATACCATGGGAGTTCACGTCCTCCCGAAAATGATGATCGTCATAGCACTTGATGATGTTAGGCCGTCATTGATGACTCCAAATCCAAACATATAGACACACAGTGGTGGTAAGTTATCATTTCCAATCCAACAGAAGCCACATGACCTGTAGTTAGTAAAACCACAGAGAGAATATGATTTTGTGACCTTCACTGATTCACTCTTAGATGTGAATGTGTAGTTTACACAAGAGGAGAAGTTTTCAACTACAGTGATCCCATTTACGGCAATTCTGGGATAGCAAGGCAAGTCTCCTTTATAGCAGTAGAACTTGATGTTCTCCGCTCCCTTCTTGTAGCTGCCGCCACACGATTCTGATGTCTCATTAACTTGGACATAATTCAAGAACAATGTCAGATTAACATTCCATAGATATGGCTCTGCTGATGAAATGCTTGGTGCAACAGTTGTATCAATCATACTGGAGGCTCCTGGTCTGTGGTCATTAATATCACAGACAGCACATGATGTTGTTATATTCAGTGTTTCTTTCTGGGGTGTAAATATGTGGCACACACATGGAGAGTGGTTTGTGGTCACAGTAATCCCATTAAAGGCAATTCTAGGGTAGCATGGCATAGCTGTTTCAGAACAGCACAATCCTGTGATGTTTTCTGTGTTCGCTATAAAGCTGCTGCTGCTACACAATCCTGACCAATTATAGGTGTGGACATTATTCACTTGCAATGACAAAACTGCTTTGTTTACATCATAAACCTCTGGAAGCGAATCATTTATGGGACTAATAGTACAATTTATTCTTCCATCGGGGATATCTTCATTGAGTTCCAAAAAAAAGGTCTTTGGTTAAAAAGCACATATGCTTTTGAGTTAAACACAAAATGAGCCCACTTCATAGATTCAAAATGATCCTTGCCAATGCCATCCGTTTGCACAAGTTAGGTCCTTAGCTACCAAACGTCCGAAACGAAGCCATCGAATTAACGACTTTATCTACAGCGAAGGTTAACGAACTGTGAACAAACATTTATGTTCAAACCCTTGAAAACATTTTCAAAAATCTGCCAACTCGCTGCAATAACATATATCGTGTTGTTCAATGTAAACATTGCTTAGTACATAGCTCGAATATAAATAAGCTGCCATTTTGGTGCATTCCATGACGTCATCCTCCTACGCAGAATAATGCACATCAAATGGCAGGACAAAATAACCAACTTAACTGTACTGCAATGTGCTAAGACCCCAACAATCATCAATGCTCAGATGTCGAAGACTAAGATGGCTGGGGTACGTCCAGCGAATGGAAGAAAAACGCATCCCCAGGCAAACACTATATAGTGAAATAACACACGGAAAAAGACAAATCGGCAGACCTAAACTACGAGATAGAGATATTTGTAAATCATCTCTGAATGACTTCTCCATCTGTGAAAATGACTGGGAACATCTGGCAAGTGATCACACATCATGGAGAGTATGTATAAGGAATGGTATAACATCATTTGAGACTGTGCTAAGGCAAAACTTAGAAGAGAAAAGAATCATGAAAAAGGATGGCTTCTGTGGCCGTGTGTGTTTGTCAAACATTGGTAGAATTGGCCATGAGAGAAGCTGTTCAACAAAAACAAAACCTCAAAATACACAATAGCCTCCACTAGACCGTCTGACAAGATGAAAAGGGCCATATATAATGTTGCCCAAGTATGTATATTTGTGAAAACCATCTGGCAATGGAAAAAAAGGAAGACAAAAACAAGCACTTTACAGAACAATAACACGGAAAGGCTCAATCATGGGATTAAGAAGCAAACAAGATCTACAAGAACTAGCAGCAAATCGTCAATTATGGAGAACAATGATTTCTGCCCCATCTGCTGTCTTTGACCTAGAGGAACTATATATGTAAAGTGATTCACTTCCTCAATTGCAGTTACTTCCATTTTCACTGGATTATGGCATGTGTTATTGAATTTAATTTTTATTTGTTTCATCATCATCATCACGTGCCTTCTCCGCAACGAAGGTTGGCTACCATGGATCGCCATTCTACTCCATCTTTTGATGTTACTCGTCCATGTTAGTCTTGGTCTGCCTCTGCCTCTTTTACCTTGTATTTTCCCTTCCAATATTACTTTTAGTAGGCTGTTGTGTCTTTTAACATGCCCCCCAAAATTTCATTTGTCTTGTCTTAATTGTATTTAGTAGTTCTCTTTTTATTTTCAGTTGTTTTAAAACTTCATCGTTTGTTATCTTTTCTTTCCATCCAATTCTACCTATTCTTCTATAAATCCACATTTCAAAGGCTTCAATTTTCTGTTCTGTTTTCTTGTCTAATGTCCATGTTTCTGCACCATACAGGAATATTGAGAAGACGTAACATTTTGCCATTCTTAGTTTCAGCCCTGCTGATATTTGTTTTGGTGTTAGTATATTTTTCATGGCATTAAAATTACTTTTTGCCATACCTATTCTTTTGTTTATTTCAGTTTTGCATTTTCCATCATTGGTTATAGTATGTCCCAGGTAGTTGTAGCTCTGGACTGTCTCCAGATGTATTCCCTCAACTGTGATATTTAATTGTAGGTCTTGAGAATTTTCTTTGTTTATGATCATAGTTTTAGTCTTTTTGATATTCATTTCTAGTCCATATTTTTTGCTTGTTATGTTTATCACATTAAGCAATTGTTGTAGGTATTTAGGATTTTCTGCTAGTAGAACAGTATCATCAGCATATCTTAGGTTATTGATTATCTTCCCATTAATGTTTAGGCCTGGTATCTCTGAGATGTTTTTAAAGATTTGCTCAGTGTATAGATTGAACAAGCTTGGTGATAGGATGCATCCTTGTCTTACTCCTCTTTTTATGTCCATGGGTGTAGAGTTCTCCATGTTATATCTTATTATTGCTGTTTGCTCCCATTACAAATTACATATTAGTCGTATGTCTGTGTCGTCTAGATTTATATTCTTTAGGCAGTCTATGAGTTTGTTATGGTGTGTTCTATCGAAAGCTTTGGTGTAGTCTATAAAGCAGGCATATATTGGTTTGTTTACTTCTGTGTACTTTTCAATCAATGTTCTCATGCTGAATATGGCTTCTTTTGTGCCACTGTTTTTCCTGAATCCAAATTGTTGCTCATCTAATTCAGTATTGATTTTATTCTGAATCCTTCCCTGTATAACTTTTAGTAAAATTTTTTTACCTGGCTCATTAGGCTTATTGTTCTGAAATCACTGCATTCAACTGCACCGTTCTTTTTAGGCAATGCAATGAAAGTTGATGTTTTTAGATCGTTTGGTATGTATCCTGTATGGTATATGTCATTGCATATGTCTGTGATCACTTCGACGCCAAACTCTTCTAAAGCCTGTATCATCTCTATATAGTCAGGCCCTGCTGCCTTTCCCTTTTTCATTGTTTTTATAGCTTTTTCTACCTCAGATTTCAGGATTTTATAGTTGTATGTACATTTTATGTCTGGCTTTTTGTCCCTTTCGTCATGAAATAATTCTGTTATATATTCTTGCCATCTATCTATTATATCTTTGTTGTCTGTTAGCATTCTTCCCTCTTTGTTTGCAATACATCTATTTCCTGCAGCTTTTTGTCTTTATTCGTCCTTCTCTTTATTTCAGTGTGCATCTCTCTTAAGTTTTGTTTACTTTCCATAGTTTCGACTTCTAGACATCTTTGGTTGAGCCAGTCTTCTTTTGCCTTTTTGCACATTCTCCATATTTCATTGTCTATATCCTTGTATCTGGCAGTGTTTTTCGCTTGTCTTCTTTCTTGCATTTTTTCTAAGATTTTGTCAGTTAAACATTTTTGTTTTTTGTTACTTTCCTTTTTGGGCAAGGTGTTGCAGGATTCTTGCATGCTGTTTTTTATGCATTGCCATTTTTGTGTGACTTTTTCTTCAGGATTTTCTCTTCTGTACTGCTCAATCCCCACTTCTAGTAGCTTCTGATATGTGTTCTTTACTTGTACAGTATAAGTTTCTTTTACATCTTTCTGGTTTAACGCTGTTATATCTATTGGTGTTGCTGAATTAGTTTTTTGTTTGTTTCTCTTTAATTTGATTTTCATTTTTATCATTACAGGATTGTGGTCTGAATTAATATCTGCTCCTGGGTAGGTTTTGGCTTTCTTGACACTGTTCCGGAATCTGTCTTTTATCATTATGTAATCTATTTGATTTCTCTTCTTGTCTCCAAGGCTTTTCCATGTGTATAATTTCCTTTTCTCTTGCTCAAAGAAGGTGTTGCATATTATCAGTCTGTTTTCTTCACAAAATTGTATTAATCTTTCTCCTCTGTTATTCCTTTTTCCTAAACCATGATTTCCTATAATGGTCTTATATTTACCTTTTCCTACTTTAGCGTTCATGTCACCCATTATAATCAAGGTGTCTGATGATTTCACTTGCTTCATAATTGTGTTTAGATCTTCGTAGTATGCCTCTATTTGTTCGTCTGTATAGTCTTGAGTAGGTGCGTATGTCTGTATTATTGCTATATCAAATGGTTTTGCCTTCATTTTTACTAGTATAATCCTATCATTGTATGTCCAGTGGGTATTTATATATTTTTGTAGCTCTTGTTTTATTAGAATGCCTACTCCTCTTTGATGTTCTGTGTTGTTACCCGAATATATAAATGTATATTTATCGTCTTGTATGTATCCACTTTCCTTCCATCTTGTTTCTGATATGCCTAAGATATCAATGTTTAATCTCTCTGCTTCTACCATTAGATTTTCTAATTTTCCTTGTTGGTATAAGGTCCTAACATTCCATGTAGCTATTTTTAATTCGTTCTTAAAACAATAGTTAGAATTTCTCTCCGTGGCTTTCTTTGGATTGTTTCGTGATGAGGCTCCAATCTCTTTCACGGTGGTCTGCCATATTCGTCTTTCGTGTTCTGAATATGCCTCATGTGTACCACACACTTTGCTGTTTTCGCTTTCTGGGCCGTTGATCATTTTTGATTCATCCGCCCCATCCACAGACACAGACATTTTATATTCGGGTTGAACATACCCGGCGGCGCCATTTTTTGTGAACCATGTGCTTGACTATTGAACCGCGAACACACGACACAAAGAAGAATAAAACATATTGCACTTATCCACACGTCCAAAATAAAAACACTCCAAATGGGGAATAGCAACACATAATTTCATAACTCGACTGTCACGCAAATCATTTAAATAAATATATCGGCAAGAGCCGAAATATAAAAACGACTGCATGTAGCCGCCATGACACTGGGGGTCACATTATTTGTTTATTCAATATTAATTCTGTATCCTGATAAGGTATGCTATAAAATTAATATCTTGCATGTTTCTTAAAAAAAAGGTGCTAAATTATTTTTTTCAAGATGTTTTTTAAAATATGGTTTTATCAGTACACAAAAACTCCCCTCCAAAATATATCCTGTTTGTGACCTGATGTGCATCTTCTGCCAATGCACTTAATCGAAAAAAAAAAATACTACTTACAGTAGTGTGGTGATGGACATAATGGTTCCCATTTAAAACATACTGAATTGGTGGAGACTCACGAAAGCGTTCAGGCATGTGATATGATATATATAGAGGATATAGTGGTCATATACGAGAGCCAAGCGTAGACCAAGCAGTTTTTTTTTTAAAATGTCTGCTACTTTGGAGCATTCTATGACTAGTGGAGAGGTTATTGGTGGTAAACTCCATCTATCTTTACTATGTAGTCCAGCAACATTCTGAAAAGTACTTGGAGTTTGTTTCATGAACAATGCAGTACCTAATGCAGGCAGGAAGTTTGTACTCAGTTGCACTGGGATGAAATAGTCATAACTTTTTTTAGGGTTATTGCCAGCTGCAATTTCTATAGACAGGCTTTGCTGTCTAAGAGTGAATAACTCATGAAAACTTAAGAGGAAGAAGTAATGAAGAAGGGTCTCAATATTAATTTGTAGTCTCATTTGGGGAGAATTTACTTTTAGTGTCTGCTGCTTATCTTTTATTTGGTTGTGGCTCCTTTAATCTGTTCTTACCAAGCATTAGAGTGTGAGAGATCTGCTCAGGTCTGGGCTTATTTGAATGTGGTAAGGAACATGAATCATCCCTTCCATTCTGAATTGGGTGCAGCCAAGGGCGGGTGCTTGAGGCGTGGAAAATCTTAGGTGGCTAAGGCGGAGGAGTCCATAAGAAGAGTATGTGATCTGAATGACATTATTGCTGGCAGGATTGGATAGAAATAACAGTGGAGAAAAAGAGGCTAACCAATGTAATCATTCAGCTCAGTAGGGTGTATCACAATTGGGCCTAATGAGCTACCAAGGTCATAGTAAGGGAATCTATCAAAAATGTGTTTCACCTCAGGATCCTCAAAATCCTTTTTTTTTTTCACCAAAAATGAACGTCACTGCTGCCACTGTGGAGATGCGCGTGGCCGTGCAGTTAAAACCACTGTTCTACTGGCTGAAAAGCCGACGTTCGGTGTTCGAAGCCCACGGTAGACAGAAAGGATTTTTTCTATCGGGGGTGAAAAAAAATCCTGAGTCTCACACGTCGTGGCGACTGCTTGACCAAGTGGCCTTCATCCCTCTGGTTCTATCGTTGCCCCCCGTCATACACCAGCAATGGTACTATGTGACGTAAAGATAGTTTTTTTTTTTTTTTTTTACCAAAAATAAACGTCACTGCTGCCACTGTCTTCACTATTATAATTCTTTTCTTTGTTTCTCCTTCTCGATCTATACAACTTCCAAGATTTATTAAGTAATTTACTTCTTTCACTGTTTTTCCTTCCAGGTACATTTTTTTCATTTTGACAAATTTGATATTTCATTACTCGTGTAAAAAACAGACAGATAACTTCATAAAAGAGTCTGGAATCCTACTTTGATTAAGACTTGATCGCAGAGAGAGAGAGAGAGAGATTACTTGTGTCTTCTCTTGGTTGATTTCAAGTTATATTTTCTTAGCCTTCAATAATAAAGCTTTTGTTTTTTCTTGCATTTTGTTCACAATGCTACTGATAAGAATTGTCATCTGCAAAATCAAGGTCCTCTAATTGCTTGGTTTTTTGGTTCCAGTCCAAGATGGAGATTTGTTTTTCTTCATCTTGATATGGACAGCTTATCAGTGGCCTAACGAGCCAAAATCGTAAAACATCTCATCTGTTGTTATATTAAAAAAGAAATCTAGACTCTTAGAAATGACAAATTCTATTCATAAAATGATGTTTTAATTCTATTTACAAATATTATACTGAAGATTTTGCTAAATAGTAAGGTGTTTTAAAGTTATTAAATTCTTACAGGTCTATTTTCTTTGCTTTGCATGTCTGATAAAATGTGCTTCTTTGCAGTTATTTGGTACACACTGCTTCACAAATCTTATTACATATTGCTGAAGGCGTCTCTGTTGTTACTGTGATACATATTTTTCAATGTATATCTGCTGTGATGTCATCTGGTTTTGATGCTTTATTCCTTCTGAGCACTGAAAGGGTAACCTTATCATTTATTTATCTATTGTCATTTTGAGCTGAAGATAGCACATAGGGCAGAAATTCCAGATTGTCCAATGATCTTTGTTATCAGGTAAAAGACCTTGCACAGTATGTGCATTGTATCTTGCAAAACATCCCTGTTCTGGGTGAGTCACTTAATCTCATCGAAGGAGCTGATGTCTACTGTTTAGTTTTTTTTTAAGTCAAACTCCTTTTCTTTTACTCTTTGGTTTCCATTTGAGGGCTTACTTTGAGATTTTTTTGTTGTCTAACACATGGCTAACATATAACCTCCAGCCACAACAAACGAACTCGATTGCATCTCTTCCTGGTGTGGAGTATCAGGTGCATTGGTTAATCCTAATAAAGTATCAGTTGCATAGTTCTCCCTTAATAATCATATCATTAACATGGAAACACCGGTGGTACATATGAGAGCTGATGCGGTGACCAGAAACAGGTTGATGATGTACCTCAGAGTTAAGTTTGATTACAGCCTGTGTTTTCGGGACCACGTCGACCATGTGATAATAAAATCCCACAAAAGATTAGCCGTCTTGAAGGTCATGGCTGATGCCAACATCGAACAGAGGCTACTTACCCTTCTGTTCCAGGGACTAGTACTCTCACCAATCAAGAACGCCTTGACAATTCTTACTATCAGTACAACGCAAATTGACAGACTGGAGAAAATATAGAATGAAGTTATATACATTATCTTGGGGTGTACGTGGGACACTCCCTGAGTAGCAATGAGGTATCCTCTTGACTTTCCAACCATGGATGACAGGATTAAGATCTGGAGGGCATGAGCATACCTGAAGATAAGTGCAGATAAAGAACATCCGTTGCACCACGAGCTCAACACAGGGAAAGGTGTCAGGCTAAGAGGAGGCAAATCATGGGTAGGCCGAGCAGAAGATGTCATCATCATGGGTAGGCCGAGCAGAAGATGTCATCAAACAGGTCTGTGGGCTTACCAATATCAACGCTGGTGAGGAGTGGATACAGGTGCCTAGATCATTCAGAGGCACATTCTCATGTATTGTCACACTCGACAGGAAATGTAGGGAACAGAACTCAATCGTGGTCAATGTGGAGGTCAATAGTCTCATCTGGGATAACACCGATGAGAAAGATGCAGTCATCTTATACAGATGAATCTGTAATACGACACAAAAGGAGTGCATGGGCATTTACAGCACGCTTGGCAGGCAGAATGGTCAAGGAAGACAGTGGTGCATATGTTATGATAACATAAGTAGCATGACAATGGAGGTGATGGCAGTGACCAGGGCATTCATCTGGTTAGAGTCACAAGACTACACCCACGCCTGCATACTAAGTGATTTGATGAGCATGATAAGAAAAGTGGAGGTGGGCTCTGTATGCAGTCAGTGGGTAGAGTCATTTCAGAAGTCAAAAATATGTAGGGTCACCTTTGTCCACATCCCTGACCATGTGGGAGTACTGAGAAATGAAAGAGTGGACAAGTTGGCTAACTGTGCTGTCATTTAATAGGGTCAACCAATGGATTGGGCTGACATCATCAATGCCCTCCGAGATGTGGGAAGGGCACAGGACTTCGACAACCATAAGTCCACATCACTCCTTTGGATGAAAGAGATGGGAGTGTTAAGATGGGCACATCCAGAAATGAGAAACTTAGTGGGCATATAAGAAGACTTATCAACTAACACAGAACTGGAGTTGTCAGTCGCTGGACTCTGCGAAACTTGCTGAGCAGGGAATCTGTGCACCTATGGACATGTTCGGAGTGCAATGATGATGATCCGCAAATAACGCACTATGACCCCTTATTTTTATTACAGTTTATATTTATCTTATATTATCAAACCAAATCTTTTTTTCCTAATATGATCTATTCTATCGAATCTAACCTACTTTATTATAAATTCCAATCTAATCTAATGGTAATCTAATCTATCCAATCTATTGGAATCTAATCTATCTATAGTATCAGTTTCATTACAGCTGTTCGACTGTCTGTCCCTGCACCTCTCACTCAAAGCATTTTCTGACTGACTGTCCCTATTATAAAGTTTGATTGTTGACACACTTTCTTCACACACTTAGGCTGACAGGAACAACCAGATATTTTTTTCTTGCAAGGTTTCTGTTTTTTGAGATTGTGGTTCTGCCTTATGTGCCGTCTTCGGCTCGAAAGGACGATAGATAGATAGAGATAGAAACTCATCATTACACATTCTTTATTCTCCTTTTCTGCCTCTGTCAAGGAATTAAAAATAGGTTTGGCAGTGTTTTTATTGTCTGATGTCAGGCTGCTATTTGTGAGCCTATCCAATATCATTTCTACAATAATGTACAGACGAAAACGAGCATTAAATCAGTACATTGCAACAATTTCTTGGGCACTTTAATTATAGAATTACACAATTTTAAAAAGATAATGACAAAACAAAATGCAACTTACCAAAATTGAGAGCTTCTGGTGCTGTCCATTTGACTGGAATCTGCTTCATTCCAGTTGATACTGTGTACTCTTGCTCTTCTCTGGACATTCCAAAGTCAGATATCTTAATTATATTGTTTTCTCCAACAAGACAATTTCTTGCTGCTAAATCCCTGAGGAAGTCATAAGAAATCAATTCACTAAATGTATTGTGCTTTCTTAGTTATAAACTAATTGATATTTCCGGTGTCATGGCGGCTACATGCAGTCGTTTTTATATTTCGGCTCTTGCCGATATATTTAAATGATTTACGTGACAGTCGAGTTATGAAATTATGTGTTGCTATTCCCCGTTTGGTGTACTTCGGACGTGTGGATAAACTGTGTTTACCAATATTTAAGTGGAATATGATTTATTCTTCTTTGTGTCGTGTGTTAGTGGTTCAATAGTCAAGCACATGGTTCGACAAAAAATGGCGCCACCGGGTATGTTCAACCCGAATATAAAATGTCTGTGTCTGTGGATGGGGCGGATGAATCAAAAATGATCAATGGCCCAGAAAGCGAAAACAGCAAAGTGTGTGGTACACATGAGGCATATTCAGAACACGAAAGACGAATATGGCAGACCACCGTGAAAGAGATTGGAGCCTCATCACGAAACACTCCAAAGAAAGCCACGGAGAGAAATTCTAACTATTGTTTTAAGAACGAATTAAAAATAGCTACATGGAATGTTAGGACCTTATACCAACAAGGAAAATTAGAAAATCTAATGGTAGAAGTAGAGCGATTAAACATAGATATCTTAGGCATATCAGAAACAAGATGGAAGGAAAGTGGATACATACAAGACGATAAATATACATTTATATATTCGGGTAACAACACAGAACATCAAAGAGGAGTAGGCATTCTAATAAAACGAGAACTACAAAAATATATAAATACCCACTGGACATACAATGATAGGATTATACTAGTAAAAATGAAGGCAAAACCATTTGATATAGCAATAATACAGACATACGCACCTACTCAAGACTATACAGACGAACAAATAGAGGCATACTACGAAGATCTAAACACAATTATGAAGCAAGTGAAATCATCAGACACCTTGATTATAATGGGTGACATGAACGCTAAAGTAGGAAAAGGTAAATATAAGACCATTATAGGAAATCATGGTTTAGGAAAAAGGAATAACAGAGGAGAAAGATTAATACAATTTTGTGAAGAAAACAGACTGATAATACAACACCTTCTTTAAGCAAGAGAACAGGAAATTATACACATGGAAAAGCCCTGGAGACAAGAAGAGAAATCAAATAGATTACATAATGATAAAAGACAGATTCCGGAACAGCGTCAAGAAAGCCAAAACCTACCCAGGAGCAGATATTAATTCAGACCACAATCCTGTAATGATAAAAATGAAAATCAAATTAAAAAGAAACAAACAAAAAACTAATTCAGCAACACCAATAGATATAACAGCGTTAAACCAGAAAGATGTAAAAGAAACTTATACTGTACAAGTAAAGAACACATATCAGAAGCTTCTAGAAGAGGGGATTGAGCAGTACAGAAGAGAAAATCCTAAGGAAAAAGTGACAACAAAATGGCAATGCATAAAAAACAGCATGCAAGAATCCTGCAACACCTTGCCCAAAAAGGAAAGTAACAAAAAACAAAAATGGATAACTGACAAAATTTTAGAAAAAATGGAAGAAAGAAGACAAGTGAAAAACACTACCAGATACAAGGATATTGACAATGAAATACAGAGAATATGCAAAAAGGCAAAAGAAGACTGGCTCAGCCAAAGATGTCTAGAGGTTGAAACAATGGAAAGTAAACAAAACTTAAGAGAGTTGCACACTGAAATAAAGAGAATGGCTAATAAAGACAAAAATGCTGCAGGAAATGTATTGCAAACAAAGAGGGAAGAATGCTAACAGACAACAAAGATATAATAGATAGATGGCAAGAATATATAACAGAATTACTTCATGACGAAAGGGACAAAAAGCCAGACATAAAATGTGCATACAACTATAAAATCCTGAAATCTGAGGTAGAAAAAGCTATAAAAACAATGAAAAAGGGAAAGGCAGCAGGACCTGACAATATACAGATAGAGATGATACAGGCTCTAGAAGATTTTGGCATCGAAGTGATCACAGACATATGCAATGACATATACCATACAGGATACATACCAAACGAACTAAAAACATCAACTTTCATTGCATTGCCTAAAAAGAATGGTACAGTTGAATGCAGTGATTTCAGAACAATAAGCCTAATGAGCCAGGTTTAAAAAATTTTACTAAAAGTTATACAGGGAAGGATTCAGAATAAAATCAATACTGAATTAGATGAGCAACAATTTGGATTCAGGAAAAACAGTGGCACAAAAGAAGCCATATTTAGCATGAGAACATTGATTGAAAAGTACATAGAAGTAAACAAACCAATATATGCCTGCTTCATAGACTACACCAAAGCTTTCGATAGAATACACCATAACCAACTTATAGATTGCCTAAAGGATATAAATCTAGATGACACAGACATACGACTAATATGTAATTTGTAATGGGAGCAAACAGAAATAATAAAATATAACAAGGAGAACTCTACACCCATGGACATAAAAAGAGGAGTAAGACAAGGATGCATCTTATCACCAAGCTTGTTCAATCTATACACTGAGCAAATCTTTAAAAACATCTCAGAGATGCCAGGCCTAAACATTAACTCTTTCAGGACCAGAACAGGAAACAGGAATTTTCAGATTTGGACCAGGTTAATTTTCCTGTTTCCAGAAATTTTACCATATACCTTTTTCATTCGACTGCTTCACACAATAATTTAGATAAATGTGGCATATGTTATACATCACCGGAAAGGGATACAGAAAATGAAAATAGCAATATATTTATGATATGTGATTATTTAAAGGAATAAATATATTTTTTAAAATATAAAATATAATTTTTAATTTAAAATATTGTAATTCACTTACCCTTTTCCATCTTTATTTGTGTTGCTATCCATTTGTCTTGAAATATTACACAACATAATCCAAATTCCTCCAAAGTACAGTTTATTTGATTAATTTATGCCCACAAATAACGAAATTATGTAAATTTTTGTAAATGATCCCAGAATGAAAAATATTATAAATTTATGTGACGTTAGAACAATAATATTTAAAAGTCAAGTTTATTTATTATTTTTATTTACACAAATGGACTTATTTTGTGTTATATGTCCCTAAAGTACCAGTTTCGTTATCAGAACAACTACCACTCGATTCCTCTGAGACATTGATAGTGCTGGAATAGAAGGCATCCACTAGCTATACCTAAGCCAAGTCGTCTTACCTTTTTATCATAACTTTTACCAATATTCCGACTGAATATCATAACAACAAAATTATTGTCCGTATATTGTTGTATACTCTATTTCTGAGTCACACAATAACAAGGTTTCAAACATAGATCTAGCTTGTTCTGCACTATATCGTTTTGGTTGACTGCAAGAAGTATCAACAGTGGGCGTGGCCATTATATGGCAAAAATTTGAGAAATAATAAACAATGAATATAAATTAAAAATTTTCCATCGTACGAAACTGCGACCACGCCGGTATCAGCATGTAGTGAAAGGGAGAGAACTCTCCTACTTCCAGAAATCAAGTATTGGTTGAAATAAAAATGAAAATCAGTGAAAACGAATCAAATATTAAGCTACAACCGAAATAACCGACGTGTCAGTGGGTGGTTAGATGGATAAATTTCATAGATCCGAGGTGTCGGATGGTAGACTGGAAAGAGTTAATGGAAAGATAATCAATAACCTAAGATATGCTGATGATACTGTTCTACTAGCAGAAAATCCTAAAGACCTACAATAATTACTTAATGTAATAAACATAAGAAGCAAAAAATATGGACTAGTTATGAATATCAAAAAAACTAAAACTATGATCATAAACAAAGAAAATTCTCAAAACCTACAATTCAATATCACAGTGGAGGGAATACATCTGGAGACAGTCCAGAGCTACAACTACCTGGGACATACTATAACCAATGATGGAAAATGTAAAATTGAAATAAAGAAAAGAATAGGTATGGCAAAAAGTAATTATAATGCCATGAAAAATATACTAACAACAAAACAAATATCAGCAGGGCTGAAACTAAGAATGGCAAAGTGTTATATCTTCTCAACATTCCTGTATGGTGCAGAAACATGGACATTAGACAAGAAAACAGAACAGAAAATTGAAGCCTTTGAAATGTGGATTTATAGAAGAATAGGTAGAATTGGATGGAAAGAAAAGAAAACAAATGATGAAGTTTTAAAACAACTGAAAATAAAAAGAGAACTACTAAATACAATTAAGACAAGATAAATGAAATTTTTAGGGCATGTTAAAAGACACAACAGCCTACTAAAAATAATATTGGAAGGGAAAATACAAGGTAAAAGAGGCAGAGGCAGACCAAGACTAACATGGACGAGTAACATCAAAAGATGGACAAGTCAATCTATGGCAGCCTGCACCATCAAAGCAAGAAACAGAGTAGAATGGCGATCCATGGTAGCCAACCTTCGTTGTGGAGAAGGCACTCGACAATGATGAGTTATAAACGTTAGTTGATGAAATAAGCTAGCAAACGAGGGAATGGTCAGTTATGGAAATATAGAAAGGAAAGCAGAAAAACCTCAAGAATAAAGAAACTATCACATTTATACAAGACTAAACAAACCTGTGAATACAGCCTCTGCCTTCTAAGTACTCCATACCACTGGCTGCATCTACACACATTTGTGCCAACTGCTTAAGTGACTGTGATGCACCTTGTGTTTTCAAAAATGAAAGCAATGCTCCTTCTGAAAACAGCAGCAAAATAATTTTTATGATCCAATAGTACACATCTAAGAAGTACAAAAACAAATCTCAGGATATGGCAAGGCACTGGAGGCACTTAAATTATATTTAGAAACAGCTAGGCTAGAAAAATCCTTCCAGGAGATGGTGTTTCTGACCTCTATCCTGCATTTACAACTGCCATGTACTAACCTGCACTTTCATTAACTTTTCCCTGGATTTTATCATTAGAGATTTTTGTCACTAGCAAACAAAACAGTTACTATTTTCCTAGTGGGGTAATCTGCAAAAAAAAAAAAAAAAAGTAAAGTACCCCCGTCACGCCAAGTGGCGTATAGGGAATATGGTGTTAGTGACCATAAATTTTAGACCTTCAGCACATGATTTTCGGGGTAATGTGGTCGGTATTACATCCTTGCTGCTTTACTTTCCCAGAAAAATCCGGTACCCATTTAAGGCTGGGTGAACCCGAAAGCCATTGGTTGGGATCGAACCCTGCCCCTTGTCCTTTCTAGTCCAGTTCACTACCCACTGAGCTACCGCGGCTCCCTAGGGGTAATCTTAGTGAACAGATAAATGTCTCATTTATATTGACTTCTATCTAATGTTGTGTTTCTGACACTGTTGTTTTAGCTCTTTGTGCATATTTGCTAAAATAACAAATTAATAATATGCTTAGCTGGCTAGCCCAGTGTTGTACAATTTAAAACGTAGACTTCATGTAATCAAACCCAAGAACACCACTTTATACTTGATGATATATCCTCTCTCTCTACTCCTATACCTCCCTCCTCTTGATGCCTCTTCCTTCTCTCTCTTTCTTTCATCTTGGTGATAAAAACAATTTAAAAAACTATACATATAACATTACTTAATGAAATAAACATGACAAGCAAAAAATATGGACTATTTATGAATATCAAAAAGACTAAAACTATGATCATAAACAAAGAAAATACTCAAAACCCACAAGTGAATATCAAAATTGAAGGAATAGACCTGGAGACAGTTCCAATCGGCAACTACCTTGGACATACTATAACCAGTGATGGAAAATGTACAACTGAAATAAACAAAAGAATAGGAATGGCAAAACGTAATTTTAATGTCATGAAAAATATACTAACATCAAAACAAATAACACCAGGGCTAAAACTAAGAATAGCAAAATGTTACATCTTCTCAATATTCCTATATGGTGCAGAAACATGGACATTAGACAAGAAAACAGAACAGAGAATTGAAGCCTTTGGAATGTGGATATATAGAAGAACAGGGAGAATTGGATGGAAGGAAAAGAAAACAAATGATAAAGTCTTAAAACAACTAAAAATGAAAAGAGAACTACTAAGCACAATTCAAACAAGACAAATGCAATTTTTGGGCCATGTTAAAAGAAACAACAGCCTACTAAAAGTAATCCTGGAGGGGATAATACAAGGTAAAAGAGGCAGAGGCAGACCAAGACTAACATGGACGAGTAACATCAAAAGATGGACAAATCAGCCTATGACAAGCTGCACCATCAAAGTAAGAGACAGAGCAGAATGGCATTCCATAGTAGCCAACCTTCGTTGCAGAGACAGCACTCGATGATGATGATGATACATATAAAATGGTTCCCCGACATGATAAAACAGAAAGACCAAAACACAACACAATGAGACTTTAATAAACATCATTAGGCGAGCACCAGACTCAATGGTCAACTAAGAAAAAGATGGAGGCCAAAAGACGTGCAAAAGACCGCAAATTATATTTCCCCTTGATGCTGAAAGACAAATGAGAAAGAAATGTAGATTATTTATATATATATATATATATATACAGGGTGTTTTTAAAGTCGCAGTGCAGTGAATATTTCTAATATTCAGTAAATGACGTAATCATCATCTACGTACCACAATTTTGTAAACCACATTTATGAACAAACCGCTGCTTCCTTTAAGGTTTTATTTACGTAAAGGACGGGCACTACGCTACTTTCATTGTCTCATTGCTTGAAGGAAATGGTGTTGACGATTGAAAACAAGGTATTTCTGGTTGAGCATGTCTTTCGTAATGGCGGTAAATATACGGATGAGGTCATTAGACAATTCGTGAGGAAATTTCCAGACTCACAAGTCCCTCACCGAAATTCTGTTACAAAATTGATCAAAAAGTTTCGTGAAACCGGTAGTGTGGTAGATGCATACCGATCTGGAAGACCTTCAATTTCACAAGACCAAATTATGGAACTCCAAGACAGAATTACAATGAGTCCAAATGCATCTTTAAACCACTTGTCTCAACAGGTGCAAATATCTAAGAGTTCTGTTCACAAGGTTTTAAGAAGTGAACTACACTATCGTCCATACAAATTAACTGAAGTGTCTCAACTCCAAGAAAGAGATTATGGATCCCGTTTAAACTACTGCATGTGGTTTCAGAATTTTATTTATGAACATGGCGCTGCCATCCTTGACGTCACTTTTTTAACTGATGAGGCCTGGTTTCATTTATCCGGTTATGTGAACAGTCAGAACAATCGGCTGTGGAGCAGTGAAAACCCCCATGAATTTCATCAAGTGCCGCTTTACGATCAAAAAGTCGGAGTGTGGTGCGCTATAAGTCGTATGCGGATAATAGGACCTATATTTTTTAATGAAACAATAAATGCAGAACGTTACCGTACATTAATTCTGGAACCGTTCATAGCACACCTTACAGAACGGGAAATTATGGAATCCTGGTTTCAGCAGGATGGGGCAACAGCACACACAGCCACAACAACACTCGATTATTTAGAAAGCATATTTGCAAATCGCATTATTTCACGTGGAATCTGGCCTGCTCGTTCACCAGATCTAACACCCCCAGATTATTATCTGTGGGGGGCATTGAAGGGGAAAGTTTATGAAAATAATCCGCAGACAAATAGTAGACAAGATTAAACAAATATCACCAGACATTATTCTGAAGGTTTTTGCAAATATGGAAAGACGAATCACGACATGTCTTGAGGCCCGTGGCGGACATTTTCAACATATGCTTTAGGCACAACTTTATTGTGTTAATACCAACATTACCCATTATAAGCTCGCCGATAGCAGTCAAGTATATTTGAATAATACCATTTATTTTACAATTTGTGTGACGCATTAGTTAACCGCATTTCTGGGGACGTTTTTCTTCCGAGAGTAGAAATTCACTGCACTGCAACTTTAAAAACACCCTGTATATATATATATATATATATATATATATATATCAGATATGGAATGCAGATAAGGTGCCTCATAAGTGGGAAAAAAGGAATCATTGTTAAGATTACAAAAAACTGGGATTAAACAAGGATGTATTTTATCGCCCTTGTTATTTTGAGTTGTATAGACTTCATAATGAAGAAATGCTGCACTGGTAACAAAGACATCGAATGGATACAGGGAGACCATTTGGAGGACCTCGACTTTGCTATGACATAGTCCTCATCAGCAGTCAGATAAAAACGATGCAGGAAAACACAAATGAACTATCATCAATAGCCAGCAAAATTGGGCTTGAGATCAATCATGAAAAGACTTCTTCTTTCCTTTCTCATTTGCCTTTCAGTGTCGACGGGAGATATAATTTGCGGTCTCTTGCTCTTCTGTTCGCCTCTGCTGATGTTATGTTTCCTTGTGCTTCTAATATTTCATCGATCCATCTTTTTCGTGGTCGACCCTTTGGTCTGGTATTCCCACAATGTTTTTTGAAGGCTCGTTGTGTGTTTTGATCTTTCTGCCTTGTCACATGGTCAAACCGTTTTATCTGTTGTTTCTTTATATATTCTATGGCAGGGGCTATTCCTAGTTTTTTTCTCAGTTCTTCATTTCTGATCTTATCTCTCAGACTATTTCCTGTCATTCGTCTGACACATTTCATCTCAGTAGAGGTTAATTTTCTAATTGTTCTTGCATCTATGGGCCAGGTCTGGCATTGGTAGCAGAACATGGTGAAAAGACTAAGTCATGAAAAGCTTAATTCCAACAGATGACAGAATATACATGGAAAATAAACCAGTGGAAGAGATTGACCACTTTATCTATCTTGGAAGTCACATTGATCGGGTTGGGGATACAGGTAAAGAAATTAGAATCAGAATAGGTAAAGCAGCAATGTCTTTCAGAAGCCTTGAAAAGTTGTGGAAATCAAAATTCATCAGCACAAACACAAAACTTAGACTATTCAAATCAAACGTACTATCTACCCTTGAGTATGCATGTGAGAGCTGGAAAACAACAAGAGACTTAGAAACAAAGTTGAACGCATTCGAAAATAAATGTCTAAGGAAAATACTTGGTATCATCATCATCATGTACCATACCGGTTGGTGTAGGCGATCATGTCTTTCCGCAATCTTCTATCTAGAGTGTATCATATCAGTTCTGTTGTTGACTGCTTTCCATGCCATGACACCAAGCTATCCATTATTTTCTCTCTTTGTTGTCTGCGATCTCTCTTTCCTTTTATTTTGCCAGTTGTAACCAAGTATTCCAACTTTCTTCTTCTCATGATGTGCCCGAAAAATGTTGATTGTTTCTTTCTGATGTTTATTAGGAGCTGCCTTTTTGTGTTGGCCTCTTTGAGAACTTCCTCATTAGTCTTTTTAGCTGTCCAGGGAACTTTCAACATTCTTCTGAGAAATCCCATCTCTGTGGCCTCTAATCATTTTTTCATTTGTTTGTCTACTGTCCATGATTCACTTCCATAGGTCAGAAGTGGTTCTATAGCACCGATGAACTCTCTTTCTCATTTCTATTGACATAGATTTGTTGCATAAGATATTTTTCATTTTCTGAAATGCTATTTTGGCTTGAGCTATTCTACTTTTTATTTCCGTGGTGCATCTTCCATCCGATGTTATTATTGTGCCCAAGTATTTGACGCGTTGCACCTTCGATATGACCATTACTTCTGTTTTCTTACTATTCAGACTGAGACCTTTCTTGGTGCTTTCTTTTACTATTATGTCTATCATTTTTTGTAGTTCATTCTCTGTCTCTGCTATTAAGACTGTGTTATCCGATTATCGCAAATTATTTATGTTGTATTTATTTCTGTGCTGCAATACCACTTGGTATAGTGTGGAACGAATTCAAAACAAATGAAGAAATTAGAGAAATCGCCAATCAACCACTAATATCTTCAGTAATCAAGAAAAGACGATGGTCATATGTTGGACATGTGTAGGATGCAAAGAAGCAAAGAATACTAAATTATTATGAAAACCACCACCAGTTAGTACAAGTGTTGCAAGAAGAATGGAATGACATGTTCAAACAAAGGATCCAACATCGTGTTGGCTTTATGAAAAAGCATTGTCCAGCTCAAAGTGGACATAAACATTCTGAGATCAAGATTTAATTATTTTCAGGAAAATGCCATACTTAATTTAGTTTTTATCTTTCTTCCAGGACACTTTCATAAAAATCAAAGTGATCATTTGCTGTGTTATTCAAACATATTGTCTACCAAGTTTTACTTCATGTCATCCAAGAAATCAGGCACAGTGACCTATTTAGTATAGCACATTAACTTTCTTTCATGAATATATAAATAGTAATATGGCACATGACATTTTTAGAGAAAATAGATTGGACAAGGTGCACCATAACTGCTCCACTTTGGCAATGACCACTTACAAGAAATCAGAGTGGCAAGGGCATTATAAAAATAGATTATGAAATATCCCAATTATTATAAATGGTAAGGTAGGTATTTATGAGATCACTTATAAATTAATACATTTTTTAATGATTTATGTACTGACATGAATGAGGTATCTTTATTTTGCTTATTTTAAGTGTTATCTATTATATTAAAATTAAATAAAAGCATTTTTCCACATTCTATAACTATATATATATATATATATATATATATATATATATATATATATATATATATATAGAGAGAGAGAGAGAGAGAGCACATCATCCAAAACATGCTGGTAGTAAAATGAATATTGTCACTTATGCCATACTTGAGGCATAAGGGGGATTCTTTCTTTTTTTACCTATTTCTAGCCACAGTACAAAGTCTGTTCGATTCAAATTTTCAAACTACCAAGGGTTTTTTTATAACTAAAACACGGAACATTCATTTTATTACCAATCCCATTAAGAGTACAGCCTGGATCTTACCTCTCAAGGATCGGTGGTTGCTAGAAATAACCCAACCATTCCACAAGGAATTTAAACTAAATATCTTTCAATGTGAGGTGAGCACTTAACCTCAACACTACAGCAATTTTCATTTTATATATTTATTTTGATTCAAACAAAAAGACATCCACAACCAATACAAATCATATATATATTATATAAAACAGCAGTTAATTCACATTTTATGACCCAGCCCTGACATAACAATCATCACATATATGAACAAGTACCTACTTTGAATAAACTCCATAACAATCATTACAGGCTGTTTCTGTGCTGCAATACCAATGTATCTGACAATATTTGGATGTTTGTATTGCTTCAAGATACGCCCTTCTTGCAGAAATTTTATTTTCTGATCCTCTGTCAATGTGTCCTTACATGTCTTAACAGCAACTTCAACCACTTTCTTGTAAAGGCCTTTATATACTTCACCAAAATTGCCCTGTGATAAAATGAGAAGAGTTAGGATACAATTAAAACAGAAGGAAGTATATTGGTACTTTTAAATTAATCTGCAAATAAAAAAAAAAGATTTATTTGAGCATTATATGTCTTCAGATAGTAATTTGTAAAAATTGACAACTTTAGTTTTGTTCTTGTTTACTCCAAAGAAATTATATTATATTGTTAAGTAGCTTCACTATTGAGCAAACAATCTCTATCACTCTTCCCTCATCAATATATAAAATATATCTACTCCTATACTAGAAATATTATTTTTTCTTTTCTTCCGCTGTATATTATATACTCCTATACTATACGCTATAATTATTAATTACATGTATTTTAGCTTCCTCAGTTCCTCACTGACTGATATTTTAGTATTCTTACAGCTATTCTTCTTCTACTTTATATATAAAATAATATTTTTCCTGGCACTGATAGTAGCATAATTCCCCTATAATTTGTGCACTCCTGTAAACTTTCTTTCTTTGGTAGTTTGATCATATAACCTTCTTTCCAGTCTTTAGGTATTTCTTCCCTCTCCCAAATTGTATCTAATAGATTATGTAACATCTTGATCATCATCATCATGTGCCATACTGGTTGGCGTCGGTGATCATGTCCCTCCACAATCTTCTATCTACAGTGCATCGTACCGGTTCTGTTGTTGACTGTTTTCCATGCCATGACACCAAGCTATCCAGTCAGTATTTTCTCTCTTTGTCGTCCGTGATCTCTCTTTCCTTTTATTTTGCCGGTTGTAACCAAGTATTCCAACTTTCCTCTTCTCATGATGTGCCCGAAAAATGTTGATTGCTGCTTCCTGATGTTTTTTTAAGAGCTGCCTTTTTGTGTTGGCCTCTTTGAGAACTTCCTCATTGGCCTTTTTAGCTGTCCAGGGAACTTTCAACATTCTTCTGAGAAATCTCATCTCTGTGGCCTCTAATCATCTTTTCATTTGTTTTTCTACTGTCCATGATTCACTTCCATAGGTCAGAATTGGTTCTATATAGCACAGATGAACTCTCTTTCTCATTTTTATTGACATAGATTTGTTGCATAAGATATTTTTCATTTTCTGAAATGCTATTTTGGCCTGAGCTATTCTGCTTTTTATTTCTGTGGTGCATCTCCCATCTGATGTTATTATTGTGCCCAAGTATTTGAAACGTTGCACTTGTTTCAGATTTGTCTCGTTCATTTTTATACTGCATGATGGTGGTGATTGTTTCTTTGATATAACCATTACTTCTGTTTTCTTACTATTCAGACTGAGACCTTTCTTGTTGCTTTCTTCCACTACTATGTCTATCATTTCTTGTAGTTCATTCTCTGTCTCTGCTATTAAGACTGTGTCATCCGCATATCGCAAATTATTTATGTTGTGACCGTTGACTTCAATTCCTTTTTTGTCTACTATTGATCTCATAATATATTTGCTGTAAAGTGAAAACAAATCCGGTGACAGAACACAGCCTTGTCTGACTCCTTGCTTTATATATTGGAATTGTCCTGTTTGGTTGTTAATTCGTATAGCTGCTGTCTTTTGCCAGTACATGTTTTTTATGATTTGCAGAACCTTGCCATCAATGTTTAATTTCTCCAGCATATTGATTATTTCCACATGCTTTACTTTGTCAAATGCTTTCGTGTAGTCTATAAAGCACATATATAGACCTTTCTTTACCTCTATAGATCTTTCTATCAATGTTCTTAAGATGTATATTGCATTACTGGTGCCCTTTCCTTCCACAAATCCATATTGTTCCTCACTTATTTCTGGTTTTATTTTGTTCCTTACACATTTCATGATTATTCTTAGTAATATTTTAGTCATATGGCTCATGAGACTAATAGTGCGATGGTCTTCACAATCAGTGGCTCCTGACTACTTCTGTATGGCTACAAAGATAGATTTTAGTAGATCTTCGGGTATGTGTCCAGTGTTATATATGTCATTGAGTAATTTTGTTATGACTTGCACTCCCAGCTCTCCTAATGCATTTATCTCTTTGATTGTTATATTGTCAGGACCTGGAGCTATGCCTCTTTTCATGTGTTGAATTGCGCCCTCCACTTCACTCTGCATTATTGGTGGTCCTGTGTCTTCATTTGAATTGTTTAATTCTGGTCTTTCATCATCATAGAGTTGACTGATATATTATGTCCATCTTTCCATTGTCTTCTCCTGTCCCATTATTATAATTCCTTCCTTTGATTTTACACATCCTGAAACTTTGACTTCTTTTCTTCCTGTTAATTCATTTAACTGATTGTGCATAAATTTTGAGTCTTTCTTTTGTTGTTTTTCCATTTCTTCACATTTCTGTTTTAACCATCCTTCCTTTGCTTCACTGCACTTGTTTTGGATCTCTTTGTGCAATATTTTGTATGTCCGTTCTTCTTTCTTATGTTTTCTTCTTTCCCCCATTAGTTGTAATATTTCTTCTGTCATCCATTTCTTTTTGTTGATTCTTTTAGTCACTGGTATTAATTCTTTTGATGTTTGTTGAATCGATTGTTTGAGCATTTCCCACTGCTCCTGGATGTCCTGTATTTTCTCAATAGCATTATATCTATTTTGTACTATCGTGCTGTACGTATCACTCATCCGTTTATCTACTCTAAGCATATCTAGTTCTAATTTTATATTTCTTGGTGATTTCTGTGCCTTCTGCAGTTTTATTCTTATCTTTTCAACTACTGGTACATGGTCACTATTGCAATCTGCTCCTGGCCTTGTTTTAACCGATGTTAGCCCATTCCTGAATCTTCTCTGTACCAGTATAAAATCAATTTGAAAAATCTTTATAGACTTGTTAATATCTGCTTTGATGGCTTCTGAAGGAATTTCATCTGGTCCTGTGGCTTTACCATTTTTTAAAAGCTTGATGGCTTTCATTATTTCTTCTCTGCTTGGTTTTCCACAGTTAACATTAACTCTTCTTCTGCTGGTAGTTTATTTGGAGGATTATTTGAACCGGGTCTGTCATTTCAGCTAAAGAATGTGTCCCAAACAGGCAATGCTATGAATTTTTTACTGCTCAGCTATTTTTCTGCATCTTAGTCCCATTTACTGGGATAGAAATCATCATCATCAAGTACCGGGCCTGCTGGCGTAGGTGATTATGTCTCTCCACAATTTTCAATCTCGACAGTTATTTATCATTTCTGTTGTTGACCTTCTGCCAAGCCATTCTCTTAAGCTGTCTGGTATTTTTTCTCTTTGCTTTCCTCTATCTCTTCGTCCCTCAGTTTTGTTAGAATATACAATTGTTACAATATATTTCAGTTGCTCTCTTTTCATTGCATGGCCAAAAAATTATGATTGTTTCTTCCTAATATTGGAAATAAGCTCTCTTTTTGCTTTAGCCTCTTTCAAAACGTTTTCATTTCTCTTTTTAGCTGTCCATGGTATTCTCAACATTCTTCTGTAAAACCACATTTTGACAGACTCCAGTGATTTTCTTGTTTGTTGTCCTATTGTCTATGATTCACATCCATATGTTAAGAAACATGGGATAAAAATAAAAATATATATTATGTTATTATTTTGACAGAGACATGATTGTCCATCTGTTATACCTTTTATTTTCTGAAAGCAATAATTAGCTTTCAATACAACATGAAGATCAACATGAACAAAACCGAAGTAATGGCAATAGCGAGAAAGAAAGAAAAACTAAACATCATAATAGATAATTCGACTCTGAAGCAAGTAGACAATTTTAAATATCTGGGTAGCACGTTAACACAAGACATTAACCAAGAGACAGAGATAGATATAAGGTGTAACAAAGTATGCCAGGTTATAGGCCAAGTATCAACACCATTGGAAAAACAAAGCAGTAACTACGGAAGCAAAAAGGGCAATATACAAATTAATTTTTCTACCAACTCTGTGCTATCAGTGCCAGAATTGGACGCTGGACTCTAGAACAATAAGAAAGATAATGACCACCGAAATGAAATGTGTCAGAAGAATGACAGGAAACAGCTTAAGGGACAGAGTAAGAAACACCAACCTGAGGAAGAGACTCATTCTGTTTAGTGGTTAAGGGTTTCATATTGCTTGATACATGTATAAATATGGTTAATTCTAAGGTGACAATATTTTCCAAACCCTAATCAGGATTAGATTTTACTTTTTCCATCGATAAAAATAAAATAGCAATTTTAATTTTAAAACATGTTTCTTCATTCCCCTTTTGTGATTTAAAAAAAAAAAAAAATTTCAAACAACTCATTTTATTTTTGGAATATTGTTATAATAACTATTTAAAATAAAATAATTCTTCTTATTGTATATTCCCCACACCGATGTCCTTCTAGCTTTCAAAGTTTCCACACCTAGCTGTGTTTTATCACTTGTTCTCAAGCTGTTCATTAAAGAGAACACTCTTTCTGTGACAACTTTTGTTTCAGGTAGACACACACAAAAACTCTGTCAACTTCAGAAAATTTGAAACTGGCACATAATTGTTTTTCAAGTGAGAAACCATTTAAATCCAACACTGTAACAGCAGCAATGTTTTACAATGTTTGTAGTTACTAATTTTCAGAGAGGTAACAAACTGCTCCATTAGACATATCCATCATACATTTCAGTTTTTGGAAAGTGGACTGAGGGTATTTCAATATTTCCCAAGGTTGGCGTTCTGTTTAGAATTATTCAGCTGTAGGATTCTAGGTAGCCATCTCCTCTACAACTCTTCTCATCCAACATCCTGTAAAAACTCTCTTCCATATTCGCATTTACTCAGGCTTTGTCGCCTTTGCCAGGATAATGACGATTTCCTGCATAATGCCCACCTGATGCTCAACTTCTAATGTCTCTATCCTGATTCCATTCTCCTTCCTGCTCTCCGATGGGTTCTATGCACCACACGCCAGAACCTTCTCTTCACCCCCCCCCCCGCCCCCCCAGTAGCCTTCTTCAGAGCCATCGGGGTATGATCCGCTGTAACCGTTGTCTATGTAAAACTTGCAACCACGTCCTCTGGACAGACATAGCTCTATTCCCTAATGGTCCTTTTCAGATCAGAGAGGGATTCATATACACATCACGTAACATTATATATGCCATAATATGTAAGCAATGAAAGTTGACCTAGATAGGTCATTCTGTGATGCCGGGAACACCTGTATGACATCACTCGGAATGCAGGTACCCCTGTGGCATCCCACTTCAACTCTCAGGACCATCAGGGTAAGGCGGATGTCCTAGTTACTGGCCTGGTGTCATGTTCCTCTGACAGCCACAGCCGATTCACTTTAGAGAATCGTCTGATAACTCAGATGGGTTGCCTCACCCCACAGCATTTATGTATCCCTGTCACATGGGTAACACCCCCCCCCTCTCTCTCTCTCCCTTCTCCCTTCCATTTCTCCCTCCCCTGCTCTGGTCTTGGCCCTCTCAGGCAATTTTTCGTGTGCGCTAAATATCTTGACTATCCTTTATCACTTCTTACTTACCAACACCATCAGCGGTAAGTCTCGCTGGTTCACTCGCTTCAGACGCTCCTCCAAATTTCTTATCAGCACCTGTCATTACACCATACCTATCACGAAAGTACCCTGAGATTAGCTGCTGCGTCTACTTATTTTCACACTCTCAGAAATCCAGAATCTTTACCTGTGTCACAGTTTCTCAATCCCCTACTTTGGATTTGGCCCCCTCGGGCAATTTTCCATGTCTGTACTACATATCTTGATTATCCTCTATCACATCTCACTTATCACTACATTTTCTACATCATGTCTCATTGGTTCACTCACTGTGACCCTCCTCTGTATTCTTTATCAGTACATGTCCTGCATTATGTCATACCTATCACGATAGTACTCGGAGATTGTCAGCTTTTGTTCACACTCTCAGTGACTTTCCATCAGTTTGAACCTTCCATCAGCGTGAGCATGACGGATTCTACCAGCTAAGTCAATTTTTATATATAATCATTTTTTACTTATACTTTTATATTTCCACATTTTACCTATCCTCCAACATGTAGCACATCTCTCTCTCGTATCGCTATCAGATCTCTTATCCCTCTGTCCACTTCTCCTTCACTTATCAGTCCTTATCATCCTAGATGTAGTAGCATTTATCTGTTATCGCTGTCCTCGATTTCTGAAGAAGGCCGCATGTTGGCTGAAACGTTAGCATTTTGTTGTGTTCCTTTTTTGTAAAGCTGTCACCATGCCTTGTAGGAGTGTATGTTAAACCCAACTACTGGCTCCTTGCTACCAGCTTTACCGCAGCACTGCATTTATTTACCCGTTCCCTCCCCCCGACAGCAGAATAAGCCAGGAGTATGAACTCACTGACAAAGTGGGAAATTCAAACTGCAACAAATGGTGCAGGAATGTGACTTTAATAAAAAAAAATAAAAAATAAGGGGGAGAAAAGGGGGGGGGGGGGGGAGAAGAGAGAAGAATGGGGGGTCATTTACTCCAAATGTCAACACATGTATAGTGAATGTATTAGTTTAGGTGAAACTCTGTAATTTGAGACAGGTAGAGGCGATCATAAAGCTGATAGACAGACATACAGTTAACGAAACAAGAGATAGGAAATAGTAGCTGAACGACGTGTAGAAAGAAAGTCAGCGATGGAATAATTAATTTCTTGAAATCAGTGTATAAAAGATTGGCAAAATTCTGAACAAAATGATGTCTCAAGTTTGATTGCAAGAAATCTAGGACAATTCTTTAAATATTGGCCAATTTCAGGACAAACTGACATTCTAGATGACCAAAAGCAAATCTGTGACAAGGAGTCAACATCCGGTACAGTCCCTGAAAAATCGGGATCTCTGATCACTTATTAATTAATTAATATTTATTACACCATATTTCATATCTTAAATGAGTATGCACATAAGTAATAATATAAATATAACCATGAAAATGTGATCTATAAATGATGATATACAAGGAAAGAAACAATAGACTGATAACTCACAGTTCCTATTTTCATTTTCAGTTCAATATCATCATTTAACAATTCCCACTCTCGAAGTATAGGTTTTTTTAAAACAGCCCCAGACTTTGTTGTCACTGCTTGTCGGGATTCAAACTGTTTGCGGACCAACTCCTGAATTGTTGGATATGCATGTCCTTCAAAGTGCCAACCACGATCCTGTTAAAATTAGTCATGATCAGCCACAATATCTATCTGTATGTACGCATGTGTGTGCATCTACATCAAGATATGTTTAGTAATACTAAATCTTGGATTAGTTAACTAAATTTATGCCTTAGTCCATATCTAAAGATTTCTCTACAAGATGTAAAGTACTAAAGACATACTCCATACTTATCTTCACAATGGTAATGCTTTCAGTGATCTGGAGGATGCATATAATAAAGCTGACTTTGAGCATATTGCTTGTCATAATAGCCTCTAAATGGTTGATTTTTTTACGAGCAGCACACTGATTATTGAGGGTATAGGTATGATATTTTGATAGTTAAAAGTAGGATGGGTTGACTTAAAGGACAACTTAGAAGTGTACATATTTTTGTGCCCAAGCAAAAATGACAATTAGACAGATGACAAATGTTGAAAGAGGGAAAGAATTGGTTATCCCTAAAGAGTGGAAAACTACCACAAATTTATAACTGTTTTTGGCAGTAAGTGCAGAGATTGGTGCAACGGACAAGCAGACTTGAAATGAAACACCTGACAAATCTAAAGAAAGCTATGTTATTATAACTGTACTGATGATTCTGAGCTGTAGGGGCTGAAAGGCAGTATGGAATTTATCTGTCAAAGTCAGGGACAGAATCATTACAGAGGAAAGTTGAGTTTCTATCTATCTATCTATTGTCCTTTAGAACCAAAGACAGCACATAGGGCTGAACCACAGATGGCACATAGGGCAGAACCATAACTTCAAAAACAGAAACCTTGCGTGCCAAAGTGGCACATATTGCAGAGTTCACTACTCTAAAATATATGGCGCTGTTTCCATAACAATACTTTTTACAACGACAGCTTGTCAAGCCATCGATCAACCTCCTTAGTCGCCTCTTACGACATGCCTGGATGGTCGCAGGCAGTGTCACTATTCTTTACTTCCCTCATAATGAGGCCCCGGTAACACACAGGAAAGTTGAGTTTACTCTTCCATAATCTTTTATATGAGAATGGAAACTGAAGCAGTTACTGCTGCCCTCAAGAAATTTATAAAGATAGAGATGAATGGGTCAATTATCATGATAAACTTTCAGATAAGACTTCAAGAAATACAGAATGCAAGTCTTCAGCATGAGTAGATGACATATATTGAAGCCTAAAACCTTCAAAACTCATACAGAAATATTGCCCATGCTACTTAAGGATTTGTGATAATGATTTAGCTTATAGATTAACCTTGGGTGTGCCTGTAGGAGTGAGAAAGGAAATGGTAAAAATATTAAAGGGTTATGTCTTGAAGGTCCATGATAATTGTATATTACAAAATGACATGCCTGTCAGTGAAGCTGCAGCTTTGAAAATGCAAGCAATTTGGAATACAACATCAAGCAAGCAGGAATGATAATTTGGAAATTCAAGCTAGATATGCACACAACAAGAGAGCTACTGGAACAATGAGTTACACTTTGTTATCAGCTGAAAGTGACTGTGCAGCACCTCTTTAGCAACAGTCAAGCAAAAAGTACTTCGAAAGTGCTTGAAATTCCAACTTTTGATCTCAACAGTTATTTATCATTTCTGTTGTTGACCTTCAATTGTTGTCAAGCAATTCTCTTAAGCTGTCTGGTATCTTTTCTCTTTGCTTCCCTCATTCTCTTCATCCCTCAATTTTCCAAGTTGTTACAATATATTCCAGCTGTTCCCTTCTCATTACATGGCCAAAAAAGATGATTGTTTCTTCCTAATATTGGAAATTAGCTCTCTTTTTGCTTTGGCCTCTTTCATAACGTTTTCATTACTCTTCTTAGCTGTCCATGGTACTCTCAACATTCTTCTGTAAAACCACATTTCTACAGACTCCAGTGATTTTCTTGTCTGCTGTCCTATTGTCCATGATTCACATCCATATGTTAAGACTGGCTCTACATAACATTTAAGAACTCTATTTTTCTTGTTTCTATTGACAAAAATGGATTGCATAGTATCTTCCTCATTTTCTGGCAAGCTGCTTTTGCCTGAGCCATTCTGCATCTCACCTCTTTTGTACATCTTCCTTCTGAGGTTAACATAGTTCCCAAATATTTAAATTCATTTACCTGTTTTAATATTGTTCCACTTGTCTTTATTTTGCACTGAGGTGATGTCTTTTTCTTTGTTGTTACCATTACTTCTGTCTTTTTGCAATTAAGGCAGAGTCCTTTATTTTTGCTTTCTTTCACTATAATGTTTAAAAATTCTTATAACTCATATTCACTCTTAGCGATTAAGACTGTATCATCAGTATACTTTAGATTATTTATATTATGACCACCAATTGTTATTCCAGGCATGCCCCTTATGGATTTTAAAATAATCTCACTATACATATTAAACAAATATGGTTACAGCACACAACCTTGCCTAGCACCCTGTTTTATTTGTTGAAACATTCCAATTGATTTCCAGTATTTTGTTGCCAGTACATGTTCTTTATTATTCTTAGATCTTTGCTGTCTACACATATGCTTTCTAGAATTTTGATTATTTCTTGGTACTTTACGTAGTCAAATGCTTTGGTATAATCTATGAAACATAGGTGTAGATCTGTTTTCACCTCTATGGCTTTTTCTACTAAAGATCTTATGATGTATATGACAATGCTCGTTCCTTTACCTCTAACAAAACCATACTGATTTCTGGACTGATTTTGTTTTGCCCTCTTCCCATGATGATTCTTAGTAATATCTTAGTCATGTAACTAATAAGGTTTATTGTGCGATGATCATCAAATTCAATCGCACCAGATTTCTTTGGTAGGGATATGAATATTGATTTTAGCAGGTCGTCTGGTATATATCCACTGTTGTAGATATAATTCAATATTTTTGTTATTATTTCTATTCTAAAATCACCCATGGCTTCAATATCTTCTTTAGTTATATTATCCGGTCCAGGAACTTTTCCTACTTTCATATTGTACAAGGTGTCTTCCACTTTTTCTTTGAGTATTTCTGCTCCTTCTCCATTATTCTTAAAATTTACTTCTGTTCGTTCATCATTATAAAGATCTTTAATGTATTCTGTCCATTGTTCCCTTATGCTTTCCTGTTTAATCAACAGTTCTCCTTCCTTTGATCTTAAACATCCAGTTTTTGATTGCGTTTTTCTTCCTGTTAATTCTTCAACTTGTTTGTATATAGCTTTGGCATTTTCTTTTTGTTGCATTTCAATCTCTTACTATTGACCTTTCGAGCCGTAACCGGCCCATAGGGCGTAGACCAAGATACACCTTCTCCTATATGAATTTTTGTTCTAGCAGTTTTCTTTTAAAGATATTTTATCAAATCTCGCCATCTGTCTCTGTTCTGTGCAAGCAGTTCTATCTCATTGAGGGAGCCGATTCCTGCTGCTCTTGCCTCTCTCATCAATGTTCTTCTCAGTGTCTCCCTGGGTCTTCCTCTTTTTCTTTTACCTGTTGTTTCCCATATGAGGGCTTGTTTTGCTATTCGATTATTATCTCTTCTCATCACATGTCCAACGTATGACCATCGTCTTTTCTTTATTACTGAAGATATTAGTGGTTGATTGGCGATTTCTCTAATTTCCTCGTTTGTTCTGAATTCGTTCCATTCTATACCAAGTATTTTCCTTAGACATTTATTTTCGAATGCGTTCAACTTTGTTTCTATATCTCTTGTTGTTTTCCAGCTTTCACACGCATACGTAAGGGTTGATAGTACATTTGATTTGAATAGCCTAAGTTTTGTGTTTGTGCTAATGAGTTTTGATTTCCACAACTTTTCAAGGCTTCTGAAAGACATTGCTGCTTTAGCCAGTCTGATTCTAATTTCTTTGCTCGTATCCCCTTCTCGATCAATGTGACTTCCAAGATAGATAAAGTGATCGATCTCTTCTACTGGTTTGTTTTCCATGTATATTTTGTCACTTGTTGGAATTAAACTTTTCATGACTTTAGTCTTTTCATGATTGACCTCAAGCCCAATTTTGCTGGCTATTGATGATAGTTCATTTGTGTTTTCCTGCATCGTTTTTATCTGACATCGTTTTTTTAGCCATGCTTCTTTTGCCTATTGCACTTTATTACAATTTCTTTATTTAATCTCTTATACTCATCTTTATTTTCTTTCTTTATTCTTCTTGTATCCATTAGTTGCAAAATGTCATCTGTCATCCCTTTCTTTCTTGAATTTGTCCTCACTGGTGGTTCTTTTAACATTTCCCACTGTTCATCAATGCTTTGTATCTTCTCTATTGCATTGGACCGGTTCTGAACTGTGATGTTATATTTGTCTTGCAAATTCTTGTTTGATTTGAGTAAATCTAAATTTAACTTGATGTTAAATGAGGCTCGTTTTGCTGCTTTTAATTTTACTCTAAGCTTTCCCACAACTGGTACATGATCACTATTGCAATCTGCCCCTGGTCTAGTTTTCACACATACCAGACTATTTCTAAATCTATTGTTTATCATTATGTAACCAATTTGATTACATGCTTTGTCCCCTGGGATTTTCCATGTCCACAGACATCTTGGCTGTTGCTTAAACCAGGTGTTTCCTATCATCATGTTGTGTATTCTTGCCCAGTCAATAAGTTTGTCACCTCTTTCATTCCTCTTGCCTAAGCCACAATTACCAACAACTTTCTCAACTCTTTCCTTTCCTACGAAACGATACCATGTGAAAGATAGCTGCATACCAAAAGATATACTCTACGGACAAATGGCAAATCGTAAAAGAACTAGGGGGGCGCCCAAAACTTCTATTTGTAGATGTGTGTAGACGCAACATGAAGACTCTGAACATAAACCCTGCAGTATGGGAAGACATAGCTGCAGACCGCAATCTCTGGAAACACACTCTAAAGCTTCACCTCAAACAAAGAAGCAGACAGATTCATAGAGAAAGAGAATACACTGCAAAAGAAATGAAAAGAAAAAATAACATTTCTAGGGGCGCTGAAAAATCCATAGTCAGCTATGACTGACGGAGGCTACTAATATATATTTATATACATACATACATATATATATATATATATATATATATATATATATATATATATGTCATCATCATCATCAAGCCTGCTGGCATAGGTGATGATGTCTTTCCACACTTTTCAATCTCGACAGTTATTTATCGTTTCTGTTGTTGACCTTCTGCCAAGCCATTCTCTTAAGCTGTCTGGTATTTTTTCTCTTTGTTTTCCTCTATCTCTTCGTCCCTCAATTTACCCAGTTGTTACAATATATTCCAGTTGTTCTCTTCTCATTACATGGCCAAAAAATGATTACTGTTTCTTCCTAATATTGGAAATTAGCTCTCTTTTTACATTGGCCTCTTTCTGAACGTTTTCATTACTCTTCTTAGTTGTCCATGGTATTCTCAACATTTTTCTGTAAAACCACATTTCTACAGACTCCAGTGAATTTCTTGTTTGTTGTCCGATTGTCCATGATCCACATCTATATGTTAAGACTGACTCTACATAACATTTAAGAATTCTTTTTCTTGTTTCTATTGTCAAGAATGGATTGCATAGTATCTTCCTCATTTTTTTATGACTGTATATTTAATTAAAACCACAATTGATAATAAAATCATTTTGGTTACAGATAATTATTACAAATTCAAAATTGCCATAAATTCTATTTATTATTTGCATGTGGAATATCACATATCATCATCATTGAGTACCGTCTCCGCATCGAAGGTTGGCTACCATGGAGCGCCATTTTCGCTGTGTCTCTTGCTTTGATAGTGCAGATTGTCATAGGTTGATTTGTCCATCTTTTGATGTTACTCGTCCATGTCAGTCTTGGTCTGCCTATGCCTCTTTTACCTTGTATTTTCCCTTCCAATATTACTTTTATTAGGCTGTCGTGTCTATTAACATGCCCCAAAAATTTCATTTGTTTTGTTCTAATTGTGTTTAGTAGTTCTCTTTTCATTCTTAGTTGCCTTAAAACTTTGTTTTCTTTTCCATCCAATTCTACCTATTCTTCTATAAATCCACATTTCAAAGGCTTAAATTTTCTGTTCTGTTTTCTTGTCTAATGTCCATGTTTCTGCACCATACAGGAATATTGAGAAGATGTAACATTTTGCTATTCTTAGTTTTAGCCCTGATGTTTTGATGTTAGTATATTTTTCATGAAATTAAAATTACTTTTTGCCATACCTATTCTTTTGTTTATTTCAGTTATACATTTTCCATCACTGGTTATAGTATGTTCCAAGTAGTTGTAGCTCTGAACTGTCTCCAGATATATTACTTCAACTTTGATATTTATTTGTAGGTCTTGAGAATTTTCTTTGTTTATGAACATAGTTTTAGCCTCTTTGATATTCATTTCTAGTCCATATTTTTTGCTTGTCATGTTTATTAAGTTAAGTAATTGTTGTAGATCTTTAGGATTTTCTGCTAGTAGTACAGTATCATCAGCATATCTTGGGTTATTGATTATCTTTCCATTAATATTTAGGCCTGTCATCTCTGCGATGTTTTTAAAGATTTGCTCAGTGTATAGATTGAACAAGCCTGGTGATAGGATGCATCCTTGTCTTACTTTTCTTTTTATATCAATGGGTGTAGAGTTCTATTTGTTATTGCTGTTTGCTCCCAGTACAAATTATATATTAGTCATATGTCTGTATCATCCAGATTTATATCTTTTAGGTAGTCTATAAATTGATTATGGTGTATTCTATCAAAAGCTTTGGTGTAGTCTATGCATGAAGCAGGCATATATTGGTTTGTTTACTTCTATGTATTTTTCAATCAATGTCCTCGTGCTGAATATGGCTTCTTTTGTCCCACTGTTTTTCCTAAATCCAAAATGCTCCTCATCTAATTCAGTATTGATTTTATTCTGAATACTTTCCTGTATAACTTTTAGTAAAATTGTTGTTACCTGGCTCATTAGGCTTATTGTCCTAAAATCAATGCATTCAACTGCACCATTCTTTTTAGGTAATGCAATAAAAGTTGATGTTTTTAGTTCATTTGGTATGTATCCTGTATGGTATATGTCATTGCATGTCTGTGATCACTTCAATGCCAAAATCCTCTAGTGCCTGTATCATTATTTTATAAATGGTTTTTTGTCCCTTTCGTCATGAAATAATTCTGTTATATATTCCTACCATCTATCAATTATATCTTTGTTGTCTGTTAGCATTCTTCCCTCTTTTTTTGCTATACAACAGTTTCCTGCAGCTTTTTTGTCTTTATTAGTAATTTTCTTTATTTCTGTGTGCATCCCTCTCAAATTTTGTTTACTTTCCATAGTTTTGACTCTTTCCATCTTGTTTCTGATATGCCTAAAATATCTACGTTTAATTGTTCTGCATCTACCATAAGATTTTCTAATTTTCCTTGTTGGTATAAGGTCCTAACATTCCATGTAGTTATTTTTAGCTGGTTCTTAAAACAGTAGTTAGAATTTCCCTCCATGGCTTTCTTTGGAATGTTACGTGATGAGGCTCCAATCTCTTTCACAGTGGTCTGCCATATTCGTCTTTCATGTCCTGAATATGCCTCACCTGTACCACACACTTGGCTGTTTTCACTTTCTGGGCCGTTGATCATTTCTGATTCTTCCACCCCATCCACTGTCACAGACTTTTTACATTCAGTTTGGACATAACCGCCCGGCGCCATTGTTGTCGAACTATGTGTTTGCAGTCGAACCGCGAACACACAACACAAAGAAGAATAAGTCATGTTCCACTTAAATATCGGTAACGTTCACAGTCCATCCACTCGTCAGAAGGAAAACATACACCAAAACGGGAATAGCAACACATTATTTCACAACTAGACTGTTGCGTAAATCATTTAAATATATCAGCAAGAGCCGAATGATAAAAACGACCAACATGTAGCCACCATGACACCGGAAGTCCCATATCAATGTTAGTATTTCAGAGGCATTATTATGAAGACGAAAGCTGTGCAATCTCAGGCTGTAGGCAAAATTTATAATTAAACAACTGTGCTAGATATAATTTTTTTAAAAAGACCAGTATGTCCAGTATGTGGTCTTGTCAGTTTAGACGTGTAGCAGAAGCTCATACCTTCCAAACAGTATCTATCTATCTATCTATTGACCTTTCAAGCCATAGCCGGCCCATAGGGCGTAGACCAAGATACTCCCTCTCTTATCTGAATTTTTTGTTCTAGCAGTTTTCAATTCTTTTAAAGATATTTTATCAAATCTCGCCATTTGTTTCTGTGCAAGCAGCTCTATCTCATTGAGGAGCCGATTCCTACTGCTCTCGCCTCTCTCATCAATGTTCTTCTCAGTGTCTCTTGGGTTTTCCTCTTACCTGTTGTTTCCCATATGAGGGCTTGCTTTGCTATTCAGTTATTATCTCTTCTCATCACATGTCCAACATATGACCATTGTCTTTTCTTTATTACCGAAGATATTAGTGGTTGATTGGCGATTTCTCTAATTTCCTCATTTGTTTTGAATTCGTTCTACGCTATACCAAGTATTTTCCTTAGACATTTATTTTTGAATGCGTTCAACTTTGTTTCTATATCTCTTGTTGTTTTCCAGCTTTCAAACGCATACGTAAGGGTTGATAGTACATTTGATTTGAATGGTCTAGGTTTTGGGTTTGTGCTGATGAGTTTTGATTTCCACAACTATTCAAGGCTTCTGAAAGACACTGCTGCCTTAACTATTCTGATTCTAATTTATTTGCTTGTATCCCCTTCTCAATCAATGTAACTTCCAAGATAGATAAAGTGATCGATTTCTTCCACTGGTTTGTTTTCCATGTATATTTTGTCGTCTGTTGGAATTAAGCTTTTCATGACTTTTAGTCTTTTCATGATTGATCTCAAGCCCAATTTCCAAACAGTATGGATTCCCTTAAATTTTATTTAAAAAGAGGATGTGCATGCCACACATAATAGTTTTACAGGAAACAGACCATTTTTGTGATTTCTGAATTTTTTTCTTCTAAAAATTAATCTACACATATAATTTTATTAAAATAAAATGCATGTAGAATTGCGAAAATGGCTCTGCGTATACATGAGTTAGCCAATCAAATTGTGACAATTTACAATTGATACCGCTATAAACACCATCAAGATCCATGTGGAGACACAAATATTGTACATTTCTGCTAGAAAAAAGGTGATGAAACCTATAAATATTTTGCTTCTTTCTGCAGGTTGCTACCAATAACAACTGGATTATTTAAACCAGCTCTCATTGTCTATGCCAAAGGGAAATGGATATTGGTCATTTAACATTCAGGGTAGTATGAGTCTGTGTCTCTGCTCTCCTAAAGGGCAACATATTTTGCAAAATAAAAAACTACTCAACATACTGCAACCGAAGGTGTGGATAACAATTTCATGGAACACAGACCCATTTTCGTGGTGGACTGCAAACATGTCTGTTTCTGTGAATGAAGAAGTGTCCACACGAAAAAAGAGAGCAGGTGAGACAGTGTATGGATGCAGTTATGTCAAATAAGACTGTGCAAGGGTGATTGCTTCTCAAATTATCATACTTCATTGTCATATTGACCTCTAGCAAGTTAATAAATTTTATTTTTTATTTTTTTAAATGTTCTAGAAATTTGCAGTTTTTTCAGTTAATCCTAGATCATCATCATCATCATCATGTACCCTGCCGGTTGGCGTAGGCGATCATGTCCCTCCACAATCTTCTATCTACAGTGCATCGTATCAGTTCTGTTGTTGACTGTTTTCCATGCCATGACACCAAGCTATCCAGTATTTTCTCTCTTTGTCGTCCGCGATCTCTCTTTCCTTTTATTTTGCCAGTTGTAACCAAGTATTCCAACTTTCCTCTTCTCATGATGTGCCCGAAAAATGTTGATTGCTTCTTTCTGATGTTTTTTAAGAGCTCCCTTTTTGTGTTGGCCTCTTTGAGAACTTCCTCATTGGTCTTTTTATCTGTCCTAAATCCTTAATCCTAGATACTGTAGTAAAATTACTGTAGTTCTTTAAAATTTGACATTTTGCTGTCTTCAAACATTTCAACTTCCGTTTCCAAGATGGTGGATCTAGTACACGTTCTCTCGATCGCTGCAGAAAGTGAATTCGGGGTCTGATTAATTTCAGTTCTCCATTGCACTTCTCTGCGCTAAAGTCAAAATGATGATCTACTTATTACATCTGCGCCGATAAAGCGGTGTTGTACGCTGGCAATATTCCATTTTCGACAAATCAAGTGTTGTGAATGCGACCTTCCACAGTCTAGACTTGATCTGCGCTTTACGTCACATTGATGCTGTTCATGACCGTTGTTGGAATTGCTTGACGCAAGTTATTTACATGTTACTCATTAATTTGAAATGTTTCGTCAGCCGCAGTTTTATCTCTTTAGGGAATTTGCACCGTGTTTTGTTCGTCGTAGGCTGCATTCACTAGAGTAATCAGAATTCTAAAGGGCACGTCATTGATGTGCGTGCGACATTGTTGTGTGTGTTACATCATCGTAATGGCTCATCGTAAACCCCTAGACCGGCCGTACGCTAATCTTATGGTCTGTTGTTTGATGTGCGACAGGGATAATCTGACAACTAACTGTGTGTTTATATGTTCAGAATTGGAGTCAACAACTATGGCCTAACATCATCAAGCGCTATACATTTAAAAAAAAATATGACAATCATCATTTTTAGGAGGATGTGAACTTCCGGTACATGGTGGACAGGCAGCAGGAACCATTGAAGGCTATGCATGAAAAGTGTTCCTTGTTGCAGTTTCCTCATATTCTAAGTCCATGGGGGACTGGTCGGTTTCGAGGCAAGACGCCGGCCTCGAGACAGAGATGTTGTGGGTTCAAATCTCGGCTATACCGGTTGGGATTTTTATTTATGATTTCTCTCTGCGGCAACCACCCCTGGTCTGAGCAGCGAGGCCCGGCTTGAAATGTCAGTTACTCATCGACGGAAAAAACATGAGTACCTCCGAAGTCGGAGTTATCTGTCTGTGCGGCAACGGACCCCTGTGCACATGGCTGCCAGGGAAAAATGGATTAACATGCAAAATTCAGTTCCTAGTCTCTAGGGACTTCATCAGAGTTGAAAGCTAGCGAATGCAGCAACAACAACAACAAACATTTCGCCCTTCCATGTACTATAGACAGGCAACTAAAACATGTAGAGGAATTTAAATACCTAGGAAGCTTCGTGACAAATGACAATTCACAAACAGCAGTGATAGACTTAAGATGCAACAAAGCTTGTCAAACCATTGGACTGCTATCACCACTATTGTCCAACAAGGAAATAACTCTTAGAGACAAAACGGGCACTCTACAATATAATCTTCATCCCAACATTGTGCTACCAAAGTCAGTCCTGGACCCTAGATGCAAGAACGACAAGAAAGATTACCTCTGCTGAGATGAAGTGTGTTAAGACAAATGACAGGAAACAGCCAGAGAGGCAAGATCTGAAATGAAGAACTGAGAAAAAAACTAGGAATAACCCTTGCCATAAAATATAAAAAGAAACAACAGATAAAATGGTTTGGCCACGTGACAAGGCAGAGTGATCAAAACACAACACAATGAGCCGTCAATAAATGTTACAAGAAAACCAGGCCCTAGGGATGACCATGAAAAAGATGGATTGACGGAATATTAGAAGCAGTAGCAAACATAACAATAACAGCAGCAGAGGCAAACAGAAGAACAAAAGACCGCACAGAAAGTGAACACAGGCATCTGTTCTCCATCACACGATATCATCATTCCTCATAAACAATCGGAATATCGAAACACAATCAAAACAGATGAAACACACAGCTCACAGTATGCACAGAGCACTTAACTCAGTAGCTCCTGCAACAAGCTGGACTTGGAATATGAGGAAACTGCAACAAGGAACACTTGGGCTTCATCTAAATACTTACTGTCGTCATGATTGATTTGGTCGCTGAACGTCAATGCTGTGGATGGTCTAGACTCATGTGCACTCACTCAGTCGCATGGTCCTGAACCCATTCCCACGTTATAGATTGGCCAACTCCAGTCATTTAGCTCTATGGCACGCAGAGACACCGTGAGCGTGTGATTTTCTTCGTTAAGAAGCTCATAGAAATGAAATTATGCTCCGTTGGCAACGGACTAGTGAAAACACACCGCCATCATAGCCGCACCAAAAAGTGTGACCCACAGATGGGCACAGTAAGAAACGAGAAACTTAGTGGGAGTGTAAGAAGACTAATCAACCAACACAGAACTGGAGTCGTCAGTCTCTGGACACTGTGAGACTTGCTGAGGAGGGGATCTGAGCACCTATGGACATGTTCAGAGTGCAATGATGATGACCAACAATTAACTCAAAAACTCACACAATCCTTCCTCTGTATGAATTGCACATGTATATCCATTGTGTAGATTTTTTATGATGTTAATGACTTCATGTAATATTCTGTATTGTTTCAGGATATACCATAAAGAAATTCTGTGTATGCTGTCCAATGCCTTCCTAAAGTCTATGAAATTAAAAACTAATGGTTGTTTTTCGACATGCTTCTCAAGTATAATTCTTAAAGTGAAGTTACTAATTTACTGGATGTTTTATTTTTAAAACGAAGTTTTGAATTTAGCACTCACTTAAACATAACATAACTGTGAAATATGAAAGATATCACACAATGTAGTGTCCACTCAGAACTTCCCGAAATCTATTATAATATTAAGTTATTTTCAATTTTAAAATAGCATACATTTTAAAAATTGTATTTATATCCCTTTTTTTAGGTCAGGTGTGCAGGTTTTCCACTAAAAATATTGAACGTATGGAATCTGATCATTGAAGATGATAAAAAGAATCAAACGATTAAATATTTGTAATTTGAGAACAGAATCTCTTACTGGAGCAAACTGTATGATGAAGTGTCTATGGCCCTGCCAGTAGACACTGAGAACAAACTGGGTCTCATTCGTCCTCTTATTCTTAGATTCACGAACAAGATAGTCACCATCATTGACCAGCAGTCGCTGCACCTCCTCTCTTGGTAAAACACCATGAAACCATTCTTCATCTGATATCCGGGTTTTTGCTTCCGAAACATCTAGGTCCTGGAAAATGTAATAAAATTATAGAATGATTTGAGTCCTACTACAACAAATTCTAGCATTCAATGAAGACAGAGAACGACTTTTTATTTTAAGGCTTCATAACTGGTGCACCATATATGGAAGAAAGACAATTCAAGCACCATAATGAATATTAGAAACACTGGGAAATTTCTTATATGTACATCTCTAGACATCTATATATTAATAAGTTTGAAGAAAGAATCCTTCAGCTCAAGAGTGGTGACATCACGGTACAGTTTATCCTGGTATGATACAGGTAAAGGCCACAATAGCCTTGCCTTCTCTGTTCATCTTATGTTGGACATGATTGTAGCAGATTTTCAGCAGTCATTGGTGCTGAGAAGATATATTGTCAAAAAGGAATAATGTTATTTTGAGAAATAACAGATTACAGAAGGACAAAGAAGTTCAGAGTCAGGGCATAACAAGAAAGGTACAACTCCACTAAGACAAATCGGCTCTGGCATCAGCAACAAATTTAAAATAAGACCATCACTAGATGATAGGAAAGATGGCTTAATGAGTTAAAAATTGTGTAGAATTTTTCATGTTTGGCAAATTACATGAGGTAACCGTATTTTGATGGTTACAAAATATGGGTTAGTCATATATGGTTACAAAATATGGGTTAGTCATATATGGTTACAAAATATGGGTTAGTCATGTCATAATTATTAGAAAAACGATGAGTGTTCCAAATAATAAGCTCTCATTTCTGGACTTATCTCTAATTTCAAAATTTGCTATTGTGGTGGTTAAATATTCTGAATCTTAGACTTTGTCACTGCCACAGATACAAACACACTGCATTGGTTCAATGTTCATATGCTCTAATGCAGTTGGATGAACTAACCAACAAATACAAGATCGAATAAACAATAATATTTTTAAGTTCAATAATTTACACAACATGAAATTCAACATCAACAAAACAGAAGTCATGAATGTCGCCAAAAATAAACAGAACATTAACATAAATATAGAAGGCAGGCAACTAAAACAAGTAGAGGAATTCAAATACCTAGGAAGTTTAATGACAAACGATAATGCGCAAACAGCAGAGAAAGAATTAAGATGCAACAAAGCTTGTCAAATCATTGGACAGTTATCACCACTATTGTCCAACAAGGAAATAACTCTGGAGGCAAAACGAGCACTATACAATACAATCTTCATTTCAACATTTTGCTTGCCAGACCTGGACCCTATATGCAAGAACAATAAGAAAAATAACCTCTACTGTAAATGTGTTAGACAAATGACAGGAAACAGTCTGAGAGATAAGATCAGAAATGAAGAACTGAGAAAAAGGCTAGAAATAGCCCCCGCCATAGAATATATAAGGAAACAACAGATAAAATGGTTTGGCCATGTGACAAGGCAGAAAGATCAAAACACAACACAACGAACCTTCAACAAACGTTGCAAGAACACCAGACCCAATGGTTGACCATGAAAAAGATGGATCGATGGAATATTAGAAGCACTAGAAAACATAACATCAGCAGAGGCGAACAGAAGAGCAAGAGACTGCAAATTATATCTCCCGTCGACTTTGAAAGGCAAATGAGAAAGGAAAGAAACAAACCAAAGACAGCCTTACTACTGCCCTTGAGCCGGCTGAGTTGTTTCCCCAACTTGCGCAGATCGTATTGATGGTTAGAGCCCTGATTTGGCACTCAATCTTTTAGGAGAAAGCTCGCAATGGCCGAGCCTCACCAATTTGCCTTCATGAAGGTTTGATGGCCCTATTCCTGGCCCTGCATCCCTTGCTTGCACATGATCGATTCTTCGCTGACTTCACGTTGTGATATTTGGTTGCACCGCAACCCTGCATTCATTCAATCGCTAGGGCTTATCAAGACAGCTAATATGATGCAAAGTACTCTCAACACCTATGATTTACACATAGAACAGTTTAATTGACACAAGAACATGTCCGGATCATACATCATGATGCACAAAGACACAATATACGAGTTAACATTATTTAGCTCCCGCCTTGCTCCATTAACCTCAGAGCTGAAAGGCAGTGTTATCTGCCTCCCACACTAATGTCAGATTCAGTTGACACACAGCCTCATGTCAGCACCGCATCCCTTACTATGCTACTTGCGTTGCACTGACTTCCACTATAATACTCTATAATTGTCTATCCAGACTTGCATTACAGCTCCGTCTGTTTACGATCCCCTAGGATCTGACTATTATTTCTACACATGTGTTTGAGCTCTCCAAGCTCTGCTAATTATCTCTTGTGGGACAACTTATCTCAAGTCTCCCTCTGTAGGCGATCATACCGGATCGGTAAATGTCTCTATACATGGTATAAGCTATTCAAGCTATGCAATGTCTCTGTGGAACAACTTATCTTAAGTCTTCCGTTGTGGGCGATCACGCAGGATCGGAAAATGTCTCTATACATGGTATGAGCTAATCAAGCTATGCAAATGTCTCTGTGGAATAACTTATCTCGTCGATATAAGCGATCACACATGGTCTCAGAAAATCTCAAAAATGCTGTACCCACCTGATTCACAATCAAGTTCTTGCAAATAAAGTAACATGAACATTTATCTGCTGGTCATTGTACAGCCCTACTGTACCTAGTTAAACCTAGTATCACAACTAATCACAACTAACTGACACATCTCCAGGAAATTCACACAACTAATCTACATGGCTGTCGCCCTACAACTAACTTAACTTTCAACTTTCTAACCAACTTCTCCAGTTCACGGTACCGATCTGTATTTCTACAGACGTCCGCATCGAACTACTGCAAGCTTGCTACTGAGCTGATCTCTTCCTTTGTCTTCTCACTCTAACCTTTGTTTCCCGCTTTCTCCCGTTTTCTCGTGCCCTTAGAGCCGTTCACCTATTTCACGCACACCTGAACACCTATCACTCAGCCCTATTTTATCTCCCTTTTTGTTTACTATCTAGTTCGCACATAACTTATCATTGCTACACCCTGTTTCAAATTTGTCACTGCTATACTCTGTTTCAAACTTCTCACTGCTATACTCTGTTTCAACTTATCACTGCTATACTCTGTTTCAAACTTGTCACTGCTATACTCTGTTTCAACTTATCACTGCTATACTCTGTTTCAACTGATCACTGCTATACTCTGTTTCAAACTTCTCACTGCTATACTCTGTTTCAACTTATCACTGCTATACTCTGTTTCAACTGATCACTGCTATACTCTGTTTCAAACTTGTCACTGCTATACCCTGTTTCAGAAGAAGAAGATTTTACAAACTGTGACATAAACTTGATAAACATAATTTTGATTTTTAGGTAGAATTATCATTAAATACCAGAAAATATTTAAGGTGTTTCTTTTCTTATTAGTTCATAGCCAACTTCTGACTATCTTTGGAACCTTTGCATTATCATAAGTATAATGAATTAACACAAAAATAACATGCACAATAAATTGGTGATTCTGACTGATGCACTGTGAGTACTATCAACTCTAAAAAGCCCCAAGAACAATGAACTAGATGACTTAAGAACAACCCTGGACTAACCATGCAATAACTTCCAGAGAGTAGTCATTCAGTGGATACCATCACACTGTAATATACACGGGAACGAATGCGCAGACAAATTAGCTAAAGAGGGAGGGAAATTACCACAAGAGAACCATCTGTTCAGTTATGATGAAGCCAAATCCATCCTCAAAGGTCAGTTTCATGAAAAATGGAAACGAGAACACCCAAAGCATAACGAGTGACGGATACCACCAACTATCAAGGAGGGATCAAGTCATCATACTTTGCCTACGCACTGGCCACAATAGAATGAGAAATCACATGTTCACCAAATTCAAAATAGGTACAACCAGCCTATGCCACTGTACACTGGACAATAAGACTACAAAACATGTTCTACAGGATTGCCCCCAGTACACAGACCTGAGAACAGCAATGTGGTCCACGCCCACCTCCCTGGAAGAGAAACTATATGGGGCAATCGATTCGCTTAAATAGACAGCTGACTTCATGAGAGAGTCTGGAATCCTACTCTGATTGAGTCTTGATCACAGAGAGAAATAATCATACAATTTTATTTTCTACAATTAAAATTAATGTAGATGAAGTAAAACTGATTACAGACAATGAAAAACAACTTTGCTTAACACACTCACTACCAAGAGATTTCACATGCTGTGGCCCTGCTGTTTTTGGGAATTAAAAAAAAGTAAAATAACAGAAAGAAAATAAATGAAAATTGATGTAAAACACACATTAAGGTGAGAAGATTGGCTCACGAAGTCAGAAAAATGGTTAATAAGAGAATTACAAGGATTTGGCGGAAATAATTGACAAAACATCAATAAATTAAAAGCCCCAAAATGCTGCTTTTGGGCGTGGCGTACCAGCTACCAGAGCCACATTTGGCAGCATGTGTTAAGCAAATTATCATATAGAACAACCAATAACATAATTAGCAGACACAAAAAACAAAAAATAATAAATGTTAAACAGTAACAAGAAAAACTAAAAAAAGAAATCAATGTATAATAAACAAAAGCTCTTCTTAGGGCATGCTGCCGAATGATGAACATGATTTTAACTGTTTGGCAACTCCAAACGATGTGTTTGGAGCAAAAGTGTTACCTTTAGATTAATTAATTATGTAGTATGTTCATATATTAAAAGCTTTTAGCACTGCCAAAAGAGGTGGACTATGGAAGATCAAGAAAATTTGGTTACCTACAAGTTCACAAGGATCATCAAAAACTTCATCTGGGCAGGATGGCAGGTGTGTTAAATTATGGAGACTTTCATGGCATCAAGCAGGGCTGTGTTAGAAATATTCAGCATGATGTTTGCTGCCATACCCAGACTATCTTCAGGGTTGAGATGTTGGTGAAGTAAAGATAAAGTGCAAGACAGAAGAAAACTGCTCAACCTAAGACCTACGCCAACATGAAAGTGAAGTAACAAATATCTCTAGAATGCTATTTGCTGACAACCGTGCCCTAAATGCAAGCTCTGAAACAACAAATCAGAATAGGCAGGTTTTTGACTGCCTGCCCTAACTGCAAGCTCTGAAACAATCAACAAAGGCAGGTTTTTGACAGCCTGCAATAGGTTTGGTTTCACAAACAACACCAATAGGACTGAGATTATGTTTCAACCTGCTTCAAGAGTGAAGTACCAAGGCCCAATCAAAGTCAAGAAGAAAAATCTACCAAGTGATAGTTTCACTTATCTTTGCAGCACCCTCCCCAGAGCAACAAATGCTGATTTTGAGGTCAACAACAGAATATCTAAAATAAGTGCTGCTTTTAGATAACTGTGTAACAGTTAAGGAACTAAATATGAATCCGTCTTACCTCAAATCTGAAGGTGTACATTACCAAAGTAATCACTACCCTAGATTAGTTTAGTTTAGTTTAGTCAACAGATCAACTTCATTGCACAACGAACAACTCTACCGAGCACAGATCAACTTCATTGCACAACGAACAACTCTACCGAGCACAGATCCCCTCCACAGCACGTTCCCCAGTGTAAAGTATGCCTGCCATACACTAGCAAAAGTATAGAAGATGGCTTTAGCTCAGATGCATGAACTCCGTAACACTGGTGAAGACCAGGTCCCCAACCTATTTAGTTACCCCCCTGTATGCCAGCAAGACATGAACAGTATGCAGCAGACATGCTAAAAAAATAATCATTTTCACATATATCTCCATAGACTTCATAAACAAAATGACAGAATAAAGTACCAGATATTGAAATCCTCATAAAAGTAAAAATTTCAAGCATAAACATATTTCTGCAAAAGGTCCAAGTGATGGATTGGGAATATTGTTTGCATGCCTGATCATTAAAAGACATTTGTTCTATGACAAGCTTAAAAAAGTAACCAGCTGCTGGACAGAAAAAAAACACTTCAAAGTCTATAAAATATTTCAATATCAATAACACTTCCTGTGAAAGTCATGTGCAGAACTACCAGTTGTGGTGTAGCAACATTACTAAAGGTGCACTGCACAAAAGCGGGAGCCATGATAGCTTAATGGTTAGTGAACTGGACTACAAAGGACAAGAGGTAGGGTTTAATCCCAACCGACGGCTTCCAGGTTCACCCAGCCTTAAATGGGTGCTGGATTTTTTTCTGAGAAAGTAAAGCGGCACGGACGTAATACCAACCACATTAACCCAAAAATCATGCGCTGAAGGTCTGTAAAATTTATGGTCACTTACACTATATTTCCTATACGCCACTTGGCGTGACTGGGCTCTTTACTTACTTACTGCACAAAAGCATTGAATTAATGAAGTATAAAGAAAACATGTTGCCAGAAAAGAACAACCAATACCTATGTGACCAATCCAGATCAGACAAGCAGCACATGTGACAGAGAATTCTGTGTTAAAAATGGACCGTACTGTCACCTGACAAGGAAGATTTAATCACATAGGACTGAGCTGTTGTCATAAGCACGTGCACTGCATATAAATAAATATTATTGCATCTTGGGTTTCAAGCTGGACCACAATCCCTAAAACTATTTTGAAATAATACTTACCACCATATAACCTTGTTCCCTCATTTTCAGCATAGACAACCTAGGGTCTGGTCCATTGGAATTATTTATTAAATGCTCAGATCTAAGAGAGATAGTATTATCATGTCAGTAATAAAAATGAAAATGTCAGTTTTCAAAATGATTAGGATACTCAATTAAATAAGAATAGTGTTAAAATATTAAATAGCATATAATGTCATAGTGATGTATTAAACTTCACTGTAATAGGGTTGGGATGTAGTGAGTCATAGAAGAAGGGGCTCAATTCCTTTTTTTCAATATTTTTTCCAACATAGTGAGACAGGTACCCATTATTTTTTAAGTTCTATTGGCTAGAGAGCAGGGTCAAGCTGGGATTGAACCCACATTCACTTTACTGCTAAGCCAGCACATTAACCATTGTTATTGGTGTTCTCACTGAAGTTACTTTGACATAAATGTAAATGTGAAATGTGTAGCTTTATATGCAAGTCACAGACAATATTTTTTTTTAAATAATGGTTACTTTAAAAGTTTTAAGTAATAGTACAACAGTAGGATAAGTCAAATGCCCATTGAAGACATCACTGAATTGAGTTATTAGTGGGTCATCATCATTGCACTCCGAACATGTCCATAGGTGCTCAGATCCCCTCCTCAGCAAGTCTTGATGTGTACAGCAACTGACAACTCCAGTTCTGTTTTGGTTGATTAGTCTTCTTACATATCCACTAAGTTTCTCATTTCTGGCTGTGCCCATCTAACTCCCATCTCTTTCATCCGAAGGAGTGACGTGGACTCATGGTTATCGAAATCCTGTGTCCTTCCAACTTCCCGGAGGGCATTGATGATGTCTGCATACATCACTGAATACTCAGAATAACTCACAACCACAACAAAGAGAAAAAAATTAAAACAAAAAAAAGTAATGAATTTCTTATGATAAATCCTTTAAAGAAACAAAATGATAATGGATACTCAAAATAGGAAGAATGAAAACTATATAGTTGAAAGGAGCTGATTTAATACTTAAAAAGTCAGGGCTGTTTAACTGAAATCTTTGTTGTATACATAGGGAAGCTCTTGTTGCTATGAAGATGCCAGAAAAATTGAAAGAGACTAAATGAATCCATCAACATTGTTAATTTATTAAAAAGCAAGTAACTGAATTCTAGACTTTTTGAACAACCCTGTAAAGCTACAGGAAGTGACCACTATAAACTTTTGCTATACAGCGAAGTCTACTGGCTATCGTGAGGTAAAGTTTTGTCACGTTTGTGGGAATTGAGAGATAAAATAAGATTTTTTTCATGGAGAAGCAGTTTCACATCACCAACAGTTTGCCCTTCTTTTCCTGGTTAATCAGATTGCTCTGTCAGATATTTTCACTATTTAAATTTCTTCTTCTTCTTCTACCTTTCAGCTCCCTGTGGAGCATAGGTCTTCAACACACACTTTCCAAGCCGTTCTGTTTCTCGCCATTCTTTTAAGATCACTCCATGTCTTCCCCATCATCTTCATCTTTGCTTCTATCTGTCTTCTCCAAGAATTCCTTGGTCAATTTAAATTTGTTCAACCGAAAACTTCAAGGAAAAAGTGTTACAGTTTTTCATCTTGAAGACAAGATTGAGGCAATGATTAAAAATTTGATATTATGACATCCTTGCCTATAGAAAAACTTGGAACAATTTCTAAATCTCAGACATTTTCTTGGATCCGTTAACAAGCAGTTGTCTGCAGAGGACATGTCACTTATAGTACATTTGGAAGATTTGCAGGATGCAAGAAAGAGATCCAATTTCAGTTTTAGGGTATGAACTAAAATGTCTCACTACAACAGAAGAAGACAAGCTCCTAAAATATCAATGGATGGTGCTCTGAGATTACAATTCAAGGAACAATCACTTTCTGATTTTTGGGCTCACTTACAAGCAGGTTTTCCTGAAATAGTCAAAAAGGGCAATGAAAATATTGATGCCTTTCGTAGTAACATAACTGTGTGAAAAATCATTCTCCGCTCTCGATTGTCTTAAAAATTAATACATAAATCATTTAGAAGACAAAGAGTCAGATCTCAGAATATACATTTCAGGTATTAAGACCAATATAACAAGGCTTGCAAGTGAAATTCAGCAACATCCTTCTCACTAATTATGTAGTATACAATGTTACCTATTTCAAACAATCTTGTGATTAGTCTGGTACACTTTTCACTGATTATAAGTTTTAATTTTTATTTAAAGTCGAGCAAATGTGTGTCATGCTGATTCATATCCATAATTTTATGTCTATGTAATTTCCATTTTTTCCAGAAAAACTAAAGCAATTAATATTGTTATTATTATTTTACATTGGTAAGAAATGATGCAAATCAAAATGTATTATGAGTGTGCAGTTTAAAGGAAAGTAAATCTCATGACAACCGAAGATAGGACAGTCAACAATTTAAATATTATATTTATTAAAGTTTTTCAAATAAAATGGTTGATGCACTTTTGGGTTTTAAATCTTGAGTTGAAGTTGAATCCTGGGGGTCTGCGACTACAAAATGTATTTAATGGGGGTCTGTGGTAAAGGAAAATTTGGGAACCACTGTGCTAGACTATCTGAAAGGGAAAATACAATCAAGTGAATTCCCTGAACATATTTATCTGAAGCGTGGACGACTACCAAGTGAGTTAAAACCACGACAAACACCTAGGGTGATAAAGTAAATATCAGGGAGGGTTATAAAAATAAATGGAGTTGGAAACTGGTTCCCTCAACTATACCACTACAGGTAATGCTAATATATATGTGTATACCCATAAGCAAGTAATTTTAATGTCAGGAAGAACATACTAACATTATAACAAATAACACCAGGGCTAAAACTAAGAATAACAAAATGTTACATCTTCTCAATATTCCTATATGGTGCAGAAACATGGACATTAGACAAGAAAACAAAACAGAAAATTGATACCTTTGAAATGTGGATATATAGAAGAATAGGTAGAATTGGATGGAAGGAAAAGAAAACAAACAATTACGTATTAAAACAACTAAAAATGAAAAGAGAACTACTAAGCACAATTCAAACAAGACAAATGTGATTTTTGGGCCACGTTAAAAGACACAAAAGCCTACTAAAAGTAATCCTGGAGGGGAAAATACATGGTAAAAGAGGCAGAGGCTATCTATCTTTCATTCGCCCGAAGTATTGTCTATATCAGCAATGTCGTTTCCTGTATAAATTGTACTGTCTTTTGTAATTCTTGCAGTGGCCCATATAGTTTTGTCTGTAGTGTTGTATCTATGAGCCAATGGATTTTCCTCAGTCTACTATATTCAGTGTAGTCTTGAAGTATGTGTTCAGATTGTGTCCTGTTCTGAGGCGTATAATGATAACTTGTTCATATCTATTCATATTATGAAAGGCATCCTGATTTGGGGCTTGTGGTCCTCTGATTGATTTGATTATATGTTTCTTATGATGGTATGTAACCGGTGTATCTAGTTGTGTGCCTGTTGAACCTTCCTTTGCCAACTGATCTGCTTTCTCATTTCCTGGTATTCCACAGTGAGATGGGATCCACTGCAGGGCAACCCTGTGGTGCTTGCAGAGTTTAGTCAATAAGGTCTACAGATGTGGTAATTTTCTGGATTGTAGTGCCTGGAGTACTGATCTTGCATCTGTCAAAAACACTACAGGCTGTGGGCTAAGATTACTGTTCAGCAGTTTTTCTATTGCCAACTTTATTGCTTGAATTTCTGCATCATAATTGTGACAATATTTCCCTGTTGCTATTTATTCATATCCCTAGTGTTATTTGGGTACTCTATATATGCACATGCTCCCCCATTCTTTACTGCATTCTGTGCTGATCCATCTGTGTACACACGAATCCATAGGTCTTATGGGTATTCTTCATCCAGGAAACTGAGAGTTATTGTTTTTCGCTGTAGACTATTCTGTTCTTCTTTGTCAACTATTCCTTTCACTTCTGTCTATATTTGTATTGATAATCCTGATTCCTCTGTCCAGGGAGTCTGTTCTGGTTTGGGCAGTAGGGGGTTAACAACTCTTGGCATATCTGGTGTTTGTCTACTAATACGCTTGGCTTGGTGGATAAAACTGCTTCTCTTAAGTCGTCCCAATGCAAGATTTTGGAATCTATCCTATTGGATGTCTCAGCATGCATGCACATTTTTCTGCCTGTATCAGCACCTTTGTTTCTCTCCGTTCTCTCAGTGATGCTATCCTCCACAATTTCTCCATCTCCAATATTGGTGTTGATTTCATTGCTCCTGTGATGACCCTAAGTGCCTGGTTTTGTACTTTATCCAGTTCTTGCAGTGTGGTGTTTGATGCTGAGCACCATGCGGATGATCCATATTCTAAATGTGGGCGTATACTCTGTTGGTAAACTTTACTGAGTATTTTCCCACTCGCACCCCATGTGGTTCCACACAGCTTTCTCAGAATAGACAATTTCCTCCTTGCTTTTTGGGTTGCCTTATTTATCTGCTGTTTCCAAGATAGTTTGTTATCAAATATAACTCTGAGATATGTAGCTTGTATGTCTTCTTTCACAGGCTCATTGTTTATGTAGATGGCTCCTGCTTTTTGTTTTGGGGAGAGAGTGAAAAGTGTAGTACTGCATTTGTCTGTATACACCATCTATTTGTCCATGAATTCAGTGCATTCATAGCTCTTTGTAGCAATTTGGAGGCCACTGTTGCATACTCCTCTGTGCACCACATTACCAAGTCATCTGCATACATTGCCACTTTGATGCCATGTGATAGTTTAGTAACTAGGTCAGTGATGTAGATCAGAAAAAGTGTTGGAGATAGTACCACTCTCTGTGGAACGCCCTGGCGCAGTAAGACCTTCTTACTCTTAAGACCATCCAGTTGCACTCTGGTTCTCCTGTTATGCAGGTATGCTTTGACCCATTTGTACATCCTGCCATTTACTCCATAATTTCTCAGTTTCTTCAAAAGCCCTTCCTTCCATACCTTATCAAATGCTTTCTTTAGGTCTATCCATGCTGCTAGTACCAGTTTCTTTTCTTGAAACGCATCCTCAATTTCCTGGGAAAGATAGGTTGCCTGATCTTCGGTAGAGTAACATTGTCTAAAGCCTGCTTGTTGTGGGACAAGGACATTTTCACTTCCCAGACAAACAGCTTGTAAGGCTAATTGGTCTATAGCTGGATGTCATTGAACCATCTTTTCCTGGCTATAGTAATGGTATCATAATTGCTTCTCTCCATGCCTGTGGCACTCTACCTGTGATCCAGCAAATGTTGTAGATCTGCAGTAGTTTTGCTTTAGCTGCAGTTCCCAAGTTCTTAATCATTTCATTGGACACTCCATTCCATCACTGCCTGGTGACTTTTTCATTTTTAATTTGGATATTGCCAGCTCCAGCTCTCTTTGTGTAATGGGTATTTCCATGACATCATGTGCGGTCTCTTCTTGTCTTGCATTTTGTTGCTTTAAACGGGTCTCTTGTAGTTTCTCTAGGCTAATTTCAATAGAGAAATGCAGAAACATGGACTTTAGACAAGAAAACAGAACAGAGAATTGAAGCCTTTGAAATGTGGATATATAGAAGAATAGGTAGAATTGGATGGAAGGAAAAGAAAACAAACAAGTCTTAAAACAACTAAAAATGAAAAGAGAACTACTAAGCACAATTCAAACAAGACAAATGTGATTTTTGGGCCATGTTAAAAGACACAACAGCCTACTAAAAGTAATCCTGGAGGGGAATATACAAGGTAAAAGAGGCAGAGGCAGACCAAGACTAACATGGACGAGTAATGTCAAAAGATAGACAAATCAGCCTATGACAAACTGCATCATCAAAGCAAGAGACAGAGCAGAATGTCACTCCATGGTAGCCAACCTTCGTTGTGGAGACGGCACTCGATGATGATGATGATACCAATAAGCATTCTTGATTCTTCCTATGACATTAGACGTCAAATATGGCTAGTAGTGTTATTCACCACCTATCTCTATTCTGGGCAAGATGTTCGATCTTATCTAATTAGTCTATGCCTGCCAGCGTTGCTTCTCTTATAAGTGTTTTTTTTAGTGACTCTTTAGATCTTGCTCGTTTTCTGTATCCTTATGTTTCCCATAGAAGAGCCTGTTTTGGAATTCTCATGTCTTCTCATCATAGATATCCCTGGACATGCAGGAGAACTGAGAAATGAAAGAGCGGACAAGTTTGCTAGCTGCGCTATCGTTGAAGACGGTCAACCAATGGATCAGGGTGATGTCATCAATGCCCTCAAAGATGTGGGAAGGGCACAGGACTTCAACAAGAGTCCACGTCACTCCTTCGGATGAAAGCGATGGGAGTTAAAATGGGAACAACCAGAAACAAGAAATTTAGTGGGCATATAAGAAGACTTATCAACCCACACAGAGTCGTCAGTTGCTGGACACTGCAGGACTTGCTGAGGAGGGGATCTGAGCACCTATAGACATGTCGGAGTGCAATGATGATGACAAATAACTCAATAACTCAAAGAGAATAGCTTAAGAGAATAGCTTGGCAGAAGGTCAACAACAGAAATGATAAATAGCTGTCGAGATCAAAAGTTGTGGAGAAACATAATCACCTACGACAGCAGGCATGGTGCTAGATTATATATATAAAAATGAAATACCAATTCCACATACTTCACTTTAAGGCAGTAGTGGGATCGCAATATTTTTTTACACCCTGACCAGTTGTTATGGCATTTTTTGTGTTGTCACTAGTTGAACCAGAGTGAGAATCACATCACATCATTTTGATGGCATCACCAGTTAACTACGGAACATTGTGGCAACATTTTTTTAGTATTATGGTCAGTAGAACAACAGCAAGTTCGCAACATTTTTTGCTCTCCGTCGCAGTCAGTCTAGTCATCTAACATTGTTGGTCCCATAACCAGCCAACATAATATTGGTCATGTAACCATCAGTCGCTGAACTATGGTATATTGTTATTGTCATAACCAGTAAAGATAAAAAAGTATATTTTATTGTAAAACCAGTAAAATTGAAGCAAATTTTGGCAGAGAAAAGTCATACAATCACAATAGAGATGCCATTGTATAAAGGAAAATCAAATTCTGGAGTATAAATATCAAGGAATAAAAGTTAATTAAAGTTAATTCAAAAAAGCACTGATGGGCACAGGTATTTCACTATAAGACATTGTGAAATCATTAAATGTTCTAGTGTAGCATTAGAAGAAATTGTACATTGAAAATTATTGCCAGAAAAAAACACCAATATATCAGTTTACTACAGATGAAATCAAAGAATTCCAGATTCCTGTCAAGTCTGACTATAAACATTGTTCGATTTACTATGCAAATCATTTGTTGTGGTACATTTATATGCACATTTGTGTACAAATAATATTACTCATGTGGAACCAGGGTGATCTACATTCATTCATTCATTCAACTGTCAGCCCGCTTTGACCTAAACAAAGGAGAACCCATTGAAACAAATCTATTCAATTAGATTTTGTGACATGAAATGTGTATATTTTTTTATTTGAAGGAAAGTCAAGTAAACCTGTGTGTTAATTCAAAGTGATTCATTCAAAGTATCATAACAAAACATAATTATAGGTAAGAAATATAATAAGTGTAATACAATAAAATCAATATTGAATTAGAAGTAGAACAATTTGTATTTAGGATAAACTGTAGGACAAAAGAAGGCTTATTCTGCATGAGGACATTAATCGAAATGTACACAGATGTAAACAAACTAATATATGCCCGCTTCATAGACTACACAAAAGCTTTAGATAGAGTACACCATAAACAACTTATCATAATCATCATCAACATCATCAAGTACCATGACTGCTGGCATAGGTGATCATGTCTCTCCACAACTTTCAATCTCGACAGTTATTTATCATTTCTGTTGTTTACATTCTGCCAAGCCATTCTGGTATCTTTTCTCTTTGCTTCCCACTATCTCTTCGTCCCTCGATTTTCCCAGTTGTTACAATATATTTCAGCTATTCCCTTCTCATTGCATGGCCGCCAAAAAATTATGATTGTTTCTTCCTAATATTGTATATCAGCTCTATATATTTGCCTGAGCCATTCTGCATCTCACCTCTGTTGTACATCTACCATCTGAGGGTAACAATGTTCCCAGATAGTTAAATTTATTTACCTGTTTGAATATTATTCCACTGTCTTTATTGTGCATTGCGGTGATGTCTTTTTCTTTGTTGTTACCAATATGTCTGTCTTTTTGCTATTAAAGCTGAGTCCTTTATTTTTGCTTTCTTTCACTACATTGTCTAACATTTCTTGTAACTGATTTCCACTCTTAGCTATTAAGTCTGTATCATCAGCATACCTTAGATTATTTATATTAAGACCTTCAATAGGCTAAGATCCCTTATGGATCTTAAAATAATCTCACTATACATGTTAAGCAAATCTGGTGACAGCACACAACCTTGTCTAACACCCAGTTTTATTTGTTGAAACATTCCCAATTGATTTTGTTGTCAGTATATGCTCCTTAAAGCGTATGGGCAACAACAAGGCTGCTGGCGAGGATAAGTTAACAGCTGAGATCATCAAGGCAATTGATAGCCATAATTTAATACACCTCCAGAAAATGTTCAACATCATTTGGGAAGCAGAGAATGTGCCCCATAAGTGCATAAAAGGAAGCATTGTTAAGATATTAAAAAAGGCAATCTCAGAGATTGTAACAACTGGAGAGGCATGACACTTTTGTCAGTTGCCTTAGAGTTATTCTGCAAAATCATCATGAACAGAATAAAGGATTCAATTGATACAGTAATGAGTGAAGAACGGGCTGCGTTTAGAAAAGGCAGAAGCTGCCTTGACCACATTTTTATTCTACGACTTATATTGGAGAAACACACTGAAATGCAAAAACCTTTTGTACTAAACTTCATTGACTTCAAAAAAGCATTCAACAGCATTCATAGAGAATCTTTGTTGGAAAATTCTGAAGCAATATGGCTTACCATAAAAAATCATAAATATTATCAAAGACATGTATGATGGAACATGTGCAGTTCGCACAGAGTAAGGAATGAGCGAATGTTTTCCAATAGAAACTGGGGTTAAACAGGGATGTATTTTATCGCCCTAGTTATTTGGAGTTGTTATAGACTTCATAATGAAGAAATGCTACACTGGTAACAAAGGCATCAAACAAGGAGACCATTTGGAGGACCTCGACTTTACTGATGACATAGTTCTCATCAGCAGTCAGATAAAAATGATGCAGGAAAACACAAATGAACTATCATCAATAGCAAGCAAAATTGGGCTTGAGATCAATCATGAAAAGACTAAAGTCATGAAAAGCTTAATTCCAACAGATGACAGAATATACATGAAAAATAAATCAGTGGAAGAGATCGATCACGTTATCTATCTTGGAAGTCACATTGATCAGGAAGGGGATACAGGTAAAGAAATTAGAATCAGAATAGCTAAAGCAGCTATGTCTTTCAGAAGCCTTGAAAAGTTGTGGAAATCAAAACTCATCAGCACAAACACAAAACTTAAGACTATTCAAATCAAACATACTATCAATCCTTACCAATCAACCACCAATATCATCTGTAATAAAGAAAAGACGATGGTCATATGTTGGACATGTGATGAGGAGAGATAATAACCGAATAACAAAGCAAGCCTTCATGTGGGAAACAACAGGTAAGTGGAATAGAGGCTGACCCAGAGAGACACTGAGAAGAACATTGATTTAGAGAGGCAAGAGCAGCAGGAATCAGCTCCCTCAATGAGATAGAGTTGTTTGCACAAAACAGAGACAAATGGCGAGATTTGATAAAAGATCTTTACAAGGATTGAAAACTACTAGTATAAAAATTTAGATAAGAAAAAGAGTATCTGGGCCTATGTCCTATGGGCCGGCTATGGCTAGAAAGGTCAATAGATAGATAGATATGTTCTTTATTATTCTTAGATCTTTGTTGTCTATGTTTATGCCTTCTAAAATTTTGATTATTTTTTGGTGCTTTATTTTGTTAAATGCTTTGGTATAATCTACGAAACTTAGGTATAGATCTGTTTTCACCTCCATGGCTCTTTCTACTAAAGATCTTATGATGTATATGGCATTATTCGTACCTTTACCTCCAACAAAACCACACTATTCTTCACTAATTTCTGGACTAAATTTGTTTTGCACTCTTCGCATTATTCTTAGTAATATCTTAGTCATGTGATTCATAAGGCTTATTGTGCGATGATCATCTGTTGTAGATATCATTTAATAATTTTGTTATTTCTATTCCAAAATCACCCATGGCGTCAATCTCTTCTTTAGTTATATTATCTGGTCCAGGAGCTTTTCCTGCTTTCATATTGCGCAAGGTGTTCCACTTCTTCTTTGAGTATTTCAAATATTTTTAAAGAGATGTCTCTCTCTCTCTGTCTGCGATCAAGACTCAATCAGAGTAGGATTCTAGACTCTCTCATTGAAGAGATGTAAATAGTAGTATTATTTATTTTTAGTTATTTCATACTGGAATGTAGAACTAATTATTTTTGTTTCTGCTCAAGGCAAGATAATATTACTATTTAATTTCACAGCATATTATTCTTCTTCTTCTTCTTTGCTTCCTCATCTGCCTTTCAGCGTCGAGGGGAGATATAATTTGCGGTCCTTTGCTCTTCTGTTCGCCTCTGCTGCTGTTATGTTTCCTAGTGTTTCTAATATTCCATCGATCCATCTTTTACATGGTCGACCCTTAGGTCTGGTGTTCTCACAACGTTTGTTGAAGGCTCGTTGTGTTATGTTTTGTTCTTTCTGCCTTGTCACGTGGCCGAACCATTTTATCTGTTGTTTCCTTATATATTCTATGGCGGGGGCTATTCCTAGCTTTTTTCTCAGTTCTTCGTTTCTGATCTTGTCTCTCAGACTGTTTCCTGTCATTCGTCTAACACATTTAATCTCTGTAGAGGTTATTTTTCTTATTATTCTTGCATCTAGGGTCCAGGTCTGGCATTGGTAGCACAACGTTGGGATGAAGATTGTATTGTATAGTGCTCGTTTTGCCTCCAGGGTTATTTCCTTGTTGGACAATAGTGGTGATAACTGTCCGATGATTTGACAAGCTTTGTTGCATCTTGATTCTATCTCTGCTGTTTGGGAATTATCGTTTGTCATTAGACTTCCTAGGTATTTGAATTCCTCTACTTGTTTTAGTTGTCTGCCTTCTATAGTTATGTTGATCTTCTGTTTATTTTTGGCGACATTCATTACTTCTGTTTTGTTGATGTTGATTTTCATGTTGTATTTTGTGCCTGAGATGTTGAGTTTGTTTAAATGTTCTTGTAGGTCTTCTATTGTTTCATGTATTAGTGCCTGGTCGTCTGTAAATAGAAGCTCGTTGATCTCCTCTGTCTCTGATGGGTTGGCTAGCTTGCATATATAGTCCATGTATGTAATAACCAGTAAGGGGGATAGTACGCACCCCTGTCTTACACTTGATCTAACTTCGAAGTGGTCTGTGTAGCCAGCCTGCTGCTGTTCTGACCCTGCAGCTGCTATTGACGTAGAGGCTTTTAATAAGGTTGATTAGATGTTGGCTTACTCTGTATGTTGTTAGTATCTCCCACAGTTGTTCTCTGTTTACTCTGTCGAATGCTTTTTCCTGGTCAATGAAGGCTATGTATAAGTTTTGATTGTATTCTGTCGTTTTTTCTGCAAGCTGTTTTAGTGTGAATAGTGCATCGGTACATCCTCTGTTTTTTCGGAACCCCATTTGAGAATCGCTTAACTGTAGTTCTATTATTGGTCTCAGCCTTTTTTCCAAGATTTTGGCGTATAGCTTTCCTACATGGCTGAGAAGAGATATACCTCTATATTGATTGCAGTCTCTTTTGCTACCTTTCTTTTTCCATATTGGTATGATTATTGCCTGTTGCCAGTCTTCTGGGGCTTGTTGTTGGTGTCATGCTGCATTAAATATTCTGTGCAGCCATTGCATTCCTGTTTCTCCCGCTGCTGCTATTATTTCTATTGGTATATTATCTATCCCCGGTGCTTTGTTTCTTGGTGCATATTTGATTACTTCTTCGATTTCCTCTTGCATGATGTTGGGTGAGTTCTAGCGTGGTTTTTGTTGTCTTATTGGTAGTTGGTATGTTTAACAGGTCTTCAAAATATTCTTTCCATCTCTGTTGCATACATTTGTTATTTGATATTGGCTGTCCGTCTTTGTCATTTATCAGCTCAGTACGATCATGGTTTTCTTTTCTCGCTCTTGTGGCTTTTACTGCTTTGTAGAAATCTCTTATGGCTGTCTTGAAGTCACTGCTCATGTTTTGTCCGAATTCTGTCCAATTCTTTTGCTTAGCTTCTTTGATCAACATTTTAACTCTTTTTCGAACTAAGGCATATTTTTCATATTTTTCTTGGTTCTTGCTCTCCCTCCAATTTTTAAACAGTTTCTTCTTTTCTTTAATTGCTTCTCAGATTGTTTTGCATATTATTAATAATAAATTTCCTTCTTCCGCAGAGTGATTATTATTATTTTTTCACACCAATTACTTTAGACAATTTTATAAGATAAGAAAATAAAACTTACATTGACATTGTGGAAATGGAACAAATACCAACTACCACCACATAGTATAACTGAAGCTGCAATATTAACTCTAGCAGAAAACACAAAATATCAATACTTTAATTCTGTTCCTATTTTTTATGGAGAATTTACACAGTGCTATAACCTGGCTACAACAAATAGAGAATGTCAGCGAATGGCGAAAAAGTTAAGGAGCTCAAATACGTAGCGGGAATAAAAAGTATTGATGAAATATCAAATTCCATATGGAGACATATAAGCAATTTTAGAGAAAAAAAATGTGACAATAATTCAAAAGTAATTAAACATTAAGGACATACAGAGATCAGAAACATGCTATGACAGTATTACGATCATGAAATTACAGGCTAACAAGCAAATCAGACGTTATGCTGATCAGATGAGAACTTTATTAGATCAGGCATACCCATAAGGAATAGGTCGTGTTGACATAACTTGAAGTAGTATATGACTTCACTAATGGTCTCATTAACAAAGGTTAATCAAGGTGCAACAATACCAGACTTACCAAATTAATCCAACAAAACTATAGCTATCAGAAGAGAACCAAAATAAAAGTGATAGAAGGAATTGTTCAACTAGATCATGCACATAGATTTCCAGTTTTGATTATCAACCAGTAGGGTAGACCTTGGCACATAAAGAAAGGAACAGCATTACATGAATCCAGCACTGAGAACAAATAAATAGCATGACATTTAACACAAATCATAGTTGAAAATAAAAGTGGTAAAGACCAAAATAATAATAACAGCATGAATAATAACAGTTTCAATTACATTACCTGGTATGATCAAAACAAATGGAAATATAATCCCCATTGAGTTAATGGTAATTTAGGAAAACAGAAATAATCAGAGAACACATTGGCACAAGACCAACTATAATGAACAACAGACTATAGATAAGGGACACCACCACAATAGGAATATGATGAAAGACATAAAACATAAGATAAAGTTCGATGAGATCAAGAAAAAAAGCTGCTGAAACAAATAAATATAGAAGAAACAAAATGAGTATAATACAAAAACTAATATTAGAGAATCATGAATTGTTATCATTAATGGATTATCAAATAAGTCAAACCAAAAAGGTTGAAATGAGAAGTGATACTAGAGATGCTGTACCAATCAGAAGTTGACAATATAGGACACCACTAAAGGACAGAGAGTTGTAGAAAAAGCTATTGAAGAAATTCCCATGCAAGGCATAATACAAAGAAGCACATACATGTGGACATCACCTGTAGCTATAGTAAGAAAAAAGTATGGTTACAACAGATTTTGTTGCAATTATAGAATATTAAATAAAATTACTAAGGTCATTAATCATGACATGCCTAGAATAGATGATATACTCAGTTTATTCCAAAATTCATCCATATACTCGGTTCTTCATTGTTTACATTCTTAGGCATCTTGGTCTCTCTTCACCCATCAGGTATATATACCTCCATATTTTAGAAACTGCAGATGCCCACTCCTATCTCCTTTATTTCTCTTCCCATCCCTGCACCTGTCTAGTTTCTATTCCTTTCTCTTAACTCCTGTGCCTTAGATGTCTCTGTGACCTAGATGATGACTTTCTCCACCAAGCCTACCTTATGTTGGAATTCTTTCATTGCTGTCTTTACCCTGAATCTCTCCTGCAATGTGCCCTCCAACAGGTTATCCTTATTACACACACCATAGTTCTTACCCCCATGATCCGCCCTCCTTTGAACAGTATTGTTGTCTCTTTTACCCACCACACTCATAATCTGGCCACACTCCAGATTCTGAAACAGCACCTACTTATCCTTCCCTCTCATCCTACAAAATGCCTTCAATTTTCTTACCTCCACCCAACCTCGCCAATTGGTGGCTTTTAAGTATGACAGAAGTCTTCGAAACATTCTGGTCTGGTGTTGTCTCCATAACCCCTGCCAGGGTCTGAGGGACACTATAACAGTATGTGCCCTTTCATACTAAAGACTCACCAAGTCCTTTTTCTAAATGGCCCTTTTGATATACATGAAGGCTTCACATGTGTATCCCATAATCTCATATATGCTATCATCTGTAAATGCTGTTATAAGATGTATACTGGACAAACAGACCAACATTTGGGAGATATGGTTTGTGAACACTTGTACAAAATTGACACGATTCCAGCACTGCGATCTCCTCCCATTTCAGATCTCCAGGCCATCATATCTTTGAGGACTTCCAGGTTGCTTGTTCGTTTTGGAGAATGTCATAGCCCATTTTGGCACTCTCCATACAAGAGGGTTAAACTTTTGTCACTCTTTTCTTTAATCTATGGCCTCTTCTTCCACTCCCTCCTTTCATCCATCCTCATGAGACCCTTTCTAATTTTTCACTATACTTGGCTCCTTTTCGACCTTCGACATCCTACCTGCCCTATTGACTATCTATCTTGTAATCAACAGGCACGTTAATTCCTCGTCACGTTCCTATTCCACTATTTCAATCTTGAGATCAGTGTTTAACTTTTGTGTTTAATTTGTTTTAGAGTAGTATTTTAACTATCACATTTTTGAATAAACTATTAATATTTATTGTCTTGTACCTTGATGAAGGCTTGAGCTGAAATGTTGTAATTTGTCTCATATCTCTGCAGGTTTAGTTGCTTAATACCCTTTTATGTTTATTTTATATCTTGATTCCAAAACAGGATTCAGGTGTATTCCAAATGAAGAGCCCAGAAAAACAAAATTGACCTTTAGTACTCATATTGGACACTTCACATGGGATGTAGTGCCTTTTGGATTTAAAGGGGCACCAGCAGCATATATGGGTTTCATGAACCAAGTGCTAGAAGCTCTAAGATTCCATAGCACAAGCATATATGGATGATATAATTGTATTCTCAAAAGGAGACACATACCACCATATAAATGATCACTTAGGCAGTATGATATTAAATTCTAGTTACAGAAATATCAATTTGTAAAAACTGGAAGCAAAATACCCGGGATAAATCATTTTCAACATAGGAATAACACCAGACATATAGAGAAGGTAAATACCATAAAAGAAATAGAACCACCACAGAAAATCAGAAATGTCAGAAGTTTCTAGGAATCTGCTGATATTAACGCTGAATTATACCAAAATTTTCAGAAACAGCCGAACCACTCACTAGCCTCACAAGGAAGTTTACAAAATTCAACTGCAATCACAAATATCAAAAGGCTTTTCAAATTCTAAAAGACCATTTAGCAACTATTCCTCTATACTCACGTGCACATAAAGAGCAAGAAATGAATTGACACTTTGGTCATCATGTTAGGCGCTTGCTTAGTACAAGAAACACAAGAAAAGGAAGAAGGGGTTTGACCACAGTATCCTTCCAACAGCAAAGATTGCTCAAAGCTCTGAATGAGCTAAATTGGAATAATGGACCTTGCAAGAGGTAAGTTGCTGGATCTCAGGTGAAGTGACATGTATGTACAAGTCGAGAACCCTTGAAGCTCCAGAATGCAGAGTCTAATCTGATATATGGAAGCAGAAATGAGAAAATTCGTACTCAGTTCACAACTTGGCAGTGGCAAGGATTCTTAACCTTTACCACTCTATTCTCCACTTTGATCCCACCTCCGGTCTACTTTTTCTTGATCCTTCTCTAGTCACCTTCAAATGTGACGAGTCTGGGAGACATTCTTATCAGGTGCCACCTCCCTCACTAAGACAACAAACACCTAGGTACAATTTCATGTGGACATAGAATCTGTAGTACTTGTGCCCATGTGCTTTCCACAGACTCCTTCCTAATCCCCAATTCATGTGTGTGTGTGTCTGTGTGCATGTATGTATAGATCTATATGTACGTATGTGTGTGTATATGGGTAGGTACGTGTTTGTAGTTTCACATTTTTTTGTGTGTGCATTTAAAAATTCTCTCTTTGTTTTTCCCATGGCCCATCCATTCAGCCAACCGTCTCTACTAGTGGAGTTTGATTTGTTTGGCTGTGCTTAAAGATTTAAAGAGATTGTGTGAAATTGTGTCTGTCTGAATTCTCTCTTCGCTAAATGTATCAGCCTTATCATTTCCTGGTGTGTTGGAGTGTCCTGGGATCCATTGCATCACTAGCTTTATGTCGTGTGTGTTAATGAGGTTATGGTTATGGTTAGTCAAAGGCCTCGGTATCACTGCAAATGAAATTAAAATCCATGATTACTCAACCGCCAGTTCTGGTGGAATCATCCAAATTAAAACTCATCTCATTGAAGGATAACGGCAGCTGCAGTCCCAATCATAGCAGCTACAGCACACGTCAAAAGCCATAAGGCCAAGCGCCACCAAAAGTGAACTCAGCTGAACTGTCCATTATACAATATCATCATTCCTCATAAGCAATCGTAATATTGAAACATGACCCGGATTAAAAACACAGCTCATGGTGTGGACAGAGCACTAATTCAGTAGCTCCAGCAGCAAGCCTGGCTTGGAATATGAGGAAAATGCAACAAGGAACATTTTTCAGACTGAACCTCAATGGTTCTTGTCGCTTATTGACTGGTATTATGTTTATTTGTGATAATGAGGTTATCCAAGACAAATGAAATTTTTGGGGCATGTTAAAAGACACAACAGCCTACTGAAAGTAATATTAGAAGGAAAAATACAAGGTAAAAGAGGCAGAGGCAGACCAAGACTAACATGGACGAGTAACATCAAAAGATGGACAAGTCAATCTATGTCAGCCTGCACCATCAAAGCAAGAAACAGTAGAATGGCGATCCGTGGTAGCCAACCTTCATTGCGGAGAAGGCACACGATGATGATGATGATGAGGTTATCTATGTCTATGGTGAGCTGTGTGAGTTCTGTCTTTTTATGTTACTTACTGGTATCAAATACAGTATTCAGATAGTACACTGCTGTTTCTATAGCTGTTATTTCTGCTTCATATTTGCTGCAGATACCACCTTATGGGCTACATAGTTCTTCTCTCTCTGCGATCAGGACTCAATCAGAGTAGGACTCCCACATGAAGACAACTGTCTGTTTAAGCCTGTTAGATCCACTCCACTTGAATACCTGTTAAAACGTTGCACCGAGTTCTGCGCCAGTGGCCCAGTGCATCCTATTTCAGCCAGCATTTTGTTCAGGTTTGCTTTCCTTAGCCTTTGATTGTCCCCAATCTTCCTGCAAGGCAGCAGATGATCTTTTCTGTAGGGGGATTCTGCCCTTAGATGGTCGGCCCTCCCAGGTTTACGAGCCCCATCTGCCAGAGTCACTAGAGGTGACTAACACAGACACGCGACTTGCAATATGAGGAAACTGCAACAAGGAACACTTTTAATGCATAGCCTTCAATTGTTCCCGCAGCCTATCCCCATATACCGTAATTCACGTCCTCTTGAAAATGATGATCGTTGTAGCACTTGATGATGTTAGGCCATCGTTGTTGACTCCAATTCCGAACATATAGACACACAGTTAGTCGTCAAATTATCCCCGTCACACATCAAACAGCAGACCATAAGATTAGCGCATGGCCGGTCTAGGGAACCATTATGATGACGTAGTACACAACAATGCCGAACACAATCTCGCTCCCTTTAGATTTCTGATTACTCTAGTGTAAGCAGCATAGTTCTTCTACTATACCATCTGGATAATGTACCAAAATTCCATATATTCTTAGATAGTTGTTTTTGTGGCTGCACCATCAGCATAAACATGTATTCAGTCATCTGGATAAGTATCAATGGTTTTTCTTGCGGTGGTTGTTATTGATAGTAGATGAGCATTTTTATCTATTCTGTCATATATCTTTGTGCAGATCTCTGGGTTTATGTAATTTGCATATGGTGGCAGTTCTTAGATGACTCTTGATGTTCACTGACATTTCTCAGGAAGGTGGTATTTCTCTTGTTTATGTTTCTGACATGCTGCAAGTTGCTTGATTCATTGTTTTGAAATCCATGTATCCACTCCACAACTTTCTGTTCGGAAGGTCTTTCCCCATTCTTTTTTTGTCTTTCATATAGCACCATAGTGGCCTTATCTATTCACATCTCTAAAGGTTCTACATTAGTGTAGTTCGCATGCTGCATTCAGTGTGAACCTGATTGCGCCATTGATGAGCTGTTAAGTGCACTGTTTTGTATCCTGTTAAGTGACATGTTAATTGTATTGCTGCATGTCACTAGTAAAAAGTTACCATGTTCCAGAATAGAGTGAACATAAAACCAGATAAAGGTTTCATATTTTAATAATGTTTTAAGAAAACTTCAAAACAAAAGCAAATGCAAATACTTTGCAGCAATTTTGAATTTGCAATATTTTTGCCCAAAGCACTGAGCATTTCAGTCAGTGGATGATAAAAATTTAAGGGAATATTGTTATGTATCATATGAAACAGTTCTGAGAGTAGAGTGCACAAAATGTAAAAGGATAAGCAAAATTAGTGCATGTTTTGATTTTATTAGATCAGTATGTCATGATTACATGTGATGAGGAGAGATACTAACCAAATAACAAAGCAAGCCCTCATGTGGGAAACAAGAGGTAAGAGAAAAAGAGGCCGACCCAGAGAGACACTGAGAAGAACATTGATGAGAGAGGCAAGAGCAGCAGAATCAGCTCCCTCAATGATATAGAGTTGCTTGCACAGAACATAGACAAATGGCAAGATTTGATAAAAGATCTTTACAAGGATTGAACTGCTATAATAATAATTTAGATAAGAGAAAGAGTATCTTGGTCTATGCCCTATGGGCCGGCTACGGCTCGAAAGGTCAATAGATAGATAGATGTCTTGATTTTGTTATTTCTGTAGACATAAATGAAATATTCTTTTCCTATCTGTTAGGTAAATCTAATTTTCTTAAGCTGTATGGCAGAATTATTTTTTATACATTCATTAAGATTCTGTATTTTGTTTTGTGTGCTTGTACAATTTACCTGTACAAATTATATATAATTCACTAATACAAATCGTAAGTAAAATTTTAAATTTAATAAATAAATTATAAAATGCTTCAAATTATGGTTAAAAACAATACATGTTAACAGTTATACATTTTTTTTCTATGGATCTTAAGCCTAGGTATCCTGTATACTGGATCCACCTTGTACTGGCCATAGATCCTGTTGAGTATTATTATTTTTAGTCAGTAGTGTTTTCTCTATTCTGCAGCTTTACAATAATTCCTTTGTTCCTTTCCAATTGTGAAATTTGTGAGAAAGGTAGTTTCAATATTTTAGCCACAATATTGGATGAAGCAGCACTTTATCAGTTTCTCAGATGTCTTTTGCTTATCTTTTCTCTTGTTCAAATTCCATGGTTATGAATGATTCTTTTTGTCTATTACTATGTTTTTTGCATTTTGCTTTTCTTTGGTGTTGTCTGTATATTTTTCTCTGGGTGGACTTCCAGTTCCAAGATGGTGGAATAGAGTATAATACTCTACATACAACTTTGTAAATATTTTTAACAGGAAATATGATCAAATAAAAGTAGCTCTAATGATTAAAAAAAAAAAGAAAGAAACTGATGGTGGAATGCTTCTGGCAGTACAGGTAGTAGGTGTGGATAAAACACACCGAATCAGTCAAAAACATATACATGCTGAAAATGGAGATGCTAGACTTCAAGGTGCAATACACAATGCAACACAATCTGCTAATAGCATACAAGGAAAAAAAACTTACTTTTCAAAGTAGTGCGCTGTTTTCTTTCTAAAATCTACATCTGTGCAATCTTCATTACTAAGGCTACTATGTCTATCTACTTCATCATCATTTAGTGCTGATTGACTGCTACTGCCTTTCACCACTTTCTTGAAAGGATTCATCTTTGTCAAAGTTTTCAAGAAAGGTGTATCTTTTGAAGTTCCTGGAGGAAATACTGCCATTGTGGATGTGCTCTCAAGATGTGACTGTGAGAAGAGAACAAATTTACATGTAGTATATTACTACATGTGCATGAGCATGTGTGTGTGTGTGTGCAACAATTATGTAGGAGTGCACACGCATGATTGAGAGTTAGTGTGTGCTAGTTATAACATGCTCTTTGCAGTTAATACATTCACAAACTTGGAAAGCACTAACAACACCAGATGGGAGAGCACTGAAAATGTAAAATACAGGATAAAGCCAGAATAACTTTCACTAATCCAAAAAAACATTTTGAAATCCACACAGGACAAAACAAAAAAGGATACATTTAAGCTTATAGTTCACTTTAATTTCAGACCACAACACATCACTCCGATCCAGGCAAATCCACTATATATTCCGTTGGTTTCAGCAGATAGCAAAGTGTGCACACAACAACCAGGCTACTGGAACCATCAGTGTGCATACACTTTGTCACCTTCCCCTTGCAAAAAGTTGTAATTTTTACAAGTTTGACACTGTATTACATACTATTGCAATTTCAAGACTGAAACCCAAGTGACACATTCTAGTTTCTAACATGGTTATAGTTATGGTTAGTTGAAGGCCCCGGTATCACTGCAAATAAATTAAAATCCATAATTTCTCAACTACCCATGCCAGTGGAATCATCCAAATTAACACTCATCTCATTGAAGGACCCAAACAAAGAAAGGCAGATGCAGTCCCCAAACATAGTAGCTACAGCACACGCCAAAAGACATAAGGCCAAGCAACACCAAAGTGAACCCAGCTGAACTGTCCTTCATCATACGATATCATCATTCATCGTAAGCAAACGGAATATCGAAACATGATCTGGATGAAAAATAAAACTCACGGTATGCACGGAGCACTAACTCAGTAGTTCCGGCAGCAAGCTGGATTTCTAACATACAACTATCAAGTGCCTTCAAGATACCTATAAGCTTTGACTTAGTATGTGTCACTGCAATTCCTCTTCTACTTTTCAACTCCCTGTGGAGCATAGGTTTTTCAACAAACACTTTCCATGCCATTCTGTTTCTTGCCAGTCTTTTAAGATCATTCCATGTCTTCCACATCATTTTCATCCCTGCTTCCATCTGTCTTCTCCAAGAATATTTTGGTCTTCCTCTTTGTCTTTTTCCTTGGGGATTCCAAAAAAGGGCCTGTTGTGTAATACTCTCAGTTGGCTTCTGCAATGTGCGTCTAGTCTAGTGTCTTCTTGGTCTTAGCTGAATCTCTTTATCCACTCGTATTTGACTGGTACTTTTCCATAATTCTATGTTAGTGATTTTGTCCTGCCATTTCCATCCTTTTATTCTGTGCAAGCATCCATTAATGAAAGTCTGTATCTTCATGATTGTCAATTTGGTTGTTCTCCTTGTTTCACAGCCATATAATAGGACTGACTTAACACTGGAGTTGAAAATTTTTATTCTTGTATTTAACCTAATTTCTTTGGACTTCCATATGTTTCCCAGTGCAATGAAGGTTTTGGGCACCAGACCAGAGACAAAACACTGGTCGAGAAGAAAAGAAACTCAAACAAAAGCCTGGCAAAGGGCGGGAGACGGAGAAGATGATAGGTTAATATAGATAGATAGGGCGGCTAATCCTCAGCAGGGAGGAAATACTAGTACGAGGAAGAGAAATGAAATCCTAATGGAGGGAGGAAATATTGATACGAGGAAGAGAAATGAAGAGGAAGAGTAATAAAGGGAAGAATCAGGAGTAGGAAATTAGGATCGGAGGAGAGGTAGAGGGTCAGGAGAGAATAGATAAGAGAGGGAGTCAGAAAGAAGAGAATAATAGAGGGATGGTGCGAAAGAAGTGGGGCCCAGCGAGGTAGAGAGGAAGGGAACGAAGAGACCCAGGGGGATACTAGGATTATATATAAAAAAAAGGAGTAGGAAGTATACATCGGATGAAAAGAGGGATGGTACGCAGGCAGTAGTGCCTAAAGAGGTAAGGAGGTGGGGAATGAAAAGAAGAGGAATATAGGGATGGTACGCAGGCAGTGGTGTCAAAGGAGGAAGGGAAGAAGGGAAACGGAGAGACTAAGGGGATACAAAGAGAATTATACGCAGGCAGTAGTGCCTAAAGAGGAAAGGAAGTAGGGAAACAGAGAGATTAAGGGGATACACAGAGAAGTGGAGTGAGAGTGGCTAGTGAACAGACACGTACAGTCCTAGAACCGAGCTTGGGGGGAGAAGAGAGAAGGGGGGAGGGGGTGGATTATGTAGGAAAAGTAGGGTAGAGAAGTGGTAACAACAGGAGAATAGAGAATCCAGGTAGAAGAAGAATAAAGGGGAATAGGGAGTATCCATCAGAGGAGGAGAGGTAATAAAGCAATAAGGAGGAGATGGATATAAAGGTAGTTCGCAGAAAGGTGGGGGGGGAATTAAGGATAAAGGAAGAAGAAGGGGAGAAGATGGACAGATCCAAGAGGATAGGGTTAAAGAAAAGGGATAGATAAGGAGCAGATGAACATAAATGTGAGATAAGAAGAAGAGTACAGGGGTGGGAGGAGGGTACAGAGGAAGAGGGGTCCTCAGAGGGACCGGGATACATTGATGCCGCGGGGAGTGAGGCAACCCCAACGAGCGATCAGACGGTGCTCAAGAGTGAGACAACTGTGGTGATTCGAAGAGCATGATACTAAGCCCGTGACAAGGACATCAGCCTTCCCCTGATGGCCCCTCAAGTTAAAGTGGGCTGCTACAGGAGTGCCAGCTTCTCGGGTGAGGTCGTTTAAATGTTCATGACACCTATCGCCGATACGTCAACCAGACTGACCAATGTAGGTTAACTTGCATCGCTTACAGATGATGGCATAAATGAAGTTCCGCGATGTGCAAGTGAATCCCTCTCTGATCTCGAAAGGACCATTAGGAAAGAGGACCGTATCAGTCTGGACAACGTGATCACAAGTTTTGCACACTCTGCGGTTGTAGCGGATAGTACCTCGATGGCTGGGGAGGGCAGCTGGAAGACGACCCTGACAAGAAAGTCACGGAGGTTCCGGTCACGTCTAAAGGCCACCAGTGGTGGGTCGGGGAAGAGCAGACGAGTCGTAGGGTCAGATTGGAGAATAGGGGGGTAGCGGTGAATCATCCTAATCACAGCGATAAATATTTGGGAACTTTGTTAACCTCAGATGGAAGATGTACAAAAGAGGTGAGATGCAGAATGGCTCAGGCAAAAGCAGCTTTCCAAAAAATGAGGAAGATACTATGCAGTCCATTATTGACAATAGAAACAAGAAAAAGAGTTCTTAAATGTTAATTAGAGATAGTCTTAACATATGGATGTGAATCATGGACAAAAGGACAACAGACAAGAAAATCACTGGAGTCTGTAGAAATGTGGTTTTACAGAAGAATGTTGAGAATACTATTGAGAGCTAAGAAGAGTAATGAAAATGTTCTGACAGAGGTCAAAGGAAAAAAAGAGCTAATTTCCAATATTAGGAAGAAACAATCATTGTCACCCGCAGTTTTATCTCTTTAGGAAATTTGCACCATGTTTTGTTCGTCGTAGGCTGCTTTCATTAGAGTAATTAGGAATCTAAAGGGAGCTAAATTGTTGTGTGTACGACATTTTTGTGTGCTACGTCATCGTAATTGCTCATCGTACATCCCTAGACCGGCAGGCCCATAATCTTATGGTCTGTTGTTTGATGTGTGACGGGGATAATCTGATGACTAACTGTGTGTCTATATGTTCGGAATTGGAGTCAACAACGATGGCCTAACATCATCAAACACTATACATTTTTAAAAAAAAATACAACAATCATTTTCAAGAGGGCGTGAACTTCCGGTATATTGTGGATAGGCGGTGTGAACAATTGAAGGCTATGCATGAAAAGTGTTCCTTGTTGCAGTTTCCTCATATTCAAAGTCCGGCTTGTTGCAGGAGCTACTGAATTAAGTGCTCTGTGCACACCGTGAGCTGTGTGTCTCATCCGTTTTGATCATGTTTCGATATTCCAATTGTTTACGATGAATGATGATATCGTATGACAGGGAACAGTTGGCTGTGTTCACTTTCTGCGTGGTTTCACCTTATATCTTTTGGTGTGTGCTGAGACTGCTACGATGGGGACTACAGTTACCTTTCTTTGTTTGGGGGATGAGATATTAATTCGGATGATTATGCTGGTTGAGCAATTATGGAGCAATTATTTTAACTCGTTTGCAGTGATACCGGGGCCTTCCATAACCAAATAACCAAATCATCATTTTTTGGCCATGTAATGAGAAGAGAACAACTGGAATATATTGTAACAACTGGAAAAATTGAGGGACGAAGAGATAGAGGGAAGCAAAGAGAAAAAATACCAGACAGCTTAAGAGAATGGCTTGGCATAAGATCAACAACAGAAATGATAAATAACTGTAGAGATCAAAAGCTGTGGAGAGACATGATCACCTATGCCAGCAGGCTCGGTACTTAATGATGATGATACTCAAGTTACAACAGGTTGACCTCTCAAAACTATTATCATCCCTAAGTCCAAAAAGTGTATGTCTCAAAATCTCTGAGCGAACTGTCTAATCTAACTAACTCATGATTCCTACATTCTGCCTTGAGGCAGGTTCTCTGCCCTCGTCTACTATTTTTGTCTAGTGTGTCCCAGCGCTTCATGGGCAAAGAGTGTCTAAATGGGTCTTCCTTGGGTCTTTTGTTTCCCGGTAAGACAACGCCTATTCTTGAATACAGGCGTGGTCTATCTTGGGAATTTGCTAAGACTATCAACTCATTGGCTGCTTGTCTGTCCACCGCCCATCAATTACCATGAAGCTCGACAACATCTGTCCATTACTCCTATAACAAACTACCATTGGTCTCATAGACCAACCTAAGTTTCCTCCAAATTTACTTTGATCTCCTAGTCAGAGAGAACTCAAGCATTTTTTACCATTAGCCATCACAAGATGTCTCGGCGTTTGGATCTTGTGCGGTCATGATTACGTCACCCTGTTGGTTGCTTATCTCAGAATGTTTCAGGGCCCGTCGTAATCTCAAACATCTGTTCATACGGAGTCCAATGCTATTCTCTTATTCCTTATGTAACCTCACTGGGTTAGTGATAAATCCGTCGAGGGCTTCGGCACTCAGATTGAACAGCTGCTGTCACCTCCCACCTAATTTCATAGCTAGTTACATTTCATTGCTCTGAGTTCGGTGGACTAATTTACATTTACTTTTTCTAAGTCTCCTTTGTTATTTACATTGGAGCCGCGATAGCTCAGTGGTTAGTAAACTGGACTACAAAGAACAAGAGGTCGGGTTCGATAATAACCGACAGCTTCCGGGTTAGCCTTAGATGGGTACCGGATTTTTTCTGGGAAAGTAAAGTGGTACGGGCGTAATACTGACCACATTACCCCAAAAATCCTGTACCGAAGGTCTGTAAAAATTATGGTCACTAACACCATATTCCATATACGCCACTTGGCATGACGGGGGCTTTTTACTACTTTTACTTTGTTATTTACACCAACCACAACTATTCTACCTCATATCTTTGTTGTATCATTTTATCATTCCTGGATCAGTCACACTGTAATACTGAGTACCCCATTCCAAGTTACCCCTTGTGCCAGAGATGCAGGAGTGTATGTTATAACAGTGTCTTTTTAAACATTTTCTACTAAATTTTGAATTTCTGGGTCTGTACACCAACTGTATCAATTACTACCTAATGATAGTCATCTATCTCTTTGGGGATGATCCACTATTTCCATTTGAGTACTGTTTCAACATGTCATCTGAACAGATTTTAGCATTTAAAGCATAGCAGTCAAATATTTTTGTTTTATTACAATTCATTGTACCATAACTAGCAGCCTACTAAAAGTAATCTTGGAAGGGAAAATAATAGGTGGCAGAGGCAGACCAATGTTACATGGACAAGTAACATCAAAAGATGGAAAGTCAGCCTATGACAACCTGCACCATCAAAGAAAGAAACAGAGCAGAATGGCGCTCCATGGTAGCCAACTGTCGATGCAGAGATGGCACTTGATGATAATGTACCATAACAGTGATTCTTCATCAAATATATTAAAAGTTTAGAATTTTACAGTGAATATTTGGAATTTATAGTTCTCCAAAAGGAAACAGTAAAATATCAAGTTGAAAGTTTTAAAAATTAATAATCAGACAAATCAGTCTTATTCTTTCTCAGTGTTCACCCACAAAGTGGACATAGATGCATTGTTTCGCTAGTTTACATCAAGTTGTGATATCTGCATCTGCTCCTTTCAGCCCAAGACATCTGTCTTTGGCACAGGCAGATTTGTTAAACACATTAGCAAATGGGTGACTTCCAATTTGACTTACTCTTTTCAACTTTTAACTGCCAAGAGTTCTTTAATGTGTGCAGAGACATCCTGTTTTCTCACTATTATGCAAGACAGCTAAACATCAGATCTTACCACCCAGACATAGGGGGGTGGGGGGGGGATGTGTGTGTGTGGTGTTAAAACAACAAATATTTATAAAGAATATGAAGAGAAAAATTCCCACTACCTGAGGTGGATTTATTTTTAGAATTTAGAACCTATATGCTCAGATATATTTGAGTTGATATCTTACCTATAGACCACCCAGCCTCAAAGAGAAATCAGTAAAATTTTTTTTGATACTATTATCTTTTATAACATACAAGCTACAGTCAATTATAATGATATAGTAAAAAGTCAGAGCAAAGATTTAGTCTAAACAGAAGAATACAGAAATATAGCCCATCTCAAAGGAAAAGATTTCTCTAAAGTTCATCAAAATAAATAAGACAGCTTTGAAACAAAGTCAATCAATTCAAATATTTGACCTAGATAATAGCCAATCATCATTATCAAGTACCATGCCTACTGATGTAGATGAACATTAAAAATAAGTAAGGTACCCCCATCACGCCAAGTGGCGTATATGGAATATTGTGTTAGTCACCATAAATTTTACAGACCTTCGGCACATGATTTTTGGGGTAATGTGATCGGTATTACGCCCATGCTGCTTTACTTTCCCAGAAAAAAATCCGGTACCCATTAAAGGCTGGGTGAACCTGGAAGCCATCGGTTGGGATCGAACCCTACCTCTTGTTCTTTGTAGTCCAGTTCACTAACCACTGAGCGATCGCGGCTCCTGTAGATGATCATGTCTCTCCACAACTTTTGATCTCGACAGTTATTTATCATTTCTGTTGTTGACCTTCTGCCAAACCATTCTCTTCAGCTGTCTGGTATCTTTTCTCTTAGCTTCCCTCTATCTCTTCGTCCTTCAATTTTCCCAGCTATCACAATATAATCCAGCTGTTTCCATTCTTATTGCATGGCCAAAAAATGATGATTGTTTCTTCCTAATTTTGGAAATTAACTCTGTTTTTGCTTTGGCCTCATTCACAACGTTTTCATTATTCTTCTTAGCTGTCCATGGTATTCTCAACATTCTACCGTAAAACCACATTTCTGTAGCCTCCAGTGATTTTCTTGTCTGTTGTCCTATTGTCCATGATTCACATTCATATGTTGTTAAGACTGGCTCTACATAACATTTAAGAACTTTTTTTCTTATTTCTATTGTCAAAAATAGATTGTACAGTATCTTCTTCATTTTGTGGGAAGCTGCTTTTGCCTGAGCCATTCTGCATCTCACCTCTATTGTGCATCTACCATCTGCGGTTAACAATGATCCCAGATATTTAAATTCATTTACCCGTTTGAATATTGTTCCACCAATATTCTTGTCTTTATTGTGCATGGCGGTGACGTCTTTTTCTTTGTTGTTACCATTACTTCTGTCTTTGTGCTATTTAGGCTGAGTCCTTTATTTTTGCTTTCTTTCACTATAATGTCTAACATTTCTTGTAACTCATTTTCACTCTTAGCGATTAAGACTGTATCATCAGCAAACCTTAGATTATTTATATTATGACCTCCAATTGTTTTCCAGGAATGCCCCTTATGGATCGTAAAATGATCTCACTATACATATTAAATAAATCTGGTGACAGCACACACCCTTGTCTAATACCCTGTTTTATTTGTTGAAACATTCCCAATTGATTTCCTGCTCTTATGGCCGCTGTCTGTTGAAAAGAGTAAAGAGCCCCGTCACGCCAAGTTGCGTATAAAGAATATGGTGTTAGTGACCATAATTTTTAAAGACTTGCGGCACATGAGTTTTGGGGTAATGTGGTCAGTATTATGCCCACGATGCTTTACTTTCCCAGAAAAAATCCGGTACCCACTTAAGATTGGGTGAACTTGGCAGCCATCGGTCAGGATCGAACCCGGCCTCTTGTCCTTTGTATTGCAAGCACATGTTCTTTATTATTCTTAGATCTTTGTTGTCTATGTTTATTGCTTCCATAATTTTTTATTATTTCTTAGTGCATTACTTTGTCAAATGCTTTCAAATGAAACATAAGTATAAATCTGTTTTCACCTCCATAGCTCTTTCTACTAAAGATTTTATGGTGTATATGGCATTATTCGTACCTTTACCTCCAACAAAACCACACTGTTCATCACTAATTTCTGGACTGATTTTATTTCACACTCTTCGCATGATGATTCTTAGTAATATTTTAGTCATGTGACTTATAATAGGGCTTATTGTGTAATGATCATCACATTCAATCGCACCAGATTTCTTTAGTGGGGCTATGAATATTGATTTTAGCAGGGTATACATCCGCTGCAGTAGACATCATTCAATATTTTAGTTATTATTTCTATTCCAAAATCACCCATGGCTTCAATATTTTCTTTAGTTATATTATCTGGTCCAGAGCTTTTCCTGCTTTCATATTGTGCAAAGTGTCTCCCACTTCTTCTTTGAGAATTTCTGGTCCTTCCCCATTATCCTGAATATTTACTTCAGTTCGTTCTTCATCATAAAGATCTATAATGAATTCTATCCATTGTTGCCTTATCCTTTCTTGTCAGTCAACAGTTCTCCATCCTTTGATCTTAAACATCCAGTTTTTTATTGTGTTTTTCCTTTGTGTTAATTCTTCAATTTGTTTGTATATAGCTTTGACATTTTTTTTTTTTTTTGCACTTCAATCCCTTTGCATCTTAATAGCCAACAACATGATATAAACCTCAAATGGAAAATGCATTTCCAAGATTAAATGCTGGTTAGCCCAGACAAAGGTAGCTTTTCATAAAATGAAAAACATTTTGTGCAACTAATCTTTGTCAATAGAAGTATTTTTAAAAATGCTCCAATGTTAAATCTAGTCAGTCTTTACATATGGAAGTGAATCATGGAAGATCTGTAAATAAACTAGAAGTACTTCTAGCCATGGAAGTGAGGCTTAACTCTTGGTGGACTTTAGGTTCTCTTTAGGTTCGGACCAGATTAGTTTTCAATTTTGAAAATTCCATCATGTGTCTTTTTATTTTTACAATTTCACAAAAAGTATTGTTATGGAAACAGAGCCATAGATTTTAGAAGCATGGATCTCTGCAATATGTGTCATTTTGGCTCGCAAGATTTCTGTTTTTGAGATTGTGGTTCTGCCCTATGTGCCGTCTTCGGCTCGAAAGGACAATAGATAGATAGAACCATGTTGCTATCCATTCTTCTCAAAATTATACACAAACTAATCCAAAGTTCTTCAAAATAGACTTTTCTTTGCATTTATGTCCACAAATGATGAAATTAGGCACAAGAAATGGTGTGGCCACGTGACCACTATTTGTCAGATAAAAAAACACAAATTTACTTCAAAAATGCAATCACTGTAACTATAAAAATAAAGAAAATACCACATGGCAATCGAAGGAAGTAATTATGAAGCTTCTTCTAGATAATTGAATACAAGTATTGGTGAATATTTATTCCAAATCGTTACTTGACTTTAAAATATTCAACAGTACCCAGTCCGAGCCGATGTGTCGGATTTCAGTCAGGTATGCCTTCATAAGTCGACCCGCTGTGTTGGTTAAAAGTCTGTAAAGAGTTAATAGAAGAGTATTGAGAATACCATAGATAACTAAGAAGAACAATGAAGAACTCCTGAGAGTCCACTTTCTTTGTGCATGTGGTGTGAAGAGAAAAAGTTGAAAAGTTTCCAACAACAGAAAAATTTAGGGAAAAGAGAGAGAAGTATGCAATGAGAGACTATATGCGACAGTTTAACAAAATGGCAAAGGAACAAATCAACAGTAGAACTGATAAAATGACAAGAGAGATGGAAGACATGATGACCAATGCTATCAGGCATGGCAACTGATAATATTTAATATGTGAAAATTCTGAAACAAATGTAAAAATAAAACCTTCTGAGTTCGGCATATTAATATGTATCCAAATAAATGTTCGAGGGCTATTCAAAAAGTATCCACTCTTTGGGTGGGAACACACATTTCTCCCAGGGTTTGCCATTGTTGGACTTTGAGAATGGAGTATAGTCAGGCCATTGCGTTCCACATAATACCTTCTCATTACTCAAAACAGGTCCCTTTCAGTGGCATTTTCAGCCAAAAATTGCAAGGAGCCACACCAGGAGATTAGGAAGCCTGACAATCCAGAGGAACTAGTGCTTATTCAAGAAAGTCTGAAACACCCACAGGTCCGGTCATTGTGTCCAGTGTCCACCTTGTCTGCAAGTTCTTGAATGATGATATGATGGTCTTGCGTGACCAAAGTCTGCACTTGATCAATGACCTTTCTTTGTATGTGTGTCTGTGCGTATGAATGCATGTATGGGAGGGGAGTGGGGGGGGGGGGGGGGGGGGCGTAACAGAAAGCAATTCTCTCTGCAACAATGTGCGGCAGTGATTGAAGTGATTGTACCACTCCTTAATTTGTGTGATAATCATGGCATGATCCCCAAAAGCCTGTTGAATCTTCCAAATGGTGTCCACCTGGGTATCACCCAGCTTTTGGCAACAATTTTATGTATTCTATCTATCTATCTATTGTCCTTTCGAGCCAAAGACAGCACATAGGGCAGAACCACAATCTCAAAAACAGAAACCTTGCGTGCCAAAATGGCACATATTGCGGAGATCACTGCTTCTAAAATCTATGGTCTGTTTCCATAACAATAATTTTTACAATGACAGCTTGTCAAGCCATTGATCAACCTCCTCAGTCACCTCTTACATGCCTGGAAGGTCACAGTGTCACTATTCTTTACTTCATTTTATGTATTAAAAAAAAAAGTAAAGTACCCCGTCACGTATAGGGAATATGGTGTTAGTGACCATAAATTTTACAGACCTTCGGCACATGATTTTTGGGGTAATGTGGTCGGTATTATGCCCGTGCCGCTTCACTTTCCCAGAAAAAAAATCCGGTACCCATTAAAGGCTGGGTGAACCCAGAAGCCGTCGGTTGGGATCGAACCCTACCCCTTGTCCTTTGTAGTCCAGTTCACTAACCACTGAGCTATCGCAGCTCCCATTTTATGTATTCTATCTATCTATCTATTGACCTTTCGAGCCGTAACCGGCCCATAGGGCGGAGACCAAGATACACCTTCTCCTATCTGAATTTTTTGTTCTAGCAGTTTTCTTTTAAAGATATTTTATCAAATCTCGCCATCTGTCTCTGTTCTGTGCAAGCAGTTCTATCTCATTGAGGGAGCCGATTCCTGCTGCTCTTGCCTCTCTCATCAATGTTCTTCTCAGTGTCTCCCTGGGTCTTCCTCTTTTTCTTTTACCTGTTGTTTCCCATATGAGGGCTTGCTTTGCTATTCGATTATTATCTCTTCATTTTTTATTATTTTATGTATTATCACTGTTTAAATCATTCCATCATATCACAGCAAATTAAAATCTGATGGACATCTCTACACATGTATTCATGAGCAGACTGAATGACGCATTCTGCAAGCACAAAGAAATTCATGCAAGAGCATGAATGTCCAATACACCTCCATGCCAGAGGACTTCTTCCATGCTTAATTTGTTTCAATGGGGAAAAATTAAGGTCAGATACTTTCTTAAACAGCTCTAATACTTGTGTTATTTCTATCTTATCTTCTTGAAACAGCAGTTATTTGAGCATGAGTTTTTAAACCTGACACTATGGCAAAGAAAACACAGCTGTTTTAGTTGTGTGTGGTATTTCTGTGTAAAGAGTACTCCTGCTATTTTAAAGATGAAGGAAGATATTTTTGTTTCAAGTGAGAAAGGCATTCAAAAAGTTCATGTGTGATGGTTTCTCTTAAGCAGTTACATAATGGGGTATGTTAGATTTAAATGGTGTAAATGTGAGTTTTGGAAGATATCTATCTATCTACTGACCTCTCGAGCCGTAGTCGGCCTACAGGGCATAGACCAAGATACTCCCTCTCTTAACTGAATTTTTGTTCTAGCAGTTTTCAATTCTTTTAAAGATATTTTATCAAATCTCGCCATTTGTTTCTGTTCTGTGCAGGCAGCTCTATCTCATTGAGGGAGCCGATTCCTGCTGCTCTTGCCTCTCTCATCAATGTTCTTCTCAGTGTCTCTCTGGGTCTTCCTCTTTTCCTCTTACCTGTTGTTTCCCACATGTGGGCTTGCTTTGCTATTCGGTTATTATCTCTTCTCATCACATGTCCAACATATGACCATTGTCTTTTTCTTTATTACTGAAGATATTAGTGGTTGCTTGGAAGATATGCTGCTTTCATAATCTGAAGACAGTGACCTATTTATGTCTATGTAAAATGTTTATCATATCTTGGAGTAAAGGCACCAAGATGCACCAGGATGTATAGAGATGTGAGGCTGCAGTAAAGCTGATGATAATGACAATTTTTTAAAAAAAAAAGAAGAAAAAAGTGGTATGGTAACAGCTTTACATAGGTAAGTAACAAAATAAAAGTCAACGTTTCGGCCAAGTTGGCTTTCAGTTAGAACAACAAACAACAACACAAATATATCTAACTACATGGCGATAATATGCTAGATACTAAAGAAAGGAAATTTAAAAATTCACTTTCCTGTGGTCCAGAGCTTGGTCAGCTTCTGACTAGAACTAAAAAAAGTGGGTGGGTTGACCAACTATATATCTCACTGACCAGGCAGTCAGGTGAGAAATAAAAAGGAAGGGTTCTAAAAATATGGGGAGGTAGGTACAAGATACATATAAACTGTGTATATCTAACTGTGTGCACAACGAACAGATGTGCAAAAAAGCATGTGTACATAACCATACATGCATACAAGCATCTTCTTCTTCTTCTACCTTTTTAGCTCCTAGTGGAGCATAGGTCTTCAACAAACATTTTCCAAGTCATTCTGTTTTTTGCCATTTTTTTAAGATCACTCCATGTCTTCCCCATCATCTTCATCTCTGCTTCTATTTGTCTCTCCAAGAATTCCTTGGTCTTCCTCTTTGTCTTTTCCACTGAGGATTAAAAAAAAGGGCCTGTTGTGTAATACTCAATACTCTCAGTTGACTTCCGTAGTGTGTGTCCTATCCAGCGCCATCGTCTATACAAGCATAGTGTGTATATATTACCACAAAGCACACGAAAGAAAAATCGAAGGTGTCAAATGTGCCAATACATATGCAGACAAATATACAAACATGTATAGGTTCGGTAGTGCATGGGGGTAAGACATTTCGTAAAGCTGTTACCATACCACTTTTTTCTTCTTATCATATCTTGTTGGTTTGGAGTGGTTATGTAGGTGAAGACTTATTTTCCATCTTATCTATTGCTCATTCATTCAGCCATTCCTCCTACTCATTGTTACTTTATGTTTTGCCATTTTTAATGCTACTTGCCTGCTGTATTGTTAAGCAAAAGCTTCTATTTGTTCCAAAGCATCAGCTCTTTCATTTACAATGATGTATGTATGTCCTGGTATCCACTGTAGTGTAAATCTGACATGTGATTGAAAGAGCTAATCATCATCATCAAGTACCGGGCCTACTGGCATAGGTGATCATGTCTCTCCACAACTTCAATCTCGGCAGCTATTTATCATTTCTGTTGTTGACCATCTGCCAAGCCGTTCTCTTAAGCTGTCTGTTATTTTTTCCTCTTTGCTTCCCTCTATCTCTTCGTCCCTCAATTTTTCCAGTTGTTACAATATATTCCAGTTGTTCTCTTCTCATTATATGGCCATAAAATGATGATTGTTTCTTCCTAATATTGGAAATTAGCTCTCTTTTTGCTTTGACCTCTCTCAGAACATTTTCATTACTCTTCTTAGCTGTCCATGGTACTTTCAACATTCTTCTGTAAAACCACATTTCTACAGACTCCAGTGATTTTCTTGTCTGTTGTCCTTTGTCCATGATTCGCATTCATATGTTAAGACTGGCTCTACATAACATTTAAGAACTCTTTTTCTTGTTTCTATTGTCAAAAATGGATTGCATAGTATCTTCTTCATTTTTTGGAAAGCTGCTTTTGCCTGAGCCATTCTGCATCTCACCTCTTTTGTACATCTTCCGTCTGAGGTTAACAAAGTTCCCAAATATTTAAATTCATTTACCTGTTTTAATATTGTTCCACTTGTCTTTATTTTGCACTCAGGTGATGTCTTTTTCTTTGTTGTTACCATTACCTCTGTCTTTTTGCTATTAAGGCTGAGTCCTTTATTTTTGCTTTCTTTCACTATAATGTCCAACATTTCTTGTAACTCATTTTCACTCTTAGCGATTAAGACTATATCATCAGCATACCTTAGATTATTTATATTATGACCTCCAATTGTTATTCCAGGCATGTCCCTTATGGATCTTAAAATAATCTCACTATGAATATTAAACAAATCTGGTGACAGCACACAACCTTGTCTAACACCCTATTTTATTTGTTGAAACATTCCCAATTGGTTTCCAGTTCTTATGGCCGCTGTTTGTTGCCAGTACATGTTCTTTATTATTCTTAGATCTTTGCTGTCTACGTTTATGCTTTCTAAAATTTTGATTATTTCTTGGTGCTTTACTTTGTCTTGGTGTAATCTATGAAACATAGGTATAGATCTGTTTTCACCTCTATGGCTCTTTCTACTAAAGATCTTATGATATAAATGGCATTGCTTGTTCCTTTATCTCTAACAAAACCACACTGTTCATCGCTAATTTCTGGACTGATTTTGTTTCACACTCTTCGCATAATGATTCTTAGTAATATCTTAGTCGTATGACTCATAAGGCTTATTGTGCGATGATCATCGAATTCAATCGCACCCGATCTCTTTGGTAGGGCTATGAATATTGATTTGAGCATGCCGTCTGGTATATATCCGCTGTTGTAGATATCATTCAATATTTTTGTTATTATTTCTATTTCAAAATCACCCATGGCTTCAATCTCTTCTTTAGTTATATTATCTGGTCCAGGAGCTTTGCCTGCTTTCATATTGCGCAAGGCATCTTCCACTTCTTCTCTGAGTATTTCTGGTCCTTCTCCATTATCCTTTATATTTACTTCCGTTCGTTCATTATTATAAAGATCTTTAATGTATTCTGTCCATCGTTCCCTTATGTTTTCTTGATCAATCAACAATCTCCTTCCTTTGATCTTAGATATCCATTTTTTGATTGCATTTTTCTTCCTGTTAATTCCTCAATTTGTTTGTATATAGTTTAAGCATCTCCTTTTTGTTACATTTCAATCTCTTTGCATCTCTCTTTTAGCCATGTTTCTTTTGCTTCATTGCATTTTACTACAATTTATTTATTTAATCTCTTATACTCATCTTTATTTTCTTTATTTCTTCTTCTTGTATCCATTAGCTGCAAAATGTCATCTGTCATCCATTTCTTTCTAGAATTTGTCCTCACTGGTGGTATGAACTCTTTTGATGTTGCATTGATTCTTTTAGCATTTTTAGCATTTTCCACTGTTCAATGCTTTGTATCTTCTCTATTGCATTGTACCGGTTCTGAATTGTGATTTTATATTTGTCTTGCAGCTTTTTGTCTGATTTTAGTAAATCTAAATTTAACTTGATGTTAACTGATGCTCATTTTGTTGTTTTTAATTTTACTCTAAGCTTTCCCCTAACTGGTACATGATCACTATTGCAATGTGCCCCTGGTCTAGTTTTCACACACACCAGACTGTTTCTAAATCTATTGCTTATCATTATATAATCAATTTGATTACGTGCGTTGTTCCCTGGGCTTTTCCATGTCCACAGACGTCTTGGATGTTGCTTAACTCTTTCCGTATGATCCGCCATATGATGCGCCAAATCCATTTCAATTGCGTACGATCAGCCGTATAGTGTGCCAAACATAATTTGTTTCGTGTAAACCGTCAACAAACTGTATTCCTATATTTTAGATTGACTATTTTATATAGATTCCTTCACCGGAGAGTTCCTTCCTTCTTCCCCACGAGGTTCAAGTGGAAAGACATACTCTAACGTGTCATTTTTTAATTTGGATTTAGTGTTTATCATTAAAAAAATTGTAAACAAAAATCAGCTGATCGAAATGGCTTCCAGTAGCAGTGATTGTAATGCTAAAAGTCAGTTGATGACGGCTGATGAAGCTTGTCAATTAATTTTTCTTGATGATTCCGATGATAGTTCAGAGTGTGTTGATGTTGATAACAACAATGGTGATGACAGTGATCCAGATATTGATTTTTTAGTAGAGGAAAATGAGAGTCTCATGTTGAATATTGACAGTGATGAGGAATACATTCCTTCAGAACCAAAAAAAAACCAAAAGCAGCTGCAGGTAGAGGTAGGGGCAGAGGAAGTGGTAAAACTACCAAGAAAACCACATCTAGCCCAACCGCCAGGCCTAGGCCATTCTAGACCTATTATCCCAGCTGAGTCTGAGTGGTCAGAAATTACAACTGGCAGCACTGAAAATAACTTTCGCTTTCATCCACTGCGAAAGCCAGGAGTTAGTCTTGAGCACTTCACAGATTCCTCCTCTGCATTGGATTTTTTTGGGTCATTGTTTGATGATGAAGTTTGTGAAACTTTGTTATCTAGCATCAGTTTTTATGCAAAGAATAAAACTGATATCAAAACTCCTGCATGCAAATACCACATCAAGACCTTCGGTTTGTGCGACGCTGCCACGGGTTATGTTGTCAACATTCTAACCTATTTTGGAAGAAACACTTCCTACAATCCTGAGGCTGATGCAGGTGGTGGACATGCTGTACAAGTTTCCAACACTTTACTGGAGCATGTTAGCACAGGACATACAATTTTTGCTGATTGCTATTACACCACACGAAAACTGATTGAACACCTTCTTTTGAAGAAGCAGTACTATGCTGGGACTGTCAATGTACATCGTGTTGGCTTTCCGCAGGAAACCAAAACATTATCTCTGGAGCACAGAGCAATGAAATGGTACATGCATAATGATAAAACCAAGCTCTGTGTTGCATTCAGAGATAAGAAGGCAAAAAATAAATGTTGTGATGGTATCCTCTGATGCCAAAGTGCAAACAAAAGCAGTAAAAGATGTAAACAAGCCAGAAATTATTTTCTTCTACAACAGAAATATGAATGGGTGCGACAAACTAGACCAGAAGGTGGCATGTTACTGTGTCTTTGAACGCAAAACTGTTAAATGGTGGAAAAAAATTTTCTTCTGGCTGTTGGAAGTGTCGCAGGTAAATGCGTACATTTTATTTTGTTTAATCCGAGCCACTGGCGACAAAAGAGTATAAGAAAATGATGAGCTAATTGACACAAAACGCTGTCATTCAACAAGAAATGAAACTTCCAGGAAGGCAGCCAGAGGCAAGCTGTCTCGCAAAATCCAGAGGAAGCCGTCACATCGTGGATTATACTGCAAGAGACCGTGAATGCGTATATTGTTAAACTCCTGCAAAGCGTGCACGGACTCATTTTTTCTGTTCAGGATGTCAAATTAAACCACATCTTCATCCAAATGCATGTTTCAAGGCATTTCATTAACAATAAATGGAGAAAGTGTTTTTTGTGTAATTGAAAAAAAGTGTAAATATTGTGTATATAGTGATTTTTGTGTGTGTAGTCAAACACAATGATTTTTTCCCCCAAAAAGTTGAAATTTCATTTTTGTCACTTGTTGTGATTGTGGATGACAAAATATCAGTTATTGTTATGCTACATCAACCAAACCTTCATGGCTGCTTAGAGACATATTGATATTTGTTTTTTTCACAAAATAATTCATATTGAATTACTATGACCAGATCTATATGATGGTAAGTTGTCAATTGTGGTTTTAATTTCATGTTTCAATTTTTTGTTTGTTGGTCATTTATCTCCAATTTTTCTTTTTACATGTTTTGTATCATCTTGGTATTGATGAAATCTTATTCCTTGTTCAATTATCTAAAAATTCATATATAATAATGTTAAGTGTTAGATAAATATAAAATATGTAGATTGATGTTTTAAGACCATAAGGTCCATCACAAATTTTAGCTCTGAAATCTCCTCTGTTGCATTGACAAAAGCCTTCCATACTGAAAGAGTTAAACCAGGTGTTTCCTATCATCATGTTGTGTGTTCTTGCCCAGTCAATAAATTTCTCACCTCTTTCATTCCTCGTGCCTAAGCCATAATGACCAACTACTTCCTCAACTCTTTCCTTTCCTACTTTTGCGTTAAAATCCCCTAGAACTATGGTGTTTTCATGTGGTTTGCATTTATGAAGTGCCTCATCATTGTAAAATTTATCAATTGTTTCCTCTAGACTGTCTGCTGTTGGTGCATAAACTTGTATAAGATTTATGTCTATTGGCTTTCCATTCAATTTCATTAAAAAGACTCTGTCAGATATTGGGTAAAAGCCTTTCACTGTTCTTGCTCTTTCTGCATCCAAGATGATACCTACTCCTCTTTGGTGTTCAGTACCTCCAGAATAGATTATTTTATGTTTATCAGAATACATCTCCCCTGATCCAGTGTATCTCATTTCGCAAAGTCCCAGTAATTGTAAACCCATTCTTTTCATTTCTTGTATGATGTTTTCTAGTTTACCCTTCTGCATGAGTGTTCTCACATTCCAAGTACCTATCTTTAGAGTTTGTTTTATCTTTATTTTGCTTACAGTAGCTTGATGATGATCGGGTATCACCTGTAGCACATGATGTCCCCTACCGAAAGAGGGTTTTCCATTGGAATCCCCCTTATCGTTGTTGTCGTTATTTCTATTGTTGTGGCAATTCATGATTGTACAAAGAAATAACGACGGTGGTTTTGTTGCCTTCCGTCTGTTTGTTTACGGTTGGCTCCGCTAGCCTTTGACTAAAAAGTCTCACCCACAAGGCAGTGGGGTTGTTTTACTTCGGGGTACCCTCCCTTAGCCTTTTACTCTCCCGAGCTTACCTGAAAAGCAGCAGGGCATCCACAGGTTGTACTGTTAACTGCATACAGTAGCAGGTAAAATTACCTGACCTGACCTTGTGAAAAAGCTAATACATTTTGCTAAAAACCAACATGTGGGACTTTCAGTGTTTTGATTTTCTAGTGACTGCAATACAGATTTGCTGTTAGTTAGAATAACAACATATTGAACACTCTCAGGTCAATGCTTGAGGCATATTTGATAGGTGATGATTCAATAGCAATGGCCTTAATTTCAAAGTGTGTACAGAAGTGCACACTGAGTAAATTCACACATTCTGGTTAACTTACTTTAGACATCTCAGATGTGGATCCATGAAACACTAAATCTTGAGAGTACACCCCCCTGTACCTACAATAGTTAATCACATACATCTTTTATAGGCCTTGACACCTGGACTAGGCTACCAACAACTATATCCTTAAACACTACACTATCGCAGCTCAAAGTTGCTGCTTTTCTCTCAACAATATCCAAGCTAACTGATTAACAACCTACAATTTTTCCCCAATGTAAAGATCCCACTGAAATCACTTCCCACATAAAAGACAAAAACTGGAAAATTCTGTCTTAGGCATACAACCTGTTTTTTGGTGAACACATTTCCTTGAACTTGAACTTCAATCTTCTTTTTTTTCTATTGAATCTAATCAACACACCACCACTGGATTGCCCATCAATATCCAAGTAATGACAGTTTCCAAATGCAAATTTGTATCGCTATGTACCGTCCTAATTGTTACAGCTAGTGAACAATGATTAGCCACTGTGTCCAGATTTTTTTATTTGTTAAAATACACTGCAAAGTTGGAGTAAAAGTCTCATTATTCTTGGTAAAAATTGATGCTAAGTGCATAAAACAATTTTTTTTTCTTTTCTGACTCTGAAACTCATGGGATATGTGTAAGACATCAATCATGCTCGTGAAATCATGGGATAGTCACGAACATCAGAAAAATATGAACGCCCAACTGTTAATGTTACATGGAGGGACAGGGATAAAAATACAGCTATGCAACATTCCAGAAGCACTTGAGCCTGGTTATAAAAACAAGAAGGTTGGTGCAATCGTTTCTCTTCTTATCTTGACCAGTTGGTTGGCTCAGATTGACATTGACTAGAGTTATAGTTCTAGCAATATTTGGTAGCTAGAAAGAGTCGCAGCTACAGTCAGTGAGAGTCAAATAAGAGTTATAATGATTCGTGGCATATCTAGAAGATAGTATACTAGACCCACATCATCAGCTATACTATGAAGTGCAAAACGCAGCAGTTTAAAAAGAGAAAAATCGTGAATTGGTCAGACTATCGATATTGTTAAGCAGGTTTGTTGATTTGAGGACTTAGAAATAGGTGCAGAATGGATTTTGGTTATTTGGTTATGGAAGGCCCCGGTATCACTGCAAATGAATTAAAATCCATAATTGCTCAACCGCCTGTGCCAGTGTAATCATCCGAATCTCATCTCCCAAAGAAAGAAAGGTAACTGTAGTCCCCATCATAGCAGTCTCAGCACACGTCAAAAGACATAAGGCGAAACCATGCAGAAAGTGAACACAGCCAACTGTTCCCTGTCATATGATATCATCATTCATCGTAAACAATTGGAATATTGAAACATGATCAAAACGGATGAGACACACAGCTCACGGTGTGCACAGAGCACTTAACTCAGTAGCTCCTGCAACAAGCCGGACTTGGAATATGAGGAAACTGCAACAAGGAACACTTTACATGCATATCCTTCAATTGTTCCTACCGCCTATCCACCATATACCGGAAGTTTACGTCCTCTTGAAAATGATGATCGTCATATTTTTTAAATATGTATAGCGTTTGATGATGTTAGGCCATCGTTGTTGATTCCAATTCCGAACATATAGACACACAGTTAGTCATCAGATTATCCTTGTCGCACATCAAACAACAGATTGTAAGATTAGCGTACGGCCGGTCTAGGAATGTATGATGAGCCATTACGATGACGTGGCACACAACAATGTCGTACACACAATTTCGCTCCCTTTAGATTTCTGATTACTCTAGTGAAAGCAGCCTAAGACGAACAAAACATGGTGCAAATTCCCTAAAGAGATAAAACTGCAGCTAACAAAGTAGTTTACATTAATGAGTAACATGGAAATAATTTGCATCAAGGAATTCCAACAATGGTCATGAACAGCACCAATGTGACGTAAAGCGCAGATCAAGTCTAGACGTTGGAAGGTCTCATTCACAACACTTGATTTGTTAAAAAGGGACTGTTGCCAGCGTACGACTTCACTTTAGCGGCGCAGATGTAATAAGTAGATCATCATTTTTACTTTAACGCAGAAAGGTGCAATGGAGAACCGAAATTAATCAGATCCTGAATGCACTTTTTGCAGCGATCAAGAGAATGTGACCTAGATCCACCATCTCTACAATGGAAGTCCAATGGATACAAGTGCTGTCAGTATATGTCTTTTCATATAGTCATCACACTGGACAACAAAACCCATTGGTCATTGAGGCCAAGATGCAAGCCTTAAATTTTGAGAATTATGAGTGACACAATCATTTACACAGATGGGTTTGTTATTTGGCACATGTGGAGCTCATGGTCTTAATGGTTCCTCTTGGGGTTAGAACTGTGAAGGATGACAGTGGAGATTTTGCATTAACTACAAGTAGTTTGACTATGGAGATTATGGCTGTCATTAAATCATCGCATGAGAAACAGCATTGAAACAGGTTGATTTTGAGTGCGGAATATCAATGGGCCGGACTGACGTTGTGTATGCCCTCAAGGATGCCGGACAAAAAACAAACAAAAAAATTACTCTGAATATCCACAACAATGAACAGACTATGCCATGTCAAGGTGTGAGATGATAGATGGAAGCATTATGTTTGAAACCAAAGACTTGTCAACCAACACAATCCCAGTTTTGTTAGTAACTACACATTGAGGGATATACTTAGGAGGAGATCTGATAATTTATGGACTTGTCCTATATGCAATGAGAATGACCTGTTGACTAGACTACACTAACAAACTGTACAGAAAAAAACGTAGTCAGTTAGACAGACAGTTTACAAGAGAACCAAAGAGCTTCTTGACTAAGCTGACATCTAGTCTCAGTTGGAAATTGTTTGAAAGTCATCATGTGAGGATTATAATTAACATATAAACAGTTACGGACATGCAACCAACAATCTCATCTACAATTAGGAAGAGAAGATATACATATGCCAGGCATGTGTTGAAAAGAGACAACAAGAGAATTCCAAAATAGGCTCTTGTATGGATACAGAAAAGAAGGAAAACTTAGAAAGACAGTCACTAACAAGAACACTTATAAGAGAAGCAAAGTTGGCAGGCATAGACTTATTAAATAAGATCGAACATCTCACCAAGAGATAGCCAAAAACACTACGAGCCCTATGCAACATCTAGTAGCGCAAGAAGAATCAAGATCAAGATATACAGTTAGGAAGTTATTATTAGGAGCATTTATCAACCATCATTCCACCTGTTCCTGGTCATTGTATTTCATTGACATCCAGTATATTGTGTTGATGTCCATCCAACTTGAGATGAGATGCCTAAGAAGAATGTGATAAAAAGAAACAAAAATCAGAAATGTAGATATAAGGAAAAGACTGGAATAAAGACCAGTGCTGGATCATATCAGAAAGTAAATAATCAAATGCTTTGACCATGTAACATGATCACCACCACGCAGCATCCCCCAGAGAGCCTTAACATACAGAAACAATGAAAAAGGTAGACACAGTAAACAATGAATTAATGAAATAGTAGACATCATGATGAGTACTATATTGGAGACACATTGACCAGAAAACTCCATTTTCCATCAACAATGAAAGGCGCCACAAGCATAGGAAAGTCAAATCAGTATCTACCCATCTTGCTTGCCACCTCAGTCAATTTTGTTGATGAAGCCAATGTTCTGACATTCCAGATATCAATTTTTGTTATAACTTTCGCATTGAGTTATCAAGTTATTTGTGGGTCATCATCATTGCACTCCGAACATGTCCATAGGTGCTCAGATCCCCTCCTCAGCAATTCTCTCAGTGTCCAGCGACACTTATAACTTTAGCATAAAAAGTTGTAATCATTGTTAGGTATTGATTAATTTTCATCATTTCTTTCAAGGGCATTAATTTCCACTGGATGTTACATGATGGCTTTTAGGGCCTCCAATAAACCATTGATAGCAAATGTGAAGAAAAAAAAATCTTCCATCATGAACCAGAACCAGAAACTGCAGATATATCATTTTAAATAATAATTTTTCTGTAATGAGACTTAGAGTGTAACTAAATGTCAAATGAACCTCTTCTCTTGAAATGAGGCACAACTTTTAGCATAAATACATTTATGTGTCACTAATTATAACATGACACTAAAAAGTACCACAGTGACAATTTTTTTTGCCAATGTGAGAGAAAATTTCAACTCACAATTTCTCCAACATCTTGGGTATCAGATGCAGCAGGAGCAGGATTTGAACCGAGCTTATCCAATGGCTGCTGAATCAATAGCGCCAGCTTTTCCAACCTTTTTAAGTTTCCTTCCAACTCTAAGATGTCCTGTGTGTAGTTTTCTGACTGAGATCTTTTCTCTAAGTAGCTGCACAAATATTTAAAAGACTCTTCAATCAAGATGACTCATGCATTCAGTAAATTCAATTGTAAATAAATCACTCTAAATAGTAATAATAAAATAAATTTTCCACTAATACATGGAAAAATAGAACAACTACAAGAACACTTAAATAGACTCAACAACATAGACACAAAATACAACATGAAAATCGACATCAACAAAACAGAAATCATGAATATCGCAAAAGAGAGACTGAACATCAACATAACTATAGATGGCAGACAACTAAAACAAGTAGAGGAATTCAAATACCTAGGAAGTCTAGTAAAAAACAACAATTCACAAACAGCAGAAATCAATTCACAAACAAGCTAGGAATAACCACTGCCATAGAATTTATATAAAAACAACAGATAAAATGGTTTGGCCACGTGACAAGACAAACAAGGAAGAAAAGAAGAAGAACAAGTTCACTTCTTGTGTGCATATGTGCATAAATGTGTTATATATATTGCAACATACAAAGAATTAGACAACAAAGTAGAAAAGTTTGGCAAGAAGAGATACAAGAGCTTATATACACAATTTGGCAGAGACAGATTACAGGAAACAACAGAACTCTCTATACTGTACAAAAGTTGCTGAAAAACATCTATACATCCAGTGCAGCACCAATTCTAGACATATCTGGTTCAATGCTAACAACAAGTGCACACATAAAAGCACATTGGGCGGAACACTTCAAAGATATTCTTAACCATTCACTACCCAACAATTTAATAGATTTTGAAGCTGAAACACCAGCAGCAGAATTAGATATAAATTTAGATGACTTCACCTTGAGCGAAATTGAGACCTCCTTAAAGCGTATGGACAACAACAAGGCTGCTGGCGAAGGATAAGTTAACAGCTAAGATCCTCAAAGCAATTGATAGCCATAATTTAATACACCTCCAGAAAATGATCAACATCATTTGGAAAGCAGAGAAGGTGCATCATGAGTGGAAAAAAGGAATCATTGTTAAGATTCCAAAAAAGGGCAATCTCAGAGATTGTAACAACTGGAGAGGCGTGACACTTTTGTCCGTTGCCTCAAAGTTATTCTGCAAATTCATCATGAATAGAATAACACAGACAGAGTTGAAGGACATAGCATTAGTGACTAGTCAGGGGAATGTGGCAAACTGTATTAGGAGAAGAATGGAGAAAGTAAAAGAGGAAACATGGAAAGATTTTAAGGCATACTTGGCAAAAAGATATGCAAAATATAAAGATGCATAGCATGCAATAATGAGATTAAAATCGATGTAGCAACAGAGAAACGAATCAGTTCAAGAGTATGGGGAGAAGTTGTTAGAATTAGCAGAGCAAGGATTTGGACAAGTAATGGATAGTGAACATGTGAATAAGTTACTGATAGCAATATTTATAGAGGGATTAAGAAATAGGGGATTCATGGTGCAACTGACAAGAAGAGCTCTGGCAACATTATCACAATTGATAAGTGTAGCTATTAAGGAAGAGAGTATTAGTAGAAGATTTGAGGAGGATCAGTATCGAAGCAGGGAGGTGATACAAAGGACAAGTAGACAGGAGAGTTCAATGGAGATCGACCACACAAGACAAAGACAGCAGGGGAATCACTACAGAGGTGTAGTGAATATGGTACAGGAGAAAAGACTGTGCTATAAGTGCAATAAACTTGGCTACATAGCCAGACGATGGCATGCAAGGAGCCAACCACATGAAGATATGAGGAGAAATCAACAACAGGGAAACCTCAGGGTGTTAAGAAAAATATGAGATATTGAACACAAAAGGAATGGCTGATTAGTTCAGATGTACAAATATGAGAGAGAATGCGGACAAAGAAAAGGGAGATAGAAGGAAGAGTATAAGGAAATATAATGCCAGTAGGCTAACCCGATATGGGTGAATTACAGAAAAGGGTACGGCAAGTGTAGTAATGAGGAGTTAACCTGGAATGGGTAGACTACACAAAAGAAGTGAAGGAAGGAGTGTAAAGAGATGTAGCGGCAAAGTAATAATCCAATATGTATAGGCTACATCAGAGTATTACTGCAAGAAGCAACGGAGGATATCGCGGATGGCCAGGTTTTTAATAGTGGCTTAGTGTATATAAAAAATTGCTTTAATAGAGTAAGAGTTGAGATGTGTTGTGGTGAGATAGCCAATCCAGAAGGGATCATCATCATATGCCATACCGGTTGGCGTAGGCGATCATGTCCCTCCACAATCTTCTATCTACAGTGCATCGTATCAGTTCTGTTGTTGACTGTTTTCCATGCCATGACACCAAGCTATCCAGTATTTTCTCTCTTTGTCGTCCGCGATCTCTCTTTCCTTTTATTTTGCCAGTTGTAACCAAGTATTCCAACTTTCCTCTTCTCATGATGTGCCCGAAAAATGTTGATTGCTTCAAATCACAACCAGAAGGGATAGACTACACAAAAGATATATTGCACAAGACAATATAGGATACATTGCAGAATGCAATGTTACAATGTATATAGTTGAAAGGAGAGAGACGCCAAATTGTTTTAATGAGAGTAAGAGTTGAGATGTGTAGAGGTGAGATCACCAGTCAAGAAGGGATAGACTACACAAGATATATTGCACAAGGAAATATAGAATATATTGTGGAATGCAATGAGACAATGTATATAGACGGCCATGAGCAGTAAGAGGAGAGAGGAGGCTAAAAGGGGCCTTGCTCTTAGAAGAGTGGACAGGAATATGGTGTATGGAGAAGGAGTCTAATAGTCTTTGCCTCTTTTGTAAAGTGAAGGAAAGAGTAAGTCATTTGTATATAGGAATAGTTCAATAGAAATGGAGATTGACGGAAAGGGAGATTATGCAGGACTAGACCAGTTCAGTGACAAAAAATCGATTATCAGAAATGGACAGGTGACTGAGGCCTGGTCTGCAGGTTCTATAGGGCCTATTATCAGAACCTGCGGACAATGCTGACGATAATAACAGATGATGACATGCATAAAGAGATAGATAGAACTGCAGGAGGTGTTTTATTGGCAGAAGACAATATCAGGAAAAAGGGGTTGTGAGAAGATTGACAAACAGACAATAGGTGGTCAGAACAATAGACGAAGATTGCATAAATGAGATGTAATATGAATAGTTTATGTACATTCAGTGGTTGATTGAATAGTTTAGGTACATTAAGTGGTTGATGTTACTGTTTAGTCGTTAGGAATAGTTCAACGACTAAAATTGGTTGTGGGCAGATGTAGGGATGTAAGGAAATAGATGTAGTTGGGTATAGGGTAAAGAGAATGGGAGAACCATTGTAGGTAATGTGAGATTTGAGAACCGCCATGAGTTGAGAGAGTGGCACAGATGGTTGACTGTCTTGAGTGAAGATTGGGAGACATCTTGTGTAATAAGTGAATTATTAGAAACTCTAGAGTGAGTTGTCTTAAGATGGGGAGATTGATTTGATTGGCTGAGTGATGACAGGAGATCTGTGATTGGTTGGAATACGAGATACTTAAACAACTGGGGAGATGGAAAGACCAGTTCCAGTGAGGTGGTAGAGAGATATATAGAGCTAGTTTAGAAGGCAGCTATGCCGCTAGGCACCGGATCGTCCAGTAGAAATCTATTTCATTTTAAGACAAGTTCCAGCTAGGTGGTAGATAGATAGATAGATAGAGCTAGTTTAGGAGGCAACCGCACCACTAGGCACCGGCTCGACCAGTGGAAATCTATTTCATTTTAAGACAAGTTCCAGCTTAGGTCAGTTTGGTTGGGGGAGAATTGAAAAAAAACTATAGAAAAAATGGTATGGTAAAAGCTTTATGTGATTGATAGACGACACCAATTTTAACGACGTTTCGGCTCAATAGGTCTTCAGCAGGAACAAATAAACAACACAAACACATAGATATGTATGTAAATAAAACTAATCCTACATAGCTAACTAGTAATAAAACATCCTCTCTGCGATCAAGACTCAATCAGAGTAGGATTCAAGACTCTCTCATGAAGTCAGCTGTCTGTTTAAGCGAATCGATTGCCCCATATAGTTTTTCTTCCAGGGAGGTGGGTGTGGACCACATTGCTCTTCTGTGTACTGGGGGCATTCCTGTAGAACATGTTTTGTAGTCATATTGTCCAGTGTACAGTGGCATAGGCTGGTTGTACCTATTTTGAATTTGATGAACATATGATTTCTCATTCTATTGTGGCCAGTGCGTAGGTGAAGTATGATCCAAAACAAAATAATCAAAACTGGTTTAAAAAAAGAAAAATTTCTTCAGCTAGCTAGTAATGAAAAATCCAAAAGATCAGTTTGGTTGGTAGAGGGAAGTTCCAGTTTGGAGACAGAGCCAGTGTAGGAGGCGGGCGGACTGCTAAGTGCCAACTTGTTCACTGGGAACAGAGCAAATGCTCTTTCATAAATAAGAGGGGGTAGGTGGAGATTCCAACACAGATATAGATCAGGTGGAAGTTACAGAAAGGCTAAATAAGTCACTTGTAAGGGTAGGGTGATAGTAAGCCAAAATATTGTTAGGCTTACTGGATAGACTGGAGCGGGTAGTCAGACCGCCAAGCACATGTAAATAGATTGTTATACTCAGCACCTTGTAAATAAACCCAGTGAAGTATTGTGTTTATTCATGACTTGTGTGACTTTAATAGTGTATGGCTGTGTAAAAAGATTTGTTTTAGTTGGCCGATTGGGCAGATAAACACAACGCAAAGTAAGAAATACCACCAATACCAGATCAACACAATGCGAAGTACGCATTATGAGGCGATAAACATGTGCAGGCTCAACGACCAGGTGAGGAGCGAAGTGTTGGGAAGTTGTTTGCTTTGCTTCTACCTTTTTTAGCTCCCAGTGGAGCATAGGTCTTCAACAAACACTTTCCAAGTCGTTCTGTTTTTTGCCATTCTTTTAAGATCATTCCATGTCTTCCCCATCATCTTCATCTCTGCTTCTATTTGTCATCTCCAAGAATTCCTTGGTCTTCCTCTTTGTCTTTTCCCCTGGGGATTCCAAAAGAGGGCCTGTTGTGTAATACTCTCAGTTGGCTTCCATAGTGTGTTTCCTATCTAGTGCCATCATCTTCGCTGTATCTCTTTATCCACTGGTATTTGACTGGTACATTTCCATTATTCTATGTTAGTGATTTTGTCCTGCCATTTCCATCTTTTTATTCTGCGTAAGCATCCATTAATAAAAGTCTGTATCTTCATGATCGTCAATTTTGTTGTTCTCAATGTTTCACAGCCATATAATAGGACCGACTTAACATTTGAGTTGAAAATGTTTACGTTTGCATTTAACCTAATTTCTTTGGATTTCCATATGTTTCCCAGTGCAATGAAAGTTCATCTTGCTTTTGATATCCTTATTTTTGTATCATTTTCTGTTCCTCCTTCTTTATCTATATTACTGCCCAGATATATGTAAGATTGTACATCTAGTAGAGATATTTCTCCTAGTTTTATTTTTATTTGGTTATTGCCAACTGTATTAATTCTCATAATGTTGGTCTGATCTCTATTAATCTTCAGTCCTAGCTGTTGTGATCTCTCATCAAGTATGCTCATTTTATCCTGCATCTGTTGATAGCTGTGTGATAGGAGAGCTATGTCATCAGCAAAGTCTAAATCATCAAGTTTTTTGGTCAGTGACCACTGGATCCCATTTCTGTTGTTTTGAGTTATTTTCATAATCCAATCTATGGCCAGTAGAAAGAGAAATGGAGACAGAAGGCATCCCTCCCTGCCTTACTCCTGTTCTTATTTCAAATAATCAAAGGCTAGGGAAAGCAAACCCGAATAAAATGCTGGCTGAAATCAGATGCACTGGGCCACTGGCGCAGAACACAGTGCAACGTATTAACGGGTGTTTAGTCAGAGTGGATCTGACAGACTCTGATTGTGATGTTCTGTCTGTGGGGGCGATCAACACACTTAGCCTGACAGCTGACTTCATATGAGAGTCTGGAATCCTTACTCTGATTGAGTCCTGAACGCAGAGAGAGAGAGATAGAGAGATTTCAAATGCTTCTGTAATCTGTCCTTCATGCACCACACTACATTTTGTTCCTTCTGCACATTGTTTTTATCGGGTTAATAAACTTTATTGGGATTCAGCAACTTACAAAGCATTCCTCTGTCTAAACTATCAAATGCCTTTTTGTAATCTATGAATCCAATATAAAGTGGGGATTTTAGTTCTAAACTTTGTTCAACTATTATACGTAAAGTAGTTATTTGATCAGCACATGATCTGTTCTTCCTAAAACCTGCTTGTTCATCTCTCAAATGTTTCTCTATAGCCTCTTTTAATCTCTCCAGAATGATTCTGCTTAATATTTTTCCTGGCACTGATAGTAGCATAATTCCCCTATAATTTGTGCACTCCTGTAAACTTCTTTTCTTTGGTAGTTTGATCATATAACCTTCTTTCCAGTCTTTAGGTATTTCTTCCCTCTCCCAAATTTTATCTAATAGATTATGTAACATCTTGGTAGAGGTGTTGATATCTGCTTTGATGGCTTCCGTAGCAATTTTATCTGGTACTGTGGCTTTACCATTTGTTAATAGTTTGATGGCTTTCATTATTTCTTCTTTGCTTGGTTTTCCACAGTTAACATGTAACTCTTCTTCTGCTGGTAGTATATCTGGAGGATTATTTGAGCCGGGTCTGTTCAAAAGTTCTTCAAAGTGTTCTTCCCATCTCTTCATTTGTTCCCTTATATTACTAAGCAGATTTCCTTTCTATCTTTAATAAAGGCATTGATCTGTTTATATTTTCCACTTAATTTCTTTGTGCTGTTGTACAGTTCTTTCATATTCCCTTTATTTGCTGCTTCTTCTGCCTCATTAGCTAGTTCATCTATATATTTCCTCTTATCCCTTTTAATGCATCTTCTCACTTCTTTGTTCACCTCTGTGTAAGCTTCCTGTGACTTGACTTTATTACTTCTCGTTTTGCTTCTATTTATGTCTGCTTTCTTGTTCTTTCTTTCTTTAATTTTATCAAGGGTCTCTGCTGTCATCCATGCCTTATTCTGGCATTCTCTTTTCCCCAGTGTTTCTTCGCATGTCTCTTTCCATATATCATTTACCTGTTTCCAATGATCTTCTATATTTATTGTATTTTCTAGTTGGAGGACTTGGTATTTGTTTGATATTGCGAATTTATCTTTAATTCCTTATTCTTTAAGAAACCCTACATTGAAATACTTTATACCCTTATTCGTTGTAGTATACCTTTTTAGTTTAATTTTAAGTTTGGCTATCAGAAGATGATGATCAGAAGCTACATCTGCCCCTCTATATACTTTTACATCCTGTAAGGATGACTTAAACTTATTATTAATACATATGTGATCAATTTGATTTTCTGTTCTATGATCTGGTGACACCCATGTAGCTTTGTGTATTCTTTTATGTTGGAATATTGTTCCTCCTAGGCTCACTTGATTAAGGGCGCAGAAATTCACAAATATCTCTCCATTCTCGTTTATATCTCCAAGTCCATGTTTTCCCATAATCTCTTCGAAGCTTCTGTTGTCTGATCCTACTTTAGCATTTAGGTCTCCCATCAATATTATAATATCCTTGGCTCGTGTTGCATCCATCTGACATTGTAGCTGTTAAAGAAATCATCTTTAACTACATCATCCTTATTGTTGGTTGGTGCATAGCATTGGATAATGTGTAATTTTATTTTGTTTTTGGTTGTTTTAAATGTTGCTCTCATTAGTCTTGGTCCTACTGCTTCCCATTCTATTAGTGTTTTCTGTGCATTCCTTGATAGCATTATAGCTACCCCTTCACTATGTTGTGCTCCAGGTTCCTGGTGTCCTGATGATAAAATCATCTCTCCTGTATTTAGTTTTATTCTTTCCGTTCCTAGCCATCTTGTTTCACACATTCCCATAATATCTATCTTATAGTTTGTCATTTCTGCTGCTATCTGTGCAGCTTTTCCCTGTTCGTTTAGGGTACGTACATTCCAGGTGCCAATTCTGGGGGATTTCCTGGTAGACAAAGGGTGAGTCAGCAGCCCAGACTCCTTACGGCTTTCTCCGGCTTGCGTCATATGTCTCTTAGACAGAGAGCCCTTATCTTTCCTGGATGGCGGATTTACTTTTTTCTCTTTGACTTGTCCATGTTTGTGAAGTTTTTTCGGCTTATTTTTTTACAATATGGAATAGCCAGTCCCATGCCCAACCCTCCTTTCTCACCTCTTACAAACATGCCTGGTAGGGTATAGTGCCGCTATTCTTTACTCCCCTTTCGGGCCCCGGCAGCGCACGGGTGAGTGTCGGGAAGCTCTGAACCTAATTACGGTGGAAGAAGCGAAGAAAGGCCAGATGGTGTCCAGCTGAGTCTGGATAACTACAGTCACTCGTGTGTACAGGAAGAGAGCACTGAGGGAATGGGACACCAATGGTCCTGTTCCCAGTGTTCCATTATCAAGAAGCACTAGATAGCAACGAGCGACGACAGGCACAGTATGTAAACACAACGGCCCCCTCCACATCAACGACTCGCAACACATCAACGTTTAAAACACAGTATTCCTTTTCACAAAGAAGGGTAGGAATACTAATAAAAAGAGAGCTACAAAAGTATATAAGTGCCCACTGGACATTCGATGATAGGAATATACTACTCAAAATGAAAGCAAAACCATTCTACATAGCAATAATCTATGGCCCTTTTCGTCTTGTCAAACGGTCCAGTGGAGGCTATTGTGTATTTTTTTTAGGGTTTGTTTTTGTCGAACAGCTTCTCTCGTGGCTAATTCTACCAGTGTTTGACAAACACACACGGCCACAGAATGAACAAGTCAGGCCCACTGATCCACAGGGTTTTCCATCCTTTTTCATGAGACTCTTCTCTTCTAAGTTTTGCCTTAGCACAGTCTCAAATGATGTTATACCATTCCTTATACATGCCCTCCATGATGTGCGATTACTTGCCAGATGTTCCCAGTCATATTAACATATGGAGAAGTCTTTCAGAGATGATTTACAGATATCTCTATATCGTAGTTTAGGTCCGCCGATTTGTCTTTTTCCGTGTATTAGCTCATCAGATAGTATTTGCCTGGGAATGCGCTTTTCTTCTATTCGTTGGACATGCCCCAGCCATCTTAGTCTTTGACATCTGAGCATCGACATGATTGTTGGGGTCTTAGCACATTGCAGGACAGTTAAGTTAACTATTTTGTCCTGCCATTTGATGTGCATTATTCTGCGGAGACATCGCATGCGGAAGACATTTAGTCTTTTTTTCCTGGTTTGAGTATGTTGTCCAGGTTTCAGATCCATTTAATAGTGTGCTAAGCACACAAGTTTGATACATTAAGAGTTTAGTCTTCAGTGTTAGTTTCGTGTTGTTCCAGGCCCTTTCTGTGAGTTTGCCGAAGGTCGTAGCTGCCTTACCAATTCGACTGTTTATTTCTTCATCAAGAGAGATGGTTTGCATAATTGTGTATCCAAGATATGTAAATTTCTTAACTGATTCTAGTGGACAATCTTTTAGAGTGATTCATTTAGGTTTGATGTCGCCTTGACTTAGTATTACTGCCTAAGTAATAGCATAGCATAGCAATAATACTTATATAGTATTATTATACATAGTATACTTACATAGACATACTTCACTCAAGATTATACAGATGAACAAATAGAGGTATACTATGAAAATATAAATAAACGCTAACTGCGCTGTTGTTGAGGACGGTCAACCAATGGATCGCGCTGACATCATCAATGCCCTCTGAAATGTGGGAAAAGCACAGGACTTCAACAACCACAAAATCCACCTCACTCCTTCAGATGAAAGAGATAGGAGTTAAGATGGGCATAGCCAGAAATGAGAAACTTAGTGGGCATGTAAGAAGACTTATCAACCAACACAGAACTGGAGTCGTCAGTTGCTGGACACTGCAAGACTTGCTGAGGAGGGGATCTGAGCACCTATGGACATGTTCGGAGTGCAATGATGATGACCTGCTAATAACTCAATAACCCAATCTAAATAAAGTTATGAAGCAAGTGAAAACTTCAGACATCTTGATTATAATGGGTGATATATAAGATATAGGAAATCATGGGTTAGGAAAAAGAAATGAAAGAGAAGAAAGATAATACAATTTTATGAAGAAAACAGGCTGATAATATGTAACACCTACTTTGAGCAAGAGAAAAAAAAACTATACATGTGCAGACATATCAACCTCAGCTGTCACTATATTGTTTCGCATAAGGATGACCTGCCCAAATTGTCATCTATTGAAGAAACCGTGAAATTCAGGGGTACTAACTGTCCTGTCACCAAGAAGTGTTTCTTCGATATTGGCGCCACGCAGTAGCTTATCAATAATTGGTTGTCTTTGATTTATGGAAGCACAGTTCCAATATGTAACATACACATACTTTAGGCCTAGCCTCTCACACTTTGACAGTTTCGTACCAGCATGTTTACCTTTTCTTGTTTTCCTTCTTCAATGTTGTCGTTCGAGCTTCATCTGAATACTTACTGTCGGCATTGGTGATTTTGTCGCTGAAAGTAGATGTTGTGGATGGTCTAGACTCATGTGCATTCACTCAGTCGTACGGTCCAGAACATGTTTCCACGTAATAGACTGGCCAACTCCAGTCAATCAGCTCTTCGTCACGTGGATACACCATGAGCTTTTTATACATAAATGAAATTATGCATCCTTGACAACAAACTGGCGAAAATAGACCGCCATCTTTTGGCACACTAAAAAGCCGACCAGGGCATTCACTGGGTTAAAGTCACAAGATTGTCAACCAATGGATTGGACGGACATTATCAATGCCCTCCGAGATGTGGGAAGGGCACAGGACTTTGACAACCATGAGTCCACATCACTCCTTCGGATAAAAAAGATGGGAGTTAAAATGGGCACATCCAGAAACGAGAAACTTAGTGGGTGTATAAGAAGACTTATCAACCAACATGGAACTGGAGTTGTCAGTCGCTGGACACTGTAGGACTTACTGAGGAGGGGATCTGAGCACCTATGGACATGCTTGGAGTGCAATGATGATGACCTGCAAATAACTCAATTCTGTGGCCCATGGTTGAGCCTTCCTTAGTAATTGTTCTGCTTAGCAATTGTCTGGGTCTGCCTTGTTTGATTTTACCAGATGCTTTCCATATAAATATTTGTTGAGAAGTTTTTTTCACTCATTCTCATCACATGACCAACGCTCTCTTAATATAAAGCTCGACATGTTTTCTTGTTTAGATTGGTCTCTTTCCTGTTCATATGAAATGTATTCTATCCAAGCATTTGTTTGCAAAGGCATTTGATTTCATATTCAAGGTGTTGGTGGATTTCCAACTTCCACATCCATATGTTAGCTTTGTAATCACACAGGAGTTGAACAAAGACTAATACTGCTGCAACAACATTACATGACAACCTAGTACTATTTAAGAATGCCTTTCAGAAATGCATGAAGAATGCTGAAGACCTAGACAAAATAGGTGATACATAGAACAGTCTGAAATCAACCATCCTAAACACTTCAACAAAGACTGAGTTCAAGAAAACTCAATCCACTTGTAGAGAAAAAGAAAATTGGCTTCTTAACCTTAAAGAGTTATCCATACCAGATCACAAAAGATAAATTCAAACAAGCAAGGATTGGCAGATGTACAACTAGAATCAAGGAGATGTGCGAACAAATACTGGTCAAACCTGTGCTCTATGATTCAGAAAGCTGCTGATCTTAGTGATTCAAGAAAAATGTATAACAACATAAAGTCTTCTCTAGGCCCAAACATCTAAAAAATTTCTCCTTTAAAAGACGCAAATTATAAGCCTATCAGTAACAAAACTAAACACCTGGAAAGATGGGTCAAACATTACTCAAGTCTCTACTCTGAAGACAGATCAGCAAGCCCACTCCTGGCCTAGCATTGTCAAAATACTCAGAGCAAACCAAATTATAGGCAAAGGCTTTAGAATCTGTGTGTAGTGTGGGTCTACACAGGGTGCTGGAAAATGTAGGCTGCCCACCTACTTTACTCAAGATGATCAAGTTATATCACAACAATATGTCTGCCATTATCCAGTTCAATGGCATATCATCCCAGCCCTTTGAGATAAAATATGGAGTAAGACAGGGATGTGTCCTTATCCCTACCCTATTTTGGAATCTCTTTGCTGCCTTTCTACACAATGCTTTTAAAGCCGTCTATATAGACATCTGCCATACCTTCCATATGATACATTTTTCTCATATTTAATACATTTTTAATGTGTGTTTTTAATACGGCCTATACTCTCAATTAATAGAGGAAAAAGACCATTTATTTTTGTGAAATTCTGCATTTCTTCTTCAAATTACTCTACATTTACAATTTTTCTAAAACTGTAAATCATTTAATTGCAGAAGCGGGGAAAATCCAAAACAAGTTACCAAAGAACGGCCAAAAGGACTTGCGCTTTAAAGCATTTAGCCGGAGATATCATATGATTAGTGTTAACTTAGAAAGTTGCTGAGAATGACTATAATTTTAACTTATTTAACTAGAGATATCACATAATTATAGTGTTACTAAATATACATCAGGTGAAGAAAAACATAACATCGCTCACAATACAATTCGCTGGCTACATACAGCCCAAAGTAGCTTTCTCTTTCATTTTTGGATTGAAGTTGCAGTCTAATATAACCTAGAAGACTTGGCCTAAAATTGAGCAGCTCGTGTTTTGCCAAGAAGTAGGCAAAAATCCCAAGACAAAAAAGATAACAGTATATTTGGTTATTTGGTTATGGAAGGCCCCGGTATCACTGCAAACGAATTAAAATCCATAATTGCTCAACCGTCCGTGCCAGTGCAATCATCCGAATTACTAACTCATCTCCAAAACAAAGAAAGGTAGCTGTAGTCCCCATCATAGCAGTCTCAGCACACGTCAAAAGACATAAGGCGAAACTGCACAGAAAGTGAACACAGCCAACTGTTCCCTGCCATACGATATCATCATTCATCGTAAACAATTAGAATATCGAAACATGATCAACACGGATGATACACACAGCTCACGGTGTGCACAGAGCACTTAACTCAGTAGCTCCTGCAGCAAGCCGGACTTGGAATATGTGGAAACTGCAACAAGGAACGCTTTTCAGACACAGCAATTAAAAGTTCCTGATGCCTAACCGTCATATTGACCGGTATTCCAACGATGACGTATATTGAATTGCAATCAACACAGAACACACTATCACGCACACTGTAGAGGATTTCAGATCACATGCATGTACTCCGCTTCACTGGGGAAGTTCCCAACAGTGGAACAGTATATGCATGTTCCCAAAGAATGGGAAGAAAATGAAATTATTTTATTGATTTTTGTAATCGCAATAAATGTCACAGGGTAATAACTGTAGTTTTCAAGTTTCAAGATATTGGATTCGCGATTGAATGTAGGCTGTGTAGGTGTGCTTTTTTCAATATTTATTTAAATTATTAATTTACTAGTGGAGAGTTCTGAGAGTTTAAAAAAAAAATTAACTTTAGAATTTGTCATCCATTTCATTTATTTATAATTTTAATAAAATTGTTGTGGGCAGCTCTGTGTTTAAGTTTAAATTAAATGATTTTATATAAACTTAGACACTTTAAACACAGAGCTGCCCACAACAATTTTATTACAATTTAATTTTACATTTATTTTTACCAAATTTGAGTGATCTGCCTATTAATTTGTTTTAAAATTATAATATAATTTTTAAGTGGAGCATGTCTGATTCTCTGCTAAGAAAGGCACCAGATTGTCCACTTCTATCAATAATAATCAATCATTTTTATAATAGCTCTGCATTTTTAAGTCCAGGTAGGAGGAAAAGAGGCCAACCCAGAGAAACACTGAGAAGAACATTGATCAGAGAGGCAAAGACAGCAGGAATCGGCTTCTTAAATAAGATTGAGATGCTTGCACAGAAAAGAGACAAATGGCAAGATTTTGATAAAAGATCTTTGCAAGGATTGAGACTGCTAGAAAGAAAATTTAGAAAAAGAGAAAGAGTATCTAGGTTAATGCCTTATGGGCTGGCCACAGCTCGAAAGGTCAAGAGAAAGATTTTTAAGTTGGAATTTCTTGCATAAACTATCAATTAATTATTATTAATATTTAATGTTATATAATTATTAATAATATTACATATTATTAATAATATTTATTATTATAATAAATTAACACTTAAAATTGACATGTACATTTTTTTCCCCCTTATTTGTACAGGTTTTTTTGGTCTGGTGTACAGGTTCACCTAAAAAAATATATAAAGAGGTATGTATCAGCATCCAAATAAGATCTGACAGCTCCTTATTTAATCTAGCATGTCTAAAGGCAAAAACTAAAACTGAGACCATAATCAAAGTGCTTCAATCTGTTAATGATGCAGCACTGGTTGTTCACAATGGTACTGCCCTGCTGTCAATGACTGAAAATCTAATTAGATCTTGTGATTTATTCTCCTTGCCAAAAAGTATCCAGAAGTTTGGTGCTTCAATGGGGCGCAGCCACTCCTGCAACTATAACATTAAATAACATACCCTTTGATTCTGTGTGAAAGTTCACCTACCTCAGTTCATTGGTCAATAACCACCTTCTCATTTAATGAAGAAGAGATAAATACCAGAATCGGAAAAGCAGTTTCAACATTTGGTAAACTTAAATTTAAAGCATGGGCCAACACCAAACTGACAATCAGGACTAAGATTCTAATTTACCAAAGTTGTGTACTCAGTACACTTGATATGGATCAGAAATATGGATAATCTATGCAGGGCAGGAGAATAAATTAAACAGTTTTCATGTGCATTACTGTCGAAAGATAATGAACATCAAATAGCAGGGCAAAGTAACTAACTCTAATGTCTTGCAACAAGAAAAACTCCCATCTATCATGGCAACACTTAGGTTATGGTATTCGAAGGCCCCGGTATCAATGCAAATGAATGGAAATCCATATTTGTTCAACCACCATGCCAATGGAATCATCCGAATGAACATCTCATCGAATATCCAAACAAAGAAAGGCAGTTGCAGTCCCTATCGTAGCAAACACTAGCACATGTCAAAAGACATACGGGGTATTATAGCACCGACAGTGAACGCATCTTCATCATACAATATCATTCATCGTAAGCAATCTAAATTTAGAAACACCATCAGGATGAATCACACACCTCACGGTGTGCACAGAGCACTACTCAGTAGCTCCAGCAGCAAGCCGGACTTGGAATATGAGGAAACTGCAACAAGGAACACTTTTCAGACAGTGCCTCAGTCATTTCAAAATATTGCATTTATTATCCTTAGAAGCTGGCTCTTGGCTTTCTGTCCCAAATTTAGGAGCATTTCTTTGGAGATTCCATCTTTACCAGGGGAACTTTTGAGCTTCAATTCTTTGAGGGCAACATCTAATTCAGTTTGGGTAAAGATGGTCGTCTGAATGAATTCAAGACTAATATTGAAATAAGAGAAATGGTCATGCAACCAAAGATTTCATCTACAATTAGGAAGAAAAGATGGACATATGTCGGACATGTGCTGAGAAGAGAAAACAAGAGAACTCAAAAACAGGCTCTTCAATGGGAAACATCTGGATACAGAAAAAGAGGAAGATCTAAAGAGACAATAAAAAAAGAACACTTATAGCAAAGTCAGCAGGCATGAACTCATTTGATAGGATTGAACATCTCACCCAGAATAGAGATGGGTACCGAAAAACACTACAAGCCTTATGCGACATCTAATGGCATGGGAAGGATGAAGATAGCATTTATCTGCCAGAAAATCAATTTGAGTCATCATGTACCACTAAATAGCTATAATGTAGGTAAGAAAGTGTTTTCTCCATGCCTTAAGTTGTATAGAGAATAAAATGTTAGGCTCATATTTTAAAACAACACATTTTATAGTTGAGGAGGTCAGTATTGTGCCAGGCCACTCTACTTTCTAAGAAAAATACTTGGTAATATTTTCAAAGACTGGGTGAACCTTAAAGTCTTGCGATACAACAAATTTTTTTACTACATCTAGGAATTGAACCTGCACCCTTCAGGTCAGGAGCAAGTACACCAACCACTCTTGCTTCACCATACCAATTTATTAATTATTTGTTTTCCCCAGTTTATTCTTACTTTACAGATATCAAGTCAATGGCCTGAAGCTAATCATTGTTCTCTTTCACATTTAAGCTGACACAAAATTCATTTGCACACTTTCCTATTTTATTCTTAATCTCTGTGGTCATAGCTACACATACACATGTAACACATACCCACCTGTTTACATTATGAATGCTGGGACTTTCTCTCATCCTGGTAGATAACTTATCCACTTCTGTACATATTTTCTGCTGGTCGGTGTTTACTCTGGAAATTTTTTCTTTAGTTTCCTCAATTTCTTCTGCAAGCTTTGCATACCTGAATATACAATTAATTATTATTTAAGTATATTAACTCTTTCAGGACCAGAACAGGAAACAGGAATTTTCAGATTTGGACCAGAAAACTCGATTTTTTTTCCTGTTTCCAGAAATTTTACCATATACCTTTTTCATTTGACTACTTCACACAGTAATTAAGATAAATGTGGCATGTGTTATATATCACTGGAAAGGGAAATGGATGCAGAAAATGAAAATAGCAATATATTTATTATATGTCATTATTTAAAGGAATAGTTATATTTAAAAAAAAAAAAATATTCAAGGTAGATAATTTTAAATTTAAAATATTGTATTTCACTTACCCATTTCCATCCAGATATGTGTTGCTATCCATTTGTCTTGAAATATTACACAACATAATCCAAATTCCTCGAAAATACAGTTTATTTGATGAATTTATGTCCACAAATAACAAAATTATGCACATTTTTATAAATGATCCAAGAATAAAAAATTTTCAAATTTTTTTACATCACAACAATATTATTTACAAGTCAAGTTTATTATTTTTATTGACACATATGTACTTATTGTGTGTGATATTCCCTAAAGCATGTTTTAGCGCACAGATGTGGCTTATCCGGACAACCTGTACAATAATAGCTGCTTCGTTTTCTTACTTTCCGCTGCTCTGAACAATGAACACACTGCAGGTCTTTCCCATCAAAGTCAATGAGATGGATGGCACCCTGATATCTCTGCGGCTTCGTGTTCCATTTTTTCCCCGGCTTGGATAAATCAACTTGAAGAAGGTTGTTAGGAATAGGTGTCTCTGCTCCTACTATGCTACACAAACCATAAATAAGCAGCTCCTTGAAATCTGCAAAAGGCATAGGCTTCTCGGTGTTAGGGCGGCTCAAGTTATACAAAATATGAGCATTGAGTTGTGTGATCTCAATTATCCACATAAATATTTTCTTCCACCACTTGACTGTCTTCCTTGTGTGGTTCCCATAATATGAGATCATCTGGTCTACTCTGTCACATCCATTCATTGAGTGGTTGTAGCTATGGATGGGTGATGGCTTCCTGACTTGACTCCTACCTTCATTTCTGACCTCATATGTGACACTTCCATGTGTTGTCACCAATTGGCAGGGCTTTTTGGATTTTTTATTCCTCAAGCTGACACACATAACTTGCTCCTCATCATTGATGAACCACTTTGCCTCATTCACTGATATTTTTTTATTTTTGACTTCTGCTGGAAATCCGCGTCTGTTGGAATTTAGCGTTCCAGTGTAGTTGTGATTTTTCTGCCGCAGAAATTGAACAAGTGGCAGGGAAGTATAATACCGGTCAGCAAACAAATGATGATGATCTGTGATGCCTTCCAGTAACTTGTCAAAAACTTTGACAGCATGTGATGAATGTGGGTCTGTTTCAGGCCTGTAAGCTGTGTCCGTACCAAAATATACCAGGAGGTTGAAAACGTATCCGGTGATTGAGTCGCAAAGTCCGTATGATTTGATATATTTTTTTTGGCTTACTGGCATTGTACTGCTTGTACTCAAATCTTCCCTTGTAGCCTATAACCATCTCATCAATGCAGATATTTTCAAATGGATAAAACGCTTCTTGAAATTTTTCGATCAATGAATTGATGAACGGCTCAATTTTACATTTTCCAGCCGCATCAGGACCAGCCGCATGAAGCATAGATTGATAAATGAGTAAAAATCTTGTCCGACTAAACATGCACCTAAACCAAGGACTACTTTTAAATGATTGAATGGACCAGTAATCCTTTATAGAATTTGTTGCATTCATTCCCATGGCAATCAGGACTGCCAGAAACTGAAAAAAAAGTATTACGGTCCAGCGGTGTCCATTTAGCAAAACTGGAATACCTGCGTACAGGAGTACTCAATTCCATTTTTTGCTGAGCATAACTGTTGATATTTTGAATCAGATTGTCAACAATTGTGTCAGTCAACAGGCTCAGAAAATATTTGGAAGGTGAAGCATTTTCTGGAAGATCTAACTTACATCCAGAATTTATATTTTGAAAGCTAGATTTTCCTATGGTATCACCATCTCTGGCTTCATGCCACCCATCAGCAGACTTCCTAGCCACATCTGTCCTGTCAGCTTTGGCTGACAGAATAGTATCAGTTTCATCGTCAGAATCACTGCCACTAAATTCCTCTGAGTCACTGATAGTGCTGGACTGGAGGCATCGACCAGCTAAACCTAAACAAGAGTTAGAGAGTCTTGGTTTCTTACCACTCGACTTACCACTACGATTATCATGACTATCACCACAAAAACTAAAACTCTCGTCTCAATCTTCTGAATAGTCCATTTCTGATTCACTAAATAACAATGTTTCGAACATAGATCTCGCTTGTTCTGCACTATATCGTTTTGGGCGAGATGTACTGCAAGAACTACCAGCAGTGGGCGTGGCCATTTTGTGATAGAAATTTCAGAAAAATAAACAATGAATATTAATGAATAATTTTTAAATCCAAACGCCTAACCACGCTTTTAAACCACGGGAAGATCAAGGAAAAATAACTCTCACGACCGGAAATCAAGTTTTGGTTGAAACAAAAACGAAATTTGGTGAAAACTAAACAAATATTCAGCTACATCCAAAATGTCCAACATATCGGTGTTGTCCAAACGGATCATACCGAGGACTCGGCGCCGGACCTGAAAGAGTTTAACATAATTACGTATTAAAATAATTTTTCTCACAGCACTCAGGTCAGATCTCTAGGTCTATCCAGTCTAATGCCAAAAGAAATAATAAGGGTGACAAAAAATAAGCATTTTGACACACTCCTACTCTATAGTGATTAGAACAGTAGATCTACAAGCTTTTGAAGGCCAAAGAACTTAAAATATCACATCTACTCATGACAGTGCCACTTGCTCTGGACCCTACAAAAATTGGATTAAGAGTAAGACACAATAACTGTTTTATTGAAAGAAATATAAACAAGTTAACAAAGATCAGCTGTAACTCATTCTCCTGCTGGAGTAATTAATATAAAAGTTTATGAGTATAAGGAGGATGTCTACTGTTACCAACCTATTTAACATCTTTCTATAACAAATAATGAATGAAGCTCTTGAAGGTCACACATTTGTTGAATTATGTTAAATATTTCATGATTGTACAAAGAAATTATGACGGTGGTTTTCTGTTGTCTTCCGTCTGTATACTCTCCCGAGCATACCTGCAAGGCAGCAGGGCAGCCGAAGGTTGTACTGTCTACTGCATACAAACGCAGGTAAATTACCCGAACTGACACCAGGAAATGTGGTTTTACAGAAGAATGTTGAGAATACCATGGACAGCTAAGAAGAGTAATTAAAACGTTCTGAAAGAGGCCAAAGCAAAAAGAGAGCTAATTTTCAATATTAGGAAGAAACAATCATCATTTTTTGGCCATGTAATGAGAAGGGAACAGCTGGAATATATTGTAACAACTGGAAAAATTGAGGGACGAAGAGATAAGGGAAGCAAAGAAAAAATATACCAGACAGCTTAAGAGAATGACTTGACAGAAGGTCAACAACAGAGATAATAAATAACTGTCGAGATCGAAAGTTGTGTAGAGACATGATCACCCAGGCCAGCAGGCATGGTACTTGATGATGATGATGTTATATAACAATTGTCCTGTGAGCTAAGGAGGCAAAAGATCTTGAACATCTATTTTGCAGATGTAGATGATATAGATGCAATATACTAAGACCCAAAAGAACATACCAGAAACATCTGCTGTTGGTCTTAATATAAACAATCTGGGATATGCAGATAACACAGACTTATTGCTAAAAGGAAAATAAAGGCCTAAGCATAAATTAAAAAATGAAGAAATTATATGTTGCTACAAAGAAAAAGACATCTCTTAAATGTGCAATTAAAGTAAACTGACCAGAATTAAAATAGATACATGAATTCAAATATCTAGGAACTTCAGATGGTAGATGTATTAAAGAGGTGAGGTATAGAATAGTTCAGGCAAAAACTGCATTCCATAAACGAGAAAAATATTATGTAACTCATTTTTGTCAATTCAAAAAAGAAAAATAGCTCTTCATGTGTTATGTAGAGCTAATCTCACATAGGGATGTGAATCCTGGATAATCAAACAAAAAACAAGAAAATAAACGGAGGCCACAGAAATATTGCTTTACAGAATGGCGAGGATACCATGGATAGCTAAAAAGTGTAACGACGATATTTTAAAAGAGACCAAAGTAAAACAAAAGTTTATTTCCAACATCAAAAAGAAACAATCATCATTTTTTGGCCACATTATGAAAAGGGAACAGCTGAATATATTGTATCAGGAAAACATGAGGAAAGAAGAGATAGTGTAAAAACAGAAAAAATGCAATACAGCTGTGGAGCATGGTTAGGTAAGTCAACAACAGAGTTGATCAACAACTGTGGAAAGTTGTGGAGAGACATAATCACCTATGCCAGCAAGCATTGTACATGGTGATGACAGACACATTAGTGGGGAGCCAAAATTGACAAAGTAAGTATTCTGGCACTATCTTCTCTTGAAATTTACATATACATACTGCTAGGTGAACATTTGATAGCTACTAAATACCAGGTCATCTTATAATTGGTTGCAAAAGTATAGGTGAATGTATACTGAATATGTACCACACACAGATGAAGAAATATACCTAATTAAATACATCCTTGTATATATATATATATATATATATATATATTCCGTGTAGATAGTTTTTCTGAATCGGCTCTTGCTGACATGTTTAAATGATTTGCGTGACAGTCTAGTTGTGAAATAATGTCCTGCTATTCCCTTTTGTAGTTATGTTTACTTCTGACGAGCAGATGGACTGTGAACTTAATTGGTATTTCAGTGGAATATTATTTATTCTTCTCGTGTTGATGTGTTTAATCTATCCTTGATAGGCCAAAGTGTGTTCGCTGCTTGAAAGGCAAACACTTATTTTGACTACATTGGTGCCTACCAGGAATGTCCATCCAGAATGTACAAAATTTGGGACAGTAGATGGGGTAGAAGAATCAGAAATGATCAACGGCTCAGAAAGCAAAAACAGCAAAGTGTGTGTGGTCATCATCATCATCAAGTACCGGGCCTAGTGGCATAGGTGATCATGTCTCTCCACAACTTTCGATCTCGGCAGCTATTTATCATTTCTGTTGTTGACCTTCTGCCAAGCCATTCTCTTAAGCTGTCTGTTATTTTTTCTCTTAGCTTCCCTCTATCTCTTCGTCCCTCAATTTTCCAGTTGTTACAATATATTCAAGTTGTTCTCTTCTCATTACATGGCCATAAAATGATGATTGTCTCTTCCTAACATTGGAAATTAGCTCTCTTTTTGCTTTGACCTCTCTCAGAACCTCTTCATTACTCTTCTTAGCTGTCCATGGTATTCTCAACATTCTTCTGTAAAACCACATTTCTACAGACTCCAGTGATTTTCTTGTCTGTTGTCCTATTGTCCATGACTCGCATCCATATGTTAAGACTGGCTCTACGTAACATTTAAGAACTCTTTTTCTTGTTTCTATTGTCAAAAATGGATTGCATAGTATTTTCCTCATTTTTTGGAAAGCTGCTTTTGCCTGAGCCATTCTGCATCTCACCTCTTTTGTACATCTTCCATCTGAGGTTAACAAAGTTCCCAAATATTTAAATTCATTTACCTGTTTTAATATTGTTCCACTTGTCTTTATTTTGCACTGAGGTGATGTCTTTTCTTTGTTGTTACCATTACCACTGTCTTGAGTCCTTTATTTTTGCTTTCCTTCACTATAATATAATAATGTGTGTGGTACACAAGAGAAATATTCAGGGCACAAAAGATGATTATGGCTGACCACCAGGAAAGAGATTGAAGCCTCATCACGACCTATTTCAAAGAAGGTCATGGAAAGAAATTCTAACTATGTCAGAAGAAAGATTGACGAATATACACTAGTAATGTTAGGACTCTTTACCATGAAGGAAAATTAGAAAATCCTAAAGATCAACAACAATTACTTAATGAAATAAACATGACAAGCAAAAAATATGGATTAGATATAAATATTATAAAGACTAAAACTATGATCATAAACAAAGATAACACTCAAGAACTACAAGTGGATATCAAAGTTGAAGGAATAGACCTGGAGACAGTTCAGAGCTACAACTACCCTGGACATACTATAACCAGTGATGGAAAATGTACAACTGAAATAAACAAAAGAATAGGAATGGCAAAAAACAATTTTAATGCCATGAAAAATATACTAACATCAAAACAAATAACACCAGGGCTAAAACTAAGAACAGCAAAATGCTATATCTTCTCAACATACCTGTATGGTGCAGAAACATGGACATTAGACAAGAAAACAGAATTGAAGCCTTTGAAATATGGATTTATAGATGCTTAGGTAGAATTGGTTGGAAAGAAAAGAAAACAAATAATGAAGTCTTAACTCTTTCCGTACATTTCGCCGCACTGTGCGCCATGTCGATTTCGGCAACGTACGTTTCACCGCATAGTGCGCCACGCTCAATTTGATTAGTGTGAACTCCATCAAACCATATTCTTTTTACATGTCTTGTATCATCTGGATATTGGTGAAATCTAATACCTTGTTCAATTATCTAAACATTTATATATAATATGTTATATGTTAGATAAATATAAATATGTAGGTTGATTCTTAAAACCATGAACAATTTTGTCTCTGAAATCTCTTCCGTTGCATCGATAAAAAGCTTCCGTACGGAAAGCGTTTAAAACTACTAACAATTCAAACAAGACAAATTAGATTTTTGGGGCACGTTAAGACACAGCAGCCTACTAAATACTAATTAAAAGTAATCTTGGAAGGGAAAATACAACCTAACAGAGGCAGACCAAGACTAACATGGGCGAGTAACATCAAAAGTTGAACAAGTCAGCCTATGGCAACCTGCGCCATCAAAGCAAAAGACAAAGTGGAATGGCGCTCCATGGTAGCCAACCTTCAATATATATTTTTAAAAATATATGTACACATACAGATGAGAATATATATTAATTAAATACATCTATATACACATCAGACCATCCACCACCCACACCAATGAAACCTTGGCACAGATGTGAGAAATTGATGCCTAACAGCACAGTGAGATAGCGAAAGATATAGAAATAGCAGTTGTTCTTGATCTTAAGCCGTTAAACGTCGCATAGGGTTTGTACTATTTTTCACCACCCATCCTTAATCAGGCCATGATGTTCGATCTTATCTAACGAGTCTATACCTGCCAACCTTGCTTCTCTTATACATGTTCTTTTCAGTGCTTCTCTAAGTCTTCCTCTTTTTCCGTATCCTGACGTTTACATAGAAGAGCCAGATTTGGAATTCTCTTGTTGTCTCTTCTCAGCACATGTCCAAAATATATATCTTCCGGCTCGTTGCAGGAGCTACTGAGTTAGGTGCTCTGTGCAACACTGTGAGCTATGTGTTTCATCCGTTTTGATCATATTTCGATATTCCAATTGTTTATGATGAATGATGATATCGTATGACAGGGAGCAGTTGGCTGTGTTCACTTTCTATGCGGTTTCGCCTTATGTCTTTTGGCATGTGCTGAGACTGCTATAATGAGGACTACAGCTACCTTTCTTTGTTTGGAAGATGAGATAGTAATTCAGATGATTTCACTGGCACGGGCGGTTGAGCAATTATGGATTTTAATTCGTTTGCAGTGATACCGAGGCCTTCCATAACCAATAACCAATACATCTTCCTAATTGTAGATGAGATCGGTTGCATGGTCATTTCTCTTATCTCAATATCAATCTTGAATTCATTCCAATGTACACAAAGTATTCATTTATGCATTTGTCTTCAAAAGTATTTAGTTTTCTTTCAATCTCTTTTGTTGTTTTCCAGCTTTCACATGCATAGGTAAGTGTTGATATATGTTAGAGTTAAATATTCTAAGTTTTGTCTTTTGCTTAGTATTTCCATATTTCACCCAAAAAGAGAAGATACTAGATAGCTTGGTGTCCTTCTTCTTCTACCTTTAAGCTCCCTGTGGAGCATAGGTCTTCAACAAACACTTTCCAAGTCATTCAGTGTCTTGCTATTCTTTTAAGATCATTCCATGTCTTCCGCATCATCTTCATCTCTACTTCTATCTGTCTTCTCCAAGAATTCCTTGGTCTTCCTCTTTGTCTTTTCCTCTGGGATTTCCAAAAAAGGGCCTGTTGTGTAATACTCTCAGTTGGTTTCCGCAGTGTGTGTCCTATCCAGCGCCATCGTCTTCACCGTATTCACATTCCATAATTCTATGTTAGTGAATTTGTCCTGCCATTTCCATCCTTTTATTCTGCGTAAGCATCCATTAATGGGAGCCGCGATAGCTCAGTGGTTAGTGAACTGGACTACCACGGACAAGGGGTAGGGTTCGATCCCAACCGACGGCTTCCGGGTTCACCCAGCCTTAAATGGGTACCGGATTTTTTCTGGGAAAGTAAAGCAGCACGGGCGTAATACTGACCACATTACCCCAAAAATCATGTGCTGAAGGTCTGTAAAATATAGGGTCACTAACACCATATTTCCCTACACGCCACTTGGCGTGACGGGGGTACTTTACTTTTTTTTTTAAGCATCCATTAATGAAAGTCTGTATCTTTGTGATTGAAAAGTTTGTGTTCTCCATGTTTCACAGCCATATAATAGGACTAACTTATCATTGGAGTTGAAAATTTTTATTTGTGTATTTAACCTAATTTCTTTGGACTTACATGTTTCACATTGCAACAAAAGTTCCTCTTGCTTTTGATATCCTTATTTTGGTATCATTTTCTGTTCCTCCCTCTTTATCTATACTACTACCCAGATATATGTAAGATTGTACGTCTAGTAGAGATATTTCTCCTAATTTTATTTGATTATTGCCAACTGCATTAATTCTCAAAATTTTGGTCTTAATCTCTATTAATTTTCAGTCCCATCTGTTGTAATCTTTCATCAAGTATGTTCATTTTATCCTGCATCTGTTGATGGCTGTATGATAAGAGAACTATGTCATCAGCAAAGTCTAAATGTTCAAGTTGCTTGGTCAGTGACCACTGGATTCCATTTCTATTGTTTTGAGTTATTTACATAATCCAATATATGGCCAGTAAAAAGAGAAATTGAGACAGAAGGCATCCCTGCTTTACTTCTTTTCTTATTTCAAATGCTTCTGTAAGTTGCCCTTCATGCACCACACTACATTTCATTCCTTCATACATTGTTCTTATCAGGTTAATAAACTTTATGGGGATTCCGTAATGATTCAGCAACTTCCAAAGCATTCCTCTGTCTAAACTATCAAATGCCTTTTCATAATCTATGAATCCAATATAAAGTGGGGACTGTAGTTCTAAACTTTGTTACTAACTATTAACTAACTATTACCACAAACTATTATACATAGAGTAGTTATTTGAACAGCACATGATCTGTTCTTCCTAAAACCTCCTTTTTCATCTCTCAAATGTTTCTCTATGGCCTGTTTTAGTCTCTCCAGATTGATTCTGCTTAATATTTTTCCTGGTACTGATAGTAGCATAATTCCCCTATAATTTGTGCACTTCTGTAAACTTCCTTTCTTTGGTAGTTTGATCATATTAACCTTCTTTTGTCACACTCGACAGGAAAATTAGGGAACAGAACCCGGTCGTGGTTAATGCTGAGGTCAATGGTCTCATCTGCGATAACACCGATGAGAAAGATGCAGTCATCTATACAGACGGATCTGTAAGACAACACCAAACAAGTGCATGGGCGTTTACAGCACGCTCGGCAGGCAGAATAGTTTACGAAGACAGTGGTGCATACGTCATGACCACGAGTAGCATGACAATGGAGGTGATGGCAGTGACCAAGGCATTCAGATGGTTAGAGCCACAAGACTACACCCACGCATGTATACTGAGTGATTCGATGAGCATAATTAAAAAAGTGGAGGCGGGCTCTGTACGCATGCAATGGGTAGAAACGTTGCAGAAATCCAAAATACGTAAGGTCACCTTTGTTTATGTCCCTGGACATGCGGAAGTACGGGGAAATGAAAGAGCGGACAGGTTGGCTAGCTGCGCTGTCGTTGAGGACGGGCAACCAATGGACCGGGCGGACATCATCACTGCCCTCCGAGATGTGGGAAGAGCACAGGACTTCGACAAACACAGATCCACGTCACTTCTTCGGATGATGAAAATGGGAGTTAAGATGGGCACAGCCAGAAATGAAAAACTTAGTGGCCGTGTAAGAAGACTTATCAACCAACATAGAACTGGAGTCATCAGTCACTGGACTTTGAGGGAATTGCTGAGGAGGGGATCTGAGCACCTATGACATGTTCGAAGTGTGATGATGATGACCCGCAAATAACTCAATAACTCAATAATAACTCAATAACCTTCTTTCCAGTTTTCAGGTATTTCTTCCCTCTCCCAAATTTTATCTAATAGATTAAGTAACACATCAGAATGGATCTAACAGACTCTAATTATGATGTTCTGTCTGTGGAGTTCCCCCAAGGCAGGTGGAATGTTGGGCCATGTGCCACAAAGGGGTCCACCCCAAGTCATTGATGGTCACCCTGACCCATTTTGGAGATCTAGAAAATGGGACCAGAGAGAAACTACCGCTGACCGGAAAGGCTTCAAGAAACAGCTGAATAGAATACACCGGAATGCGGAGGGCATTTACCACAAAAAAACAAGACCTGACAATCAGACTAGCAGAGGAGGAGATAGACGTTGCCTGCATCCAGGAAACTCACCTTAATCCTCAAGCACAGATTCATTATCAGGGGCTACCAAACATTTAGACAGGACAGGGAAGGTCACAAGGGTGGAATTCTTATACTTATTAAAAATTCCATCCCAGCAAAAATGATAGAGGTAGTCACAAATGGAGAGGCAGAGATCATTGGTACAGGCCTATACATTAACTCCGCTAGTATAAGAATATTTAACATATACTGTCCAAATGACAAATTACTGAAGTTGGAGTCAATGGAAATAACACCATCAAAGTGTCTGGTAGTAGGAGACTTTAACAGCCATTCTGAAAGATGGGGATATAAGGAGTCCAATGCTCAAGGTGAATTAGTGGAAGAATGGGAAATAGACAACAACCAATTCCTCATAAACTCTAGAGAGGGCCTCCCAATCTTCTACTCAAGAAGATGCAAAACTACTTCCACTCCAGATTTAGCATTTGCAACTGGAGACATATCCATCAAAATAAACAGAAAAGTGCTGATCCAACTTGGAGATAGTGACCACAGACCAGTCAAACTTTCAGTGGATCTTGCTCACAAACAGGAGTTGCAAAAACCTCTTCCCTGCTGGAACTACAAGAGAGCAGATTGGGCAAAGTTTGCCAGGCTCACTGATGCATATACTGCGCCTATCAACACCCACGAAAAGAAGGTCAATAATATGATAGAGCGGTTAACAAATGGAATCCTGAGAGCTGATAAAGAATCTATTCCTAGAGATGCATGAAGAAACTACAAGCCATACTGGAACAAGAAAATACAAAGACTAGAAGAGGAACTGGACTCTGCCAAAGAACTAGCTGAAACATCACACAGCACAGAGAGCAACATTGCCTACAAAGCAGCCTCTTCAAATACAGACGTGAGGTCATGATATCAGCAAGACAGAGCTGGATAGACAAAACAGAGAGCCTTAATCTAGACAAAAATGGTCATAAATTATGGAAACTTGCGAATGCTCTGAGCGACGAAACCAACTGCCGACCTTCAATATCATTAGCACACAACCAGAACATCCTCATAGGCAAAAGGGCAGCAAATCTACTGATAGAGACTTACAAAAACATTAGTAGAATAAACATTCCAATAGACAAACAGAGAGCTACAAGACGGGAAAATCAAGATGCATAACACATGCCTTTAGCACCAGAAGAGCATCAGACGACAATCTTTACCCCTACTGAAATAGATTTTGCCCTCAAAGGATTGAAGCTCAAAAATTCCCCTGGTAAAGACGGAATCACCAACGAAATGCTCATATATCTGGGATAGAAAGCCAAGGGCCAACTTCTAAGGATAATAAATGCTAGCTGGAAGAGAGGTCATGTGCCGGCAATCTGGAAAGAAGCTATTATGGTGCTGATCCTCAAGCGTGGAAAAGACCCACTATGTGGCATTTGGAGAAAAAACAACAAATCGTACTACAACAAAGCAGCTTCCGTCAGCACAGATCAACTGAAGACCTGGTCATCTACATCGCACAGGAAATAGAGGATGCTCTACAAGAAAAGAAACACACCCTGGCAGTGTGGATCGACAAGGAGAAGGCTTTTGATAGGGTATGGCGAGAGGGTTTAAAGAACAAGCTATCTAGACTTAGCATCCAGGGTCATTTATTCAATTGGGTCTCTCAATACCTTCAGGATAGAATGGCCAGAGTACAAGTACAAGGTCAACTAAGTAAGAAGGTCACAATCGAACAAGGTGTCCCACGAGGCAGAGTCTTGTCCCCAACACTCTTTTTAATTTTCATAAATGACATCGTAATGGACATTCCACCCAGAATACACTCAGCAATATACGCAGATGATCTGGCCTTGTGGGCTCGCGAGGAAAGTATGTCGGTGGCTGGTTCGAGGATGCAAAATGCCCTAGGTGAACTTGAAAAATGGACGAACAGCTGGTTCTTACCAATTAACGAAAAAAAACTACATATACAATTTTCAGCCTATCAAGAAACACACTCTCTGCAAACTTGAAGATAAAAGACCATACACTCCCTATTGACCAAAACCCAACATATCTTGGCATCACCATGAATCGCAGAATGACTTGGAGAAATCAAATCAACAGAACAAGAAAAAAAGCCAAAAACCGAATTAATATTATGAAGAAATTGGCAGGAACGGACTGGGGAGCAGATAGCAATAACTTGAAAAGACTATACGTAGGCAGGGTCAGACCAGTCCTAGAGTATGGAGTCACAGCCTGGGCTATGGCTTCCAAATCACACCTTAGCAAAATTAACAGAACATAGAACCAAGCAGCCCGTATCATCACTGGTGCTATGAAATCTACACCTATCAAAACTCTAGAAACAGTAACAGGTTTACAACCCTTAGATGACAGACTAAAAAAGTATTGCAACAAGTGGAGAAATATAGAAGGCTCCTTAGCCATCCCATGCATCAAAGAATTACTGGTTTAGGAATTGTACGACTAAAGAGGAGCAACTTCGCTGCAATCGGCAATGAACTAACTACTGGAGACCCAGTACATTCCCAAACAATACCGAAAACCCTTGGGCCCATCTGATATGTCTCCTCATGGGAAACATAAAACACCAGAACTTATGGGAAAATATAACAGGAATCATGAAAAAAGGCACCCAATCGACACAGAAAGAAAACACGTAGCAGAAAATACATACACGATACCTACCCACAGGACTCTTGGTCCCACATATACACAGATGGCTCTGCTACAAATGCCACCAGAAATGGAGGGGGTGGTGTGTTCATGACGCTGAATAACCAGGACGAGATCACCAAGTCAATAGCTACTGGGAAATTCTCAAACAACTTTAAAGCAGAAACTGAGGCCCTCGGAGATGCTGCAACACTGACTACTCAACTCAAAAATAACATGCACTATAAATTGGTGATTCTTACTGATGCACTGTTAGTACTATCAGCTCTAAAAAGTTCCAAGAACAATGAACTAGATGACTTGAGAACAACCCTGGACCAACTATGTAATAACTTCCAATGAGTAGTCATTCAGTGGATACCATCACACTGTAATATACACGGGAACGAACGTGAAGACAAATTAGCTAAAGAGGGAGGGAGATTACCACAAGAGAACCATCCGCTCAGTTATGATGAAGCGAAATCCATCCTCAAAGGCCAGTACCATGAAAAATGGAAACGAGAACACCCAAAGTATAACGAGAGGGACGGATACCATCAACTATCAAGGAGGGATCAAGTCATCATACTTCGCCTACGCACTGGCCACAATAGAATGCGGAATCACATGTTCACCAAATTCAAAATAGGTACAACCAGCCTATGCCACGGTACACTGGACAATATGACTACAAAACATGTTCTACAGGAATGCCCCCAGTACACAGAAGAGCAATGTAGTCCACACCCACCTCCCTGGAAGAAAAACTATATGGGGCAATCGATTCGCTTAAACAGACAGCTGACTTCATGAGAGAGTCTGGAATCCTACTCTGACTGAGTCTTGATCACAGAGAGAGGGGGATAGAGGTGTTAATATCTGCTTCGATGGCTTCCAAAGGAATTTCATCTGGTCCTGTGGCTTTACCATTTTTTTTTATAGTTTGATGGTTTTCGATAGAATACACCATAACCAAAACTTATAGACTGCCTAAAGGATATAAATCTAGACGACACAGACATACGACTAATATGTAATTTGTACTGGGAGCAAACAGCAATAATAAAATATAACAAGGAGAACTCTAAACCCATGGACATAAAATGAGGAGTAAGACAAGGATGCATCCTATCACCAAGCTTGTTCAATCTATACACTGAGCAAATCTTTAAAAACATCTCAGAGATGCCAGGCCTAAACATTAATGGAAAGATAATCAATAATCTAAGATATGCTGATGATACTGTTCTACTAGCAGAAAATCCTAAAGACCTACAACAATTGCTTAATGTGATAAACATAACAAGCAATAAATATGGACTAGATATGAATATCAAAAAGACTAAAACTATGATCATAAACAAAGAAAATTCTCAAGACCTACAATTAAATATCACAGTTGAGGGAATACATCTGGAGACAGTCCATTGCAACAACTACCTGGGACATGCTATAACCAATGATGGAAAATGTAAAATTGAAATAAACAAAAGAATAGGTATGGCAATAAGTAATTTTAATGCCATGAAAAATATACTAACAACAAAACAAATATCAGCAGGGCTGAAACTAAGAATGGCAAAATGTTACATCTTCTCAATATTCCTGTATAGTGCAGAAACATGGACATTAGACAAGAAAACAGAACAGAAAATTGAAGCCTTTGAAATGTGGATTTATAGAAGAATAGGTAGAATTGGATGGAAGGAGAAGAAAACAAACGATGAAGTTTTAAAACAACTGAAAATAAAAAGAGAGGTACTAAATACAATTAAGACAAATAAAATTTTTGGGGCATGTTAAAAGACACAACAGCCTACTAAAAGTAATATTGGAAGGGAAAATACAAGGTAAAAGAGGCAGAGGCAGACTAAGACTAACATGGACAAGTAACATCAAAAGATGGACAAGTCAATCTATGACAGCCTGCACCATCAAAGCAAGAAACAGAGTAGAATGGCGATCCATGTTAGCCAACCTTCGTTGCAGAGAAGGCACGTGATGATGATGATGGATGGCTTTCATTATTTCATCTTTGCTTGGGTTTCCACAGTTAACATTAACTCTTCTTCTGCTGGTAGTATATCTGGAGAATTATTTCAGCCAGGTCTATTCAAAAGTTCTTCAAAGTGCTCTTTCCATCTCTCCCTTTGTTCCCTTATATTACTAAGCAGATTTCCTTTCTTATCTTTAATAAAGGCATTGATCTGTTTGCATTTTCCACTTAATTTCTTTGTGCTGTTGTACAGTTCTTCCATATTCCCTTTATTTGCTGCTTCTTCTGCCTCTTTAGTTAGTTCATCTATATATTTCCTCTTATCCCTTTTAATGCATCTTCTTACTTCTTTGTTCACTCACCTCTGTGTAAGCTTCTTGTGTCTTGGCTTTATTACTTCTCGTTTTGCTTTTATTTATGTCTGCTTTCTTGGTCTTTCTTTCTTTAATTTTATCCAGGGTCTCTGCTGTCATCCATGCTTTATTCTGGCGTTCTCTTTTCCCCAGCGTTTCTTTGCATGTCTCCATATATCCTTTACCTGTTTCCAATGATCTTCTATATTTATTGTATTTTCTAGTTGTTGGAGGACTTGGTATTTGTTTGATATTGTGACTGCGAATTTATCTTTAATTCCTTGTTCTTTAAGAAACCTTGTTCTTTAAGTTGTAGTATATCTTTTTAGTTTATGTTTAAGTTTGGCTATCAGAAGATGATGATCTGAAGCTACATCTGCCCCTCTATATACTTTTACATCCTGTAAGAATGACGTAAACTTATTATTAATACATATGTGATCAATTTGATTTTCTGTTCTATGATCTGGTGACACCCATGTAGCTTTATGTATTCTTTTATGTTGGAATATTGTTCCTCCTAGGCTCACTTGATTAAGGGCGCAGAAATTCACAAATATCTCACCATTCTCGTTTATATCTCCAAGTCCATGTTTTCCCATAATCTCTTCGAAGCCTCTGTTGTCTGATCCTACTTTAGCATTTAGGTCTCTCGTCAAGATTATAATATCTTTGGCTCGTCTTTCCTCCATCTGACATTGTAACTGTTTATTGAATTCATCTTTAACTAAATCAACCTTATCATTGGTTGGTGCATAGCATTTGATAATGTGTAATTTTATTTTGTTTTTTGTTGTTTTAAATGTTGCTCTCATTAGTCTTGGCCCTACTGCTTCCCATTCTATTAGTGTCTTCTGTGCATTAGCTTGGTGTCATGGCATGGAAAAAAGTCAACAACAGAAGTGATATGAAGCACTGCAGATAGAAGATTGTGGAAGGACAAGATCACCTGTGCCAACCATCATGATGATGATATTTCACCCAAGTTCTTCAAATTCACTTCTGCTTTTGCTATCCTGCTTCTGATTTCTTTCTTTGTTTTACCTTTTTGATCTATATTACTACCACTATCTCATTGAGGAAGCCGATTGCTGCTGCTCTTGCCTCTCTCATCAATGTTCTTCTCAGTGTCTCTCTGGGTCTTCCTCTTTTCCTCCCACCTGTTGTTTCCCACACGAGGGCTTGCTTTGCTATTCGGTTATTATCTCTTCTCATCACATGTTCAACATATGACCATCGTCTTTTCTTTATTACTGAAGATATTAGTGGTTGATTGGCGATTTCTCTAATTTCCTCGTTTGTTTTTAATTCGTTCCATGCTATACCAAGTATTTTCCTTAGACATTTATTTTTGAATGCGTTCAACTTTGTTTCTAAATCTCTTGTTTTGTTTTCCAGCTCTCACATGCATACATAAGGGTAGATAGTACATTTGATTTGAATAGTCTAAGTTTTGTGTTAATGCTGATGAGTTTTGATTTCCACAACTTTTCAAGGCTTCTGAAAGACATTGCTGCTTTAGCTATTCTGATTCTAATTTCTTTGCTTGTATCCCCTTCTTGACCAATGTGACTTCCAAGATAGATAAAGTGATCGATCTCTTCCACTGGTTTGTTTTCCATGTATATTTTGTCATCTGTTGGAATTAAGCTTTTCATGACCTTAGTCTTTTCATGATTGATCTCAATCCCAATTTTGCTGGCTATTGATGAAAGTTCATTTTTGTTTTCCTGCATCGTTTTTATCTGACTGCTGATGAGAACTATATCATCAGCAAAGTCGAGGTCCTCAAAATGGTCTCCATGTATCCATTTGATACCTTTATTACCAGTGCAGCATTTATTCATTATTGTCGTCCGCGATCTCTCTTTCCTTTTATTTTGCCAGTTGTAACCAAGTATTCCAACTTTCCTCTTCTCATGATGTGCCAAAAAAATGTTGATTGTTTCTTTCTGATGTTTTTTAAGAGCTCCCTTTTTGTGTTGGCCTCTTTGAGAACTTCCTCATTGGTCTTTTTAGCTGTCCTGGGAACTTTCAACATTCTTCTGAGAAATCCCATCTCTGTGGCCTCTAATCGTCTTTTCATTTGTTTGTCTATTGTCCATGATTCGCCTCCATAGGTCAGAATTGGTTCTATATAGCATCGATGAACTCTCGTTCTCATTTCTATTGACATAGATTTATTGCAGGATGGATGACGTCATGGGACGCACCAAGATGGAAGTTCGTCCGAGTTCTAGCCGTGGTGTATACAATGCTGATCTTGAACATCGCGCTGTCTGTTGTCACAGCGAGTTGGCGGATTGTTAGAATTGTAACCACGGGTTTGAAATAATTGTTTGTGCACATTTCGTTAACCACCGCTGTAGATCAAGTCTTTATTCTGCTGGCTTCGTTTGCGACATTGGAAGCTAATGACCTAACTGCCTAACTTGTGTAGACGGTTGGTTCGGGGCAAATTGTGCGTTGCAGTGTCACTGCTAAAATCGCTCAGTTTGTGACAGGGCTACAGGGACATGCACAAACGATGACAGTTGTCGGCGAGAGCGTTTCGGACCCCAGTGTCAGTACTTTGATCTAGTTTGCAAATACGCCTAGGGATCTGGACCTACAGATCCGGACAGTTTCATGGTCTAATCAACATGTTACGGATTGAAGGGGCGATAGTTGCAAATATCTGCTCCATCTACATTGGCGGGGGTCGGAATGTGGCTCTCAAACAGAACGCAAACCAGACCGACACATTTAATGCTTGATAATACAGTGGACGGATGTGGACCAGAGGCCGCAGTTAATGGCAAAACAAAGACCAATCTCTATGACAATGACGGCACACACACACAATTGAGAAGTGGAACCAATTCTGTTTATTGGTATCTGAACTTTGACACGTCCCAGAAGACTCACACCATTCGAATTTATCATCAAGCTAGCACTATGATTCGGGTAAAGAATGACACTCCAAAGGTTTTCTCTGACAGTGGCGGTGTAGTGTTCCAGTATAATGATATATCATACCCAAATATTTCTGTGAACACTATTGTAGTCACCATACAAGCGACAATGGCACACAGTAAGTTTGAGTTCTCACCGACCTTTTCGCAGGACGGAAGTGCACTGACGGCGTGTGAGGTGCAAACATTTACAGACACCTATTGTCTGGACGGGCATTCTTGGTCGTTTTGTGCAGTGTGTAGTGGGTGTAGCAAAGGCTGCACCGTCATCATCGGTACGTGTCACGTCAACTGTTCACATGGGATCTATGGACACGACTGCTCCGGGTCTTGTCTTAGTGTCAGTTCTTATGTGAGGAAAATCCGGAAAATGCCAACATTGCAAACATCCTGGCTATACCTGTGATGACACTTGTCCTGATGGTAATTTTGGGCTACAGTGCGAACAGACGTGTTCTGATGGCTGTGACATCATATGTGACACAGAAAGAGCAGACTGTACGCGCAAGGAAGCGTACTACGGGCCAGACTGCACTCTCAAATGTCTTGACCATTGTTTCAACGACACCTGTGAACAGTCAACCGGGATCTGTTCATGCAAGGGAACATTCTACGGGTCAGACTGCACTCTCAAATCTACGTACAACTGTTTGAACGATATCTGTTAACAGTTCATGGGGGCCGGTGTCTCGTGTGTCGATGATTCCCACGTTAAGAAGAGTCTGCTGACTACAACAAACCCAAGCATATGGATACCTTAATGTGCACTGGATATTTTCTTTCTGTGCTGGACATGGTTCATTTCTTGGTGTGTTTCATTGCTAGCCAAGGCTCATATCTTGGCTTGTGTGTGTGTGTGTGTGTGCTGGCCATGGCTCATATCTTGGTGTGTGTCATGTTAGTCATATCTCATATCTTGGAGTGTCCGTGTTAATCATGTCTCATATCTTTAAGTGTGTATGTGTTTAGTCATATCTCATATCTTAGTGTGTATCTGTTTTAGTCATGTCTCATATCTTTAAGTGTGTATGTGTTTAGTCATATCTCATATCTTAGTGTGTATCTGTGTTAGTCATGTGTCATATCTTTGTGTGTGCATGTTTGGGCTAGTGATATCTCATATCTTGGTGTGTGTCTGTGTTGGTCATGTGTCTTTGTGTGTGCATGTTTGGGCTAGTGATATCTCATATCTTGGTGTGTATCTGTGTTAGTCATGTGTCATATCTTTGTGTGTGCATGTTTGGACTAGTGATATCTCATATCTCTGTGTGTATGTTTATGTTAGTCATATCTCATATCTTTGTGTGTGCATGTCTGTGTATGTCACATCTCATATCCTTGTGTTTGCATGGCTATGCTAGTCACATCTCATATAATTGTATGTGCCTATCTATGTTGGTCATGTCTCGTATCTTTGTGTGCATGTCCATGTTAGACATGTGTAATTTCTGTGTGGGTGCTTGTCTATGTCAGTCATATCTCATATCTTTATGTGCATGTTTATGTTAGTCATGTGTCATATATCTTGATGTATGTCAGTGTTAGTCATGCCTCGTATCGCTATGTGCATGTCTGTGTTTGTCACATCTCATATCTTTGTGTGTGCATGTCTGTGTTAGTCACCTCTAGTGACTCGGGCAGATGGTGCTCGTAAACCTGGGAGGGCCGACCATCTAAGGGCAGAATCCCCCTACAGAAAAGATCACCTGCTGCCTTGCAGGAAGATTGGGGACAATCAAAGGCTAAGGAAAGCAAACCTGAATAAAATGCTGGCTGAAATCGGATGCACTGGGCCACTGGCGCAGAACACAGTGCAACGTTTTTAACGGGTGTTCAATCAGAGTGGATCTGGCAGACTCTAATTGTGATGTTCTGTTTGTAACACACCTAACCGGACAGCTGAGTTCATGTGAGGAGCTGGAATCCTACTCTGATTGAATCCTGATCGCAGAGAGAGAGAGAGAGAGAGATTTATTGCATAAGATATTTTTCATTTTCTGAAATGCTATTTTGGCCTGAGCTATTCTGCTTTTTATTTCTGTATTGCATCTTCCATCTGATGTTATCACTGTGCCCAAGTATTTGAAACGTTGCACATGTCTTGTTTATTTTCATGCTGCATGATGGTGATGATTGTTTCTTCGATATAACCATTACTTCTGTTTTCTTACTATTCAGACTGAGAACTTTCTTGTTGCTTTCTTTCACTATTATATCTATCATTTCTTGTAGCTCATTCTCTGTCTCTGCTATTGAGACTGTGTCATCCGCATATCGCAAATTATTTATGTTGTGACCGTTGACTTCAATTCCTTTTTTGTCTACTATTGATCTCATAATATGTTCGCTGTAAAGTGAAAACAAATCCGGCGACAGTACACAGCCTTGTCTGACTCCTTGTTTTATAAATTGAAACTGTCCTCTTTGATTGTTAATTCATATAGCTGCTGTTTGTTGTCAGTACATGTTTTTTATGATTTGCAGATCCTTGCCATCAATGTTTAATTTCTCCAGCATATTTATAATTTCCACGTACTTTACTTTGTCAAATGCTTTCATGTAGTCTATAAAGCACATATATAGATCTTTCTTTACCACTTATCTTTCTATCAATGTTCTTAAGATGTATATTGCATTATTGGTGCCTTTTCCTTCCACAAATCCACATTGTTCCTCACACGTCTCATGATGATTCTTAGTAATATTTTAGTTATACGGCACATGAGACTAATTGTGCGATGGTCTTCACAATCAGTGGCGCCTGACTTCTTCAGTATGGCTACAAAGATAGATTTTAGTAGACCTTCAGGTATGTGTCCATTGTTATATATGTCATTGAGTAGTTTTGTTATGACTTGTACTCCCAACTCTCCTAATGCATTTATCTCTTCGATTGTACAATTGTCAGGACCTGGAGCTTTGCCTCTTTTCATGTGTTGAATTGTGTCCTCCACTTCACTCTCCATTATTGGTGGTCCTGTGTCTTCATTTGAATTGTTTAATTCTGGTCTTTCATTATCATAGAGTTGACTGATATATTCTGTCCATCTTTCCATTGTCTTCTCCTGTCCCATTATTATATTTCTTTCCTATGATTTCACACATCCTGAAACTTTGACTTCTTTTCTTCCTGTTAATTCATTTAACTGATTGTGCATAAATTTTGAGTCTTTCTTTTGTTGTTTTTTTCATTTCTTCACATTTCTGTTTTAATCATCCTTCCTTTACTTCTCTGCACTTGTTTTGGATCTCTTTGTGCAATATTTTGTATGTCCGTTCTTCTTTCTTATGTTTTCTTCTTTCGTCCATTAGTTGTAATATTTCTTCTGTCATCCATTTCTTTTTGTTGATTCTTTTAGTCACTGGTATTACTTCTTTTGATGTTCTTTGAATCAACTGTTTGAGCATTTCCCGCTGTTCCTGGATATCCTGTATTTTCTCAATAGCATTATATCTATTTTGTACTATCGTGCTGTACTTATCACTCATCTGTTTATCTACTCTTAGCATATCTAGTTCTAATTTTTTATTTCTTGGTGAATCTGTGCTTTTGCGCAGTTTTATTCTTATCTTTCCAACTACTGGTACATGGTCACTATTGCAATCTCCTCCTGGCCTTGCTTTAACAGATGTTAGCCTATTCCTGAATCTTCTCTGTACCAGTATAAAATCAATTTGATTGTGTACTTTTTTGTCTGGGCTTTGCCATGTCCATAGTCGCCTAGGGTGTTGTTTGAACAAGGTGTTACCAATAATCATTTCATGTGTCTTTGCCCAATCTATCAATCTATCCCCTCTATCATTCGTCTCTCCAAGGCCATGCCCCCCAGTCACATTTTGTACTTTAGCCATTCCTACCTTTGCATTGAAATCCCCTGATATAATAGTTATTTCTTGGGATTTACACTGTTCCATGGTCACCTCTAGCTCTTCATAAAAAGTGTCAATGTCTTCTTCTTCGCTATTACTTGTTGGTGCATAAACTTGAATTATGTTGATATCCATTGGTCTACCTCCCAATTTTATTTACAGAATTCTGTCTGATACTGGCCAAAATCCTTTCACTGTTTTGCTTCTTTCTCTGTCTAACATGATGCCTACTCCTCTTTCATGTGTGGTTCCCCCAGAGTAAATTACATTTCCACTGTCGCGTTGTAATAATCCAGCTCCATTCCGTCGCATTTCACATAGTCCCAAGATGTTCAATTTCATTCTCTTCATTTTTTGACTGATGTTTTCTAATTTCGTCTAGCTGCTGTTTGTTGCCAGTACATGTTTTTTATGATTCGCAGATTGGTTATTGGTTATTGGTTATGGAAGGCCTCGGTATCACAGCAAAAGAATTAAAATCCATAATTGCTCAACCGCCCGTGCCAGTGGAATCATCCGAATTACTAACTCATCTCCCAAACAAAGAAAGGTAACTGTAGTCCCCATCGTAGCAGTCTCAGCACACGCCAAAAGACATAAGGCGAAACCGCGCAGAAAGTGAACACAGCCAACTGTTCCCTGTCATACGATATCATCATTCATCGTAAACAAGCGGGATATCGAAGCAGGATCAAAACGGATAAGACACACAGCTCACGGTGTGCACAGAGCACTTAACTCAGTAGCTCCTGCAACAAGCCGGTCTATAGCATCTAGGTAGAGTGTGATGCAACGAAGCCTAAGTGAAAGCATGACATATCGACGATTAACGTGAAGGATCTAAACGTGTTGCGTGTGAAAGTGGTTTACGTGTGATGAATCCAGAACAAATGTAAAATAAAACTCTTTAACAGTTGTACTAAGAGGCGGGAGAGAGAGAGAGAGAGAGAGAGAGAGAGAGAGAGAGAGAGAGAGAGAGAGAGAGAGAGAGAGAGAGAGAGAGAGAGAGAGAGAGAGAGAGAGAGAGAGAGAGAGAGAGAGAGAGAAAGATAGAGAATAGCCGAAACAGAAATATTTGTATTTTATAGAAAGGAACTCCTCTTTTGAAAGGTAGTGTTTTTTTCACCAGTCACACAGAACATCACCATCGCTCTCTTCTCTAAATTAAAATAAATGCAATTTTAATTTCAATATATTATATTTACATATTTTATATACTGTTTATTGTTTTAATTTATTAATTAGATTCATGTTGTTTAATTGTGTTATATTTACCTAGAATCATATGTGGTTGCTGCTTATATTCATCAAATCGGCATTGTTTATGTTCTGGGACAGGATTACGTCACTTTTTTATTATTTATAATCGGAAACATTTATTTAGGCTTTGATCTACTCATGTTTGAACGACCTCCTGGAACGAATTAAGTTCGAAGTACGATGCACCACCTTAATTTGATGCCAGCCTCTGTAACAGTTTGAAAGACACCACTCGCTTGTCAGAGCCGGGGTGAAGGCTCGGAAGAGAGAGATTTGTTCAGTTTCAACACCGCCATTATTAAAAAAACACTAGCCTCTTTTAGAACCTCAACTTTAACCTTTGGTATTTCCATGGAGACAATGACTAACTATGGGGAAAACAATGTTATGAATGAATCAATTAATTAAAAAGGCAAAACAAAAGAAATTTAAACATCTATAGATTATAGTCTCAACAGTTTGCTACCAATTTATCAAAGGTCATTTTCACCACCGAACTGTGGTCCTTTCTTCTTTGCAAAGAGGAGAAATCCAAATCCAAAGACCGCTGCAGTGATAAACGCACCATACATAATATATAAGGCATAGTTTGTCTCTTTCTCAACCTTCTGTGATTCTGTACATTGTGGCCCGCCAAAGTTCTCCTTGCAGGTACATTTTCCGGTCTCGTGATCACACAAGTCTGTGCAGTGCTCAGAGCAGGTATCAGTACATTCTGGCCCATGAAATCCACCCTCACACTCTCCTGTACATTGTGAACTGATAAAGTTCCCGATGCAGGAGCAGTTCCCGGTCACGTGATCACATACGTCTGTGCAGTACTCAGAGCAAGTATCATTACATCCTGGCCCATAGAAACCATCATCACACTCAGGAGCAACGGCACACAGTGGTCCACTATAACCATTGGTACATTCAGAACACTGGCCGGTATGGTGATCACACGTTTCATTTGTGCAGAAAGCAGAACAGCTGGACTGACAGTTTGCTCCAAAGTGATTTCTGTCGCAACCTGTACATTGTGGCCCGCCAAAGTTCTCCTTGCAGGTACATTTTCCGGTCTCGTGATCACACAAGTCTGTGCAGTGCTCAGAGCAGGTATCATTACATCTTGGCCCATGAAATCCACCCTCACACTCTCCTGTACATTGTGAACTGATAAAGTTCCCGATGCAGGAGCAGTTCCCGGTCACGTGATCACATACGTCTGTGCAGTACTCAGAGCAAATATCATTACATCCTGGCCCATAGAAACCATCAGCACACTTTCTCTCACAAAAATCTCCAATGTAGCCAGGAATACATTCCAGACAGTGACCGTATCGATGCCCACACTGCTGATCTAAGCAGTTGGAATTGCACTTCGATGAGCATTGAATTCCATAGAATCCTCTTTCACATCCAAGAGCACATACACCCGTGGCTATATGGCACACGCTGCCGTTACTACACGAACACGTTTCTTGACACCAGAGCCCCCACGTTCCATCTGGACATACGGCCTCACCATATATTTCAACCTCACATAAAGTCAATATTCGATCGGATTCGGTGCCTGTTTCTCTTCCTATAATTTTTAAGACTTTGGTAAAGTTTATTGAATCCATAAGCACGTGGTGATGCTCACCAGGGATTACGACGGATGTGTCTTTCCAATGAAAGTGTCTTAAACCATTTGGTGAGAAACCTTCAACGCTTATTCCACGAAAACGTTCCTGATTGTTGTTTCTGTTGAATATATCTAAATAACAGAGCTGCATCGTTCTGGAGAACGTGAGCGCCCACCAATTAATTCCTCCAATGGTTGATTGCGTGTGTGTACAAGAACCTTGTGCATAATCAGCATTGCGGTCACCATCAACGGCATTACTTGCAGCGCCTTGCAGTCCTCCAAAAATAGGGTTTTCGTCTGGCCTGGTTGACGATTGAGTGGCATTTCCCATCAAACCGATTTGACGACCGAGAGACATATAGACTGTACATACATCTGGTGTTATTGGTCCTTCAATTTTAATATTCGTGAAGTGAATGTAATTGTCACAGGTAACGTCCACGTAATTGTTTTCAGGAAAATGCCGCTCCTGTGAACATTGCGTGACTCCATTCATTAGTGTGCTAAAGGGACGTTTAGTTGCCTCATTATTTCTTGTGTATATTCTAATCCCAATAAATGCATGTGGGTTATCCACATATCCTACAAGTGAAGTAGCAGATGGATTTGTGTTGCATGTGGTATGGTCTCCGTCCTTTATATAGCTGGCCGTTTGTGCATTGAAAATCTTAGAAAGATACTGGCAGGCTGGACTTAATTTTTCCAGCATAATTATTATTATAAATATAACAAGGGTGTAATAACAAGGGCGATAAAATACATCCTTGTTTAACCCCAGTTTCTATTAGAAAACATTCGCTCAGTCCTTCCTCTGTTCGAACTGCACATGTGTAACCATCATACATGTCTTTAATAATATTTATGATTTTTTATGGTAAGCCATATTGCTTCAGAATTTTCCACAAAGAATCTTGATGAATACTGTCAAATGCTTTTTTAAAGTCGATGAAGTTAAGTACAAAAGGTTTTTGCTTTTCAATGTGTTCCTCCAATATAAGTCGTAGAGTAAAAATGTGGTCATGGCAGCTTCTCCCTTTTCTAAACGCAGCTTGTTCTTCACGCATTACTGTATCTATTGAATCCTTTATTCTATTTAGGAAGATTTTACAGAATAACATTGAGGCAACTGACAAAAGTGTCACACCTCTCCAGTTGTTACAATCTCTAAGATTGCCCTTTTTTGGAATCTTAACAATGATTCCTTTTTTCCACTTATGAGGCGTCTTCTCTGCTTTCCAAATGATGTTGAACATTTTCTGGAAATGTATTAAATTATGGCTATCAATTGTCTTGAGTATCTCAGCTGTTAACTTATCCTCTCCAGCAGCCTTGTTATTGGCCATACGCTTTAAGGTGGTTTCTATTTCGCTCAAGGTGAAGTCATCTAAATTTACATCTAATTCTGCTGCTGGTGTTTCAGCTTCAAAATCTATTAAACTGTGGGGTAGTGGACAGATAAGAATTTCATTTAAGTGTTCCGGCCAACAGGCTTTTATGTCTGCGCTTGTTGTTAGCATTAATCCCAGATTTGTCTAGAATTAGTATTCCACTGGATGTATAGGTGTTTGTCAGTATCTTTTGTACAGTATAGAGAGTTCTGCTGTCTCCTGTAATTGCAGCTGTCTCTGCTTTCTCTGCCAAATTGTCTATATAAGCTCTTGTATCTCTTCTTGCTGAACTTTTTACTTTGTTGTCTAATTCTTTGTATGTTGCTTTTGCCAGGACCTTTCCAAGGTCTGTCTTTACATTAGCCATGGCTCTCTTTGCTTCTCTTCTTTCTTTGATGTATTTCCATGTAGTGTCTGAAATCCAAGCTCGTTTTTCCATTTTCTTCAGTCCGGCACTTGCTTCTGCTGCTGTCATTAGTATTTTTCTCTGTGAGTCCCACATTTCATTGATATCTAAGTCTATTTCACCGAGTGCTGCATAACAATTACTTAGTTCTATGTTAAAATTTTTCTTGATGGCATTATCTTCCAGTTTACAACAATCAATGTTATGTGTAGTTGTAGTTTCATTTGCTCTAATGTGCCGACCATTAATACCTGTACAACACTGAAAATTAAAATGTAACTACTTTACTTGTACTGAAGAGACCTGATGGTGTAAATGAAAGATGGAGAGGAGAGAGGATGTTATTGTTTGGAAGGCGAGTCACTTTCCATAAAAACATCATCACTCCCTTCCCTTCCCCATCCCAACTCAGGATGCACCAGTAGCATTAAGTCATTAAGCGCCAGCTTGGAGATAAATTCTGGCTTTGTAAAAGGGGGTTCAAATGTAGCTCGAAGCTCTCTAGTTGAGTCAGCTGACAAAGAAATGGGTATCTGGCTCACTGAGATGGTGAAAAGTAGGGATAGCGAGGAATAAAACTGGTCCTCTCATCTTCAAATGCTGTAGCCTAGCGCTGATCAATTTTATATTTCACTCCCCAACACCAGAATATGTCAGAGGGCTACTTTAAGAAAATCTTACTTATGATCTTTCTTTCTTCTGTTTCTTTGCATTAGAATGTGCTTATGTTTGGAAAGATGCTTGGACTTGGGTGTTCTTTAGTTTAAAACAAGCTACCTGTTGTCTGTTTTTGATGATTTCTCTCTCTTTTTTAAAATTATCAACATTATCAGTAAACATATTGATGCTGCATTTTAATTCAAAATGCCGCAAAGCAATTTTTACACTCAGTGTTTCCTCCCAACAGTAACAAATTAATTTAATTTCTGAAATGGCAATGCTCCACTTATTCATTTCCTCTCCATGTCCTATTTTCCTTAGGAGTGAATCAGGTGTTGTAGGTGTATCCATTGTGCTATGTTATGATGGACAGTCATATATCCTTAACCCGGCTACATGCTCGAAATGAAGGATGGGATGATAGAGATTTTGATGCTGTTCATGAATTTGCAGCCCTGGTGCGACTCCTGGATCTTCATGTTAAGCAAGAGAGATGTTGTCTAGTTTCAGGAGAGTTACAAGAAGATCGAGTATAGACATGTTAACTAGTATATCGTTTCACACTGTGGATTTGCTGGGCAGGAGATCTTAGCACTTATGGTGTGTTGTTCGATGTGAGGTGAGGATAATCTGACAACTAACTCCTATTATCCTCAAACAATGGAGGATTTTGAAATGGCTCTTTTCACAGCACCTCAGGGTTATGAGACAAATTATCATATACAATATACAATATTAAAAATTATCTGACAACAATTAAATTGGGAAAAAAAACATTTTTGGAATGACCTCCAATTGTTATTCCAGGCATGTCCCTTATGGATCTTGTGTGTTCTTGCTCAGTCAATAAATAAATAGCCCACTACTATAAACAATTTCTAATGAAATGCATTTTACAAGGCAAACTATCATTATCATGTTAAATAATAAGCATTATAAATGCCTTCCAGCACAATAACAAGTTCATACCTCTGATGCAGTAGCTCAACTGTTAAATCATTTACTTCAATAATATTCACTTTAAGAGACCCACAATAGTTGTCCAGCAGTGTTTCATCAAAAGAGAAATTAAATGAAGGCATCAGGGAGGACCTAAAATAATGAAACAGATCAACCAGTGGGTTAAACAGTCAACATATTCATTGAAGAGAGGTCAAAAACATTAGTTAATTATCAATCCATTTCTGTACCAAGACCAAGGTAATAGTCTAATGACTGCATAAAAGAATCAGATTCAAATATACCCTCAGGTTGTTTCTGGATGTACACATCAATCTATTTAGCTGAGCTTCATACACCATGCTCAATTAGGGAAAATATTTATAGCAAATAAAAGCAATGAAAACCTAATACTCAAATGTTTCACTGTGTACTATAACGTTAAAACATTTCAGAATTATATGGCATTTTATGCCATTGAGACACAGACAAGCATCTCTCACAAACAGTTATTTAGTTCGTTTTTTCTAATCTAAATACAGCACATATGGCAAAATAAAAATGTCTATGTGTCCAACGAGTCATTGCTATTATCTCTCCAGTGTCATCAGACTTTGCAAAAGACTTATAGTATATAACAAAGAGAACTCTACACCCATTGATATAAAAAGAGGGGTAAAACAGGGATGCACCCTATCACCAAGCTTGTTCTTAATGAAATAAACTTGACAAGGAAAAAATATGGATTAGATATGAATATCAAAAAGACTAAAACTATGATCATAAACAAAGACTTCCGTTACCAAGCTGGTGGATCTAGTCCACGTTCTCTCGATCGCTGCAGAAAGTGCATTCGGGGTCTGATTAATTTTGGTTCTTCATTGCACTTTTCTGCGTTAAAGTCAAAATGATGATCTACTTATTACATCTGCGCCGATAAAGCGGTGTCGTATGCCGGCAATATTCCATTTTCGACAAATCAAGTGTTGTGAAAGTGTCCTTCCACCGTCTAGACTTGTTCTGCGCTTTACGTTACATTGGTGCTGATCATGACCGTTGTTAGAATTGCTTGACATTATTTACATGTTACTCATTAATGTGAACTGATTCGTCAGCCACAGTTTTAACTCTTTAGGGAATTTGAACCGTGTTTTGTCGTAGGCTGCATTCACTAGAGTAATCAGGAATCTAAAGGGCACATCGTTGCTGTGTGTGCGACATTGTTGTATGTGCTACGTCATTGTGATGGCTCATCATCAATCCCTAGACCGGCCATACGCTAATCTTATGGTCTATTGTTTGATGTGCGACGGGGATAATCTGATGACTAAGTGTGTGTTTATATGTTCGGAATTGGAGTCAACAACGATGGTATAACATCGTCAAGTGCTATACATTTTTTAAAAATATGACGATCATCATTTTCAGGAGGACATGAACTTCCAGTATATGGTGGATAGGCGGCGGGAACAATTGAAGGCTATGCATGAAAAGTGTTCCTTGTTGCAGTTTACTCATATCCCAAGTCCGGCTTGTTGCAGGAGCTACTGAGTTAAGTGCTCTGTGCACACCGTGAGCTATGTGTCTCATCCGTTTTGATCATGTTTCAATATTCCAATTGTTTGCGATGAATGATGATATCGTATGACAGGGAACAGCTGGCTGTGTTCACTTTCTGTGATGTTTTGCCTTATGTCTTTTGGCGTGTGCTGAGACTGCTACGATGGGGTCTACAGTTACCTTTCTTTGTTTGGGAGATTAGATATTAATTTGGATGATTATGGATTTTATTTCGTTTGCAGTGATACTGGGGCCTTCCATAACCAAATAACCAAAGAAAATACTCAAAACCCACAAGTGGATATCAAAATTGAAGGAAGAGACCTGGAGACAGTTCAGAACTACAACTACCTTGGACATACTGTAACCAGTGATGGAAAATGTAACACTGAAATAAACAAAAGAATAGGAATGGCAAAAAGTAATTTTAATGTCATGAAAAATATACTAACATCAAAACAAATAACACCAGGGCTAAAACTAAGAATAGCAAAGTGTTATATCTTCTCAACATTCCAGTATGGTGCAGAAACATGGACATTAGACAAGAAAACAGAACAGAGAATTAAATGAAGCCTTTGAAATGTGGATTTATAGAATAGGTAGAATTGGATGAAAAGAAAAGAAAACAAATGATGAAGTCTTAAAACAACTAAAAATTAAAAGAGAACTACTAAATACAATTCAAACAAGACAAATGTGATTTTTGGGCCATGTTAAAGGACACAACAGTCTACTAAAAGTAATCTTGGAGGGAAAATACAAGGTAAAAGAGACAGAGGCAGACCAAGACTAACATGGACGAGTAACAACAAAAGATGGACAAATCAGCCTATGACAACCTGCACCATCAAAGCAAGAGACAGAGCAGAATGGCGCTCATTTGTAGCCAACCTTCGTTGTGGAGATGGCACTCGATGATGATAATGAAATGTAGTGATAACTAGTCCGTTATTCCAGGTCAGATACATTTTTCTAGAAGTTAGAATCCAAAACTCCATTATATGAATTTGTTACAGCTTCAGTTATCCTATAGCTGTGGCAAAACTGACTTTCACATGAGGACTATGATGTTTGATTAAAAATCTTGAATTCAGAATATTCAACCTGTTAATTACCCTAAAGTTATCATCTTCAACTGACACCGTTGTACATGTTAACCAAAAGTTGTGCTGTAACACAAGATAACAATACACTGGCACACCACCCATCCACATCCTCTCCTTTTCAGGAATTAAGAACAAACTTGGCAGTGTTTTCTCTGTGCCACTGTAATGTTACAATTGTCAGATTCCCTTGCCACTTCTATGTCATATTTGTATGCTACATAACTCCAACCACTGTGCTATCCATGGGATACAGAACCATTCATGTAGATGATTGGGTCCTAAGGTGATGAAACTTTCTTTTTCATTGGATTTCCTTATTATGACCTTGGCAGCTTCATAAGCCCAGTTGCAACACTTTCTGCCAAGCTGAAATGTTACTTTGGTTAGGCATTTTTTCCCCCACTGTTACTTATATCCATTCCTTGTCAGCTCTAATGTCATTCAGATCACATACTCTCCTTAGGGACTCTTTCACCTCAGCCATCCAGAATTGTCTACATCTGAGGCACCTGCTCTTTGTTGCACCCAATTATGAACACATGGAATGATTTATGTTTCTTACCATGTTCAAATAAGCAAGGACCTGAGCAGACCTATGTCGCACTCTAATGCTTGGTAAGTCAAGTGGGCACCTCATTGAATGGATAGGCGTGTCTCTAGTGCATCTGATAATTCCTCATTATGAACCTTATCAAGTCTTGCAATCTGGGCTGATGAAAGAGGGAGCATACCCAAACCATAACCCAGTACTGACAGCACCACAGCCTGCATAAGCAAGAATAGTAATGATTGCTGGAGCTTCGCCATGGCTTTAATCTTGATCACACTGACATCTCACCTTGCCTTTTGAATGACATTGCTAACATGGTGGTTAAAAGAAAGAGTCCTTTCAAACTAATCTGACTGAGTGAATATGGATTAAAAGGAAAGGCAACCAAATACCCAGAATTGTCATGCTAAAGATGGATGTGTTGGGTCTGAATGTGAAGACAGCACATCCTGTTGTAAACTACAACACAATGCATCAATGTCCACTTAATAACTTTTTAAGAGTGGACAATAAAGAATAGTTATAAGGTGAATGCAGAAAGAAAGAAAATAGACAATATTTTCTCATTCAATTTTTTTTTTTTTTTTTTACTTTTTATTTGTTTTATTGTTCCTATTTTTGCCCATATCACTACATATTGTGCCTTGTGGTGCTGGTGACTTTTCTTCCAAAACATGTCTACTGACCAATGTTTTACCTTATATGACCTTTCCACAAACCATTTTATTATTGTTTGTCTTAAATCTTACAAATGCTGTCAGAAAAAAAAACAATTACTTGTCTGGAAAGATTAATTTTCAGTTTTAATAATGTAGCTTTCTACATGTAAGCAAAAAAAAATTTATTTTTTATTTTTTATTTTTTGGGGTTTTTTTTTTTTTTGGGGGGGGGGGGGGGGGGGGGAGAAGAGGGAATTCTACAGCAACAGAGCTTAAAGTTATCAGCGACTCATAACTGACAACTTCTGTCAGTGAGCCCTAACTACCCAAACCTTACTCAATCTCTTCGCCTTGTCCCTAGAAAAAGACTAATCAGTCCAGTCTGGACAAGTAAAAATGAATTGAGAAGGAAAGCAACCTGGTACTATCTATCTACTTTTCCCTGACCCTCCTTTGCTTGTCTTCAAGCGTGATAGCAACTTTCATGATAAGCTTGTCAGAAGCTGCCTTCCTGTGTCCATCTATAACCATCGGGGCAATATCCATTGCGATCGCAATCATTGTAAGACTTGAAACCACGTTCTCTGGACACATACAGTCCTTTTCCCTAATGGTCATTTTGAGATCTGAGAAGGTTCACTGTACATTACTCAACATCATCTGTGCCATCATGTGTAAGCGATATAAGTTGATCTACATTAGTGAATCAGGGCGCCACCTAGGAGACATAGTAAAAAAAAAAAAAAAAAAGTAAAGTACCCCCCGCCACGCCAAGTGGTGTATAGGGAATATGGTGTTAGTGACCATAAATTTTACAGACCTTCAGCACATTATTTTTGGGGTAATGTGGTACATTAAAGGCTGGGTGAACTAGAAGCCGTCGGTTGGGATCGAACCCTACCTCTTGTCCTTTGTAGCCTAGTTCACTAACCACTGAGCTATCGCGGCTCCCACCTAGGAGACATGCCGTGAACATTTGTATGACATTGTACGAGATGCGGGCATCTCAGTAGTGTCCTACTTCAACTCTCAGGGCCATAAGAATAAGGTAGATGTCCAAGTCACTATCTTGGTGTCCTGTTCTTCTGACAGGCATAGCCGATTCACCTTAGGGAATTGTCTGATTGCCTCACCCCACAGATTAATATATTACTTTCTCACAAGTAACTTCTTCTTCTGCTGCGATCATGGCTCATTACTATACATCACTAAGGCTTCAGACTCTCTTATGAAGGCAGTTGTTTGTTTAAGTGATTCGGTTGCCCCATTTAGTTTCTCTTCCATGGAGGTTGGTGTGGGCTACATTGTCCTGCTCAGGCCTACGTGATAGGGGCAATCCTGCAGAACATGTTTAGTTGTCATGTTATCCAGGTTACAGTGGCACTGACTGGTAGTTTCTATTTTGAGTTTGGTGAACATGTGATTTCTCATTCTGTTGTGACTAGTGCGTAGGCGAAGTATGATGACTTGGTCACTCCTTGATAGTTGGAGGTATCCATCCCTCTCATTATACTTTGGGTGTTATTGTTTCAATTTCTCATGGTGCTGGCCTTTGATGACGGATTTGGCTTCATTGTAGCTAACCAGATGGCTATTGAGTTATTTGCGGGTCATCATCATTGCGCTCCGAACATGTCCAGGGTGCTCAGATCCCCTCCTCAGCAACTCCCTCAGTGTCCAGCGACTGACGACTCCAGTTCTATGTTGGTTGATAAGTCTTCTTACATGGCCACTAAGTTTCTCATTTCTGGCTGTGCCCACCTTAACTCCCATTTCCATCATTCGAAGAAGTCACGTGGATCTGTGTTTGTCGAAGTCCTGTGCTCTTCCAACTTCTCGGAGGGCATTGATGATGTCCACCTGATCCATTGGTTGCCCGTCCTCAACGACAGCGCAGCTAGCCAACCTGACCGCTCTTTCATTTCCCCATACTCCCGCATGTCCAGGGACAAAGACAAAGGTGACCTTATGTATATTGAATTTCTGCAACGACTCTACCCATTGCATGCGTACAGAGCCTGCTCCACTTTTTTGATCATGCTCATCGAATTACTCAGTATACATGTGTGGATGTAGTCTTGTTACTCTAATCATTTGAATGCCTAGGTCACTGCCACCACCTCCATTGTCATGCCACTCGTGGTCATGACGTATGCACCACTGTCTTCATAGACTATTCTGCCTGCCGAGCGTGCTGTAAATACCCATGCACTTCTTTGGTGTCATCTTACAGATCCGTCTGTATAGATGATGACTGCATCTTTCTCATCGGTGTTATCGCAGATGAGACCTCAGCATTAACCACGACCGGGTTCTGTTCCCTACTTTTCCTATCAAGTGTGACAATACATGAGAAAGTCCCCATGAAAGACGTAGGCACCGGTATCCACTCCTCACCAACGCTGATATTGGTAAGACCACAGACCTGTTTGATGATATCTTCTGCTCGGCCCACCCATGATTTGCCTCTTTTTAGCCTGGCACCTTTCCCTGTGTTGAGCACATGGTGCAATGGATGCTCTTTATCTGTACTAATCTTCAGGTATGCTCATGCTCTCCAGATCTTGATTCTGTCATCCATGGTTGGAAATTCAAGAAGATACCTCATTGCTACACAGGGAGTGTCCCTAGTACATCCCAAGATAATGCGCATGGCTTCATTTTGTATTTTCTCCAGCCTATCAACTTGAGTCGTACTGACAGTAAGAATTGCCAGGGCATACTCGATTGGTGCGAGGACTAATCCCTGGAACAGAAGAGTAAGTAGCCTCTGCTCGATGTTGGCAGCTGCCATGACCTTCAAGGCGGCTAATCTGTTGCAGGATTTTGTTATCACATGGTCGACGTGGTCCTGAAAACACAGGCTGCGATCAAACTTAACTCCAAGGTATGTCATCAACTTGTCCCTGGTCACCTCATCAGCTCCCATTCATACTACCGGTGTGGTTGTATTAACGATATGATTGTTAAGGGAGAACCATGAAACTGATGCTGTATTAGAATTAACCAAGGCACCTGAAACCCCACACCAGGAAGAAATGCGATTGAGTTCGTCTTGCATTGTGGAGGCGATTCCCCGTCTGTATATTCCCTGTCGATATACCAGAATATCATTAGCAAAAGTCATAGTTCTTCCCCTCCCACCCAGCTGTTGTTCCGTGATCGTTATTGTGTACACGTTAAATAGAACTGGTGACAATGGTGAGCCTTTTGGCAGCCCTGGACAAATGGATGTTGGCTCGGAAGACCAACTTCCACATCTGAGTATCACCTTCCTCTAAAACAGTGCCGCAAGGATCTATCTAATGAGGAAGGGGTGCACCGCCAGTTTGAGGAGCATATGCATGAGATGTTCAAATGGTACCCTATTGTATGCATCCTCCAGATCTATAGCAGCAACACATGTCTCCTCTTGTCTGTGGAGACGTCATAAGCAAAGACTGCCGCGTTGAGCCATGTCTCTTTGTTATATCTATAACCTCAGAGTGTGGGTGGGAATGCGCATTTCTGTTCATGGTGACAGGTGAGGACACAGGCAACTATTTTCTCCAGCAGCTTGCCCGCAGTGTTCTGCATTGTGATGATTCTGTAGGCACTGATCTGAGAATGGTCCTTGTTTGGCTTTGGTAGTGGTAGTAATAGATGTAACCAGATGGGTTATTGTGGTAATCTCCCCCCCTCCTTAGCTAGTTTGTCTGCTCGTTCATTTCCGTGTATATTACAGTGTGATGGTATTCACTGGTCGACCACTCTGGGAAGTTATTGCACAGTTGGTCTAGGGTTGTTCTCAAATCATCTAGCTCACTGTTCCTGGGGGTTTTTAGAGCTGTTAGGACTGACAGTGCATCAGTCAGTATCAACAATTTCTTGTGCACATTATTTTTGTGTTGGATAGCCAGTTTTCTGACTTCCGGTGTCATGGCGGCTTTGTGTAGTCGATTTTTATAATTCGGCTCTTGCTGATATATTTAAATGATTTACGCGACAGTCTAGTTGTGAAACTATGTGTTGCTATTCTCCCATTTGGAGTATGTTTTACTTCTAACGTGGGGATGGACTGTGATTGCCGATATTTAAGTGGAATATGATTTATTCTTCTTTGTGTTGTGTGTTCGCGGTTCGATAGGCAAGCACATGGTTTGACAAAAATGTCAACGGAAAAACGGGTATGTTCAACCCTTATGTGAAAAGTCTGTGACGGTGGATGGAGGCGGAGGAATCAAGAATGATCAACGGCCCAGAAAGCGAAAACAGCAAAGTGTGTGGTACACAAGAGGCATGTTCAGAACACGAAAGACGAACATGGCTGACCACCTGAAAGAGATTGGAGCCTCATCACGTACCAGTCCAGAGGAAGCCATGGAGAGTCGGAGAAATTCGAACTTATGTCGGAGGAAAGATCTTAAAATAAGTACTTGGAATGTTAGGACTCTATATCAACAAGGGAAATTGGAAAATCTAATTCAAGAAGCAGAACGAATAAATATAGATATTTTAGGCATATCAGAGACTAGATGGAAGGAATGTGGGTACATTGAAGACGAAAAATTTACATTTATATACTCAGGAAACACAACAGAACATCAAAGGGGGGTAGGAATACTGATAAAAAGAGAGCTACAAAAATATATAAGTACCCACTGGACATACAGTGATAGGATTATACTACTCAAGTTGAAAGCAAAACCATTCGACATAGCAATAATACAGACATATGCACCTACTCAAGACTACACAGATGAACAAATAGAGGCATACTATGAAGACCTAAATAAAGTTATGAAGCAAGTGAAATCTTCAGACATCTTGATTGTAATGGGTGACATGAATGCTAAAGTAGGAAAAGGTAGATATAAGACAATTATAGGAAATCATGGTTTAGGAAAAAGAAATGACAGAGGAGAAAGATTAATACAATTCTGTGAAGAAAACAGGCTGATAATATGTAACACCTACTTTGAGCAAGAGAAAAGGAAACTATACACATGGAAAAGCCCTGGAGATAGGAAGAGGAATCAAATAGATTACATAATGATAAAAGAAAGGTTCCGTAACAGCGTAAAGAAAGCCAAAACCTACCCAGGAGCAGATATTAATTCTGATCACAATCCTGTAATGATTAAAATGAAAATCAAACTAAAGAGAAACAAGCAAAAATCTGATTCATCAACAAACCCACTCGACATAACAGCTTTAAATCAAAAAGATATTAAAGATACCTATACAATACAAGTAAAGAACACATACCAGAAGCTGCTAGAGGAAGGAATTGAACAATACAGAAGAGAAAATCCTGATGAAAAAGTAACAACCAAATGGCAATGCATAAAGAAAAGCATACAAAAAGCCTGCAACACCTTACCCAAAAGAGAAAAGAACAAAAAACAAAAATGGATAACTAACACCATCTTAGAAAAAATGGAAGAAAGGAGACAAGCGAAGAACACTGCCCAATACAATAAAATAGATAATGAGATACGCAAAATGTGCAAAAAGGCAAAAGAAGACTGGCTCAGCCAAAAATGTAGAGAAATAGAAACTATGGAAAGCAAACAAGACCTAAGAGGAATGCACACAGAAATAAAGAGAATGACTAATAAAAATAAAAAAGCCACAGAAGGTGGATGCATTGCAGACAAAAAAGGAAAAATGCTAACAGACAATAAGGATATCATAGATAGATGGCAGGAATATATAACAGAACTATTTCATGATCAAAGGGACAAGAAACCAGTTATAAAATGTACATCAGGCTATAAAATCTTAAAATCTGAGGTGGAAAAAGCTATAAAAACAATGAAAAGGGGAAAAGCAGCAGGACCTGAAAGCATACAGATAGAGATGATACAGGCACTTGAAGATTTTGGCATTGAAGTGATTACAGACATATGCAACGACATATACCACACAGGATACATACCAAATGAACTAAAAACATCAACTTTCATTGCATTGCCTAAAAAGAATGGTGCAGTTGAATGCAGTGACTTTAGAACAATAAGCCTAATGAGCCATGTTACAAAAATCTTGCTAAAAGTTATACAAGGAAGGATTCAGAATAAAATCAATACTGAATTAGATGAGCAGCAATTTGGATTTAGGAAAAATAGCGGGACAAAAGAAGCCATATTCTGCATGAGAACATTAATCGAAAAATACACAGAAGTAAACAAACCAATATATGCCTGCTTCATAGACTACACCAAAGCTTTTGATAGAGTACACCACAAACAACTTATAGAATGCCAAAAAGAGATACATCTAGATGACATGGATATACGACTAATATGCAATCTATACTGGGAGCAAACAGCAATAATAAAATATAACAAAGAGTTCTCTACACCCATTGATATAAAAAGAGGAGTAAGACAAGGATGCATCCTATCACCAAGCTTGTTCAATCTATACACTGAGCAAATCTTTAAAAACATCATAGAGATGCCAGGCCTACAAATTAATGGAAAGATAATCAATAACCTAAGATATGCTGACGATACTGTACTACTAGCAGAAAATCCTAAAGACCTACAACAATTACTTAATGAAATAAACACGACAAGCAAAAAATATGGACTAGATATGAATATCAAAAAGACTAAAACTATGATCATAAACAAAGAAAATACTCAAAACCCACAAGTGGATATCAAAGTTGAGGGAATAGACCTGGAGACAGTTCAGAACTACAACTACCTTGGACATACTATAACCAGTGATGGAAAATGTACAACTGAAATAAACAAAAGAATAAGAATGGCAAAAAGTAATTTTAATGTCATGAAGGACATACTAACATCAAAACAAATAACACCAGAGCTAAAACTAAGAATAGCAAAATGTTACATCTTCTCAATATTCCTATATGGTGCTGAAACATGGACATTAGACAAGAAAACAGAACAGAGAATTGAAGCCTTTGAAATGTGGATATATAGAAGAATAGGTAGAATTGGATGGAAGGAAAAGAAAACAAATGACAAAGTCTTAAAACAACTAAAAATGAAAAGAGAACTTCTCAACACAATTAGAACAAGACAAATGCGATTCTTAGGCCATGTTAAAAGACACAACAGCCTACTGAAAGTGATCCTGGAGGGGAAAATACAAGGTAAAAGAGGCAGAGGCAGACCAAGATTAACATGGACGAGTAACATCAAAAGATGGACAAATCAACCGATGACAACCTGCACCATCAAAGCAAGAGATAGAGCAAAATGGCGCTCCATGGTAGCCAACCTTCGTTGCGGAGACGGCACTCAATGATGATGAGCCAGTTTTGCAGTGTCTTCGAGGCTTCAGTTTCAGCTTTATAATTGTTTGAGAATTTCCCAGTAGTTATTGACTTGGTGATCTCTTCCTGGTTATTCAGCTTCAAGAACACACCTCCTCCTCCATTTCTGGTGGCATTTGTAGCAGAGCCATCCATGTATATGTGTGACCAGGAGTCATGTGGGTAGTTGTCGTTTATGTGTTTTTATGTTATGTGCTTTCTCTCTGTGTTTGTTTGGGTGCCTTTTTTCATGATTCCTATTATGTCTTCCTTAAGTTCTGGTATTTTATGTTTCTCATGAGGAGTCATATCAGATGGGCTTATGGGTTTCAGCATTGTTTGGGACAGACTGGATCACTAGTTGTCAGTTCTTTGGAGATTGCAGCAAATTTGCTCCTAACAAGTAACTAATTACCTTTCTCTCTCCCACCTACTTTTTCTACCCTATCCTCCTTATATTCCCCTCTCCCTTCTTCCCTGCCCTCCCCTTCACTCTTCCCTCTCCTTCTCCTGCTTTGGCCTCTTGCACACTGACATGATTTCCCCAGCACACTCATGGTCAACAAACTATATATTTGTATGTATGTTGGCACCCATCTATAAGAGTTATGATCCCTACTTACCAACTGTTATTTACAGTCCTTATCAGCACTTACTTTACCATATTCTTGTCTTTTGTCATGGGTATTTCAGTACTTCCTTACTTACTTTTTCCTCCTATCTGCTATTTAACTACCTCTTTCGTACACACTACCATACAATCATTCTACTTAGATTGTATCCATCGAGGCCATCTAATCTAGTTAACACCCACTTCTTCTCAACCGCATCACAGCTTCCTCACTCACACCCTTAGTCAACATATTTCCCCCTTTCTTCCCTTCTCTCCTGCACCGTGGCTTGGTTTTCCCATTACCTTCTCTCTCATTTACATCTGATGCCCAGTCAAGTGTAGATCGTAACCTCAGCCTAGACTTTCAGCCAGCTAAGTGTCTTTAATTTTAAATTAATTTGTACACTTCATTTAATTCCTTCATTTAATTTCTATTTTTAATTAATGATTTTCCTGTAATATAGTACTTTCTTTGTCTTCTCTTTTCATTTTCTATTCTAGATTCCCTAGTTCTGTTTACTCTAGAACTTGTAGTTTCGGTAGTCTTCATTTCGTTGTTCATTTCTATGTTTGTGTTTTCTGAAGGCCACATGCAGGTTGAAATGTCATGATTTTGTTTCGTTCCTCTTTTGTAAAACTGTCACCATACTTTGTAGAAGTGTACATTACACCTCACCACTGGTTCCTTGCTATCAGTTTTCTTGTAGCATTGCAATTATTTGCATGTTCCCTCCCTCATGTATAATTAACGTTGCTGCCATTATTCTTTTATTTATTACTATATTAATTATAATTACCCCACTGGCTTTCTTGAAAATTACACTGACTCAGTGACAATAGCTATTATCCTATCTGATTGATGCAGCAGATGAGTAGAATTTAAACCAATATCTTGTGAGCAGATGACAAGCAATTGTCCCTGTGTTATCACAGAACTGCAGAATTCTCAAGCACTTTCTGTTAGACAATGGTTGCATCTTTCAGCTTTTATGAAATTGATTCTATGTTTCAGATTCTGTAAAGAAGATTAGTATTTTTCTGTATTAGTGTGAGGTCTCATACTATGTAAATCATATATGATCCACGGATTTCACTGGAATGCAGGCAGTTTCTTGACTTCTTCCATTCTGGGCAGCATTTTAAATTTTCTGTTCATTAATATCTGTGGCATGGAAACTATCAGTGCATTGAGGGATGATTACCTTCTATTGTTGTGGTGTAGGAATATGGCTCGGATAGTGCTAACAATGATACTAGAAAGACTGACTGACTATTTTAAGAACATCAATGGTCAAGGTAGCTTAAAAACAGGGATCATGAATTGTGTAAAAAAGTGGAACAAGACATGTGACAAAAATAGCAGGAATTTTTGTCTTGGGAGATTGAGACCTACAAAGATCAGTTATAAGGCCAGCAGTTGCCATCCAGGAAGGTTGTGAGCTAAGTGAGGGAATTTTCTAAGAGATGTTACCATCTAGATTAGGATAGGAGTAGCAAGTATAAGTAGTTTGCCTAGAAACCATACAGGTCATTATGTAGAAAAGTAGTTGTTCTTTCTTCATCCACACCAGACTGTGTAGAGATTAGATAATCTCAGTAGGAATTTAGTAAATAACAGTTAGAAGTTGGTAGTAGTATTGTTTTTGGCTGTGATATCACCTCATATTACACTTAAACAGAGAACAACTGTGGGATATACTAACAACATATGGAGTAAACCAACCTAATTAAAAGTGTCTACATCAACTAGGAACTAGAGAAGAAAACTAGGAATAACCCCTGCCTTAGAATATATAAAGAAACATAAGATAAAATGGTTTGGCCACATGACAAGGCAGAAAGATCAAAACACAATGAGCCTTCAATGGTTATGGAAGGCCCGGTTATCACTGCAAATGAATTAAAATTCATAGTTGCTCAACCGCCCATGCCAGTGGAATCATCCGAATTAATATCCTATCTCCCAAACAAAGAAAGGTAGCTGCAGTCCCCATTATAGCAGTCTCAGCACACACCAAAAGAACCTCTTTTATTAATGAGCCTTCAATAAATGTTGTGAGAACAATAGACCCAAAGACCGACCATGAAAAAGATGGATTGACGGAATATTAAAAACACTTGGAAACATAGCAGCAGCAGAGATGAACAGAAGAGCAAAAGACCGCAAGTTATATCTCCCCTCAACACTGAAAGGCAAAAGAGGAAGGGAAAAAAAATAAGTATCTTACACTATGTCATAATCCATATATAATCTGTCATTTAAGAAAGGAGGCTAGTCAGATTTACTGGTCTTCTATTAAATGGCTACAAGAATTGATTAGATCTCAGTTGCTTTTTTTACTTAGTCTTGTATAACATGCAATTTTGTTTATTCTTTTCTTTGTTCATAATACGATATTTTTGGGAGGTACAGACTATTAAACAATAATGTTTTTCATTCAAGGACCTTTATTGCTTCATTCTCATAAAACTAATTATGGTATGCTATACAACTCTAAAATACTCAGAGGTAATCAACTACATAGTAACTCTAAATTCAACCTTCCTGATTGAAATATCATTAAATTTGGAATCCAACTCTGTAATAGACTTTCTGATACTGTCAAACTTTACCATTATGTGATTATTATGCAAATATGTATGTTTCATACAATGATGATTTCTACTGGACATGGTATAAAATTGAGACTTTAACACAATCAGCCTGTAGTCAGTACCACACAACAGTACCATACTTGTATTTTAAATGTGAATAGACTGAATAACAAAGAAATAATACATATTTTAAAATACCAAATTAATAGTTTGTCCTGCATATACTTTCATTAATGTGGAAAATGTAACACTTACTTGTATAGGTCAATGAATGTGCCAGAATATTCTTCACCAGGACGTATTGTATTTATAATATCACTAATATGCTTCGTAACAGACTGGAAGCCTGGACTGCATGTATCTGTGTGTTTCAAATAGTTTTCTAAGACAAATTTCCTGAAAATAAATTACAATTATGCTTTAAACAAAATACACCACTAGCATTAAAAAATTACATTACCTTGGACAGCATTAAAATTTAAGAAAAAGAGATACAAACTTTAACCCAATAGAATTCATAAATGACCAAATTGGTAATCACCTAATAGATACATTAAAAATACTGAGAGATGGAGGGAATATTTCCAGTAGCTACTTAATCCTCTGGGGGAGAAAATCAATTAGTAATAACACAGGGCCAGAAAATAATAACACAGGGCTTGAAATAATAACACAGGGATAAGAAATAACACCACTCTAGCCAGAAATACTTGTGTCAGAAGTAGAAAGGAGGGTTACGAAGTCATCAAAATACAAATCACCAGGCACAGAAAGATTACCAACTGAACAAACAACAGGAGAATTTGGCATCAGATGGCTACTAAGAATTTTCAATGTATCATGAGTACAACAGACAATCCTTGCTGTTTGCAAATAGTAATTACAACTGCACTATGGGAGAATAAAGCAAACAAAAGAGAATGTACACAATACCAAGGCATATCATTGCTGAGCCATGTTGGCAAATGTATGACAAGATTATAGAAACCAGATTAATACCTTAGTTATAGAACCCCAGTTGTTAATGCTAATGAGATTTAGGAAAAATAAAATAGAAGTTGCACAGATGCAATCTTCACATATAAACAGCTAATAGAGAAGAATGTAGAATATAAAAACAATCTTCCCTTGACACTTATGGACCAAGAGAGAAATGTACTATGGCAAACACTGGCTCAGTAGGGAGTAGATAGTCACCTTAGTAGATGCTGCAAATGTTTATACAGTTATTCTATCTATCTATCTATTGACCTTTCGAGCCGTAACCGGCCCATAGGGCGTAGACCAAGATACATCTTCTCCTATATGAATTTTTGTTCTAGCAGTTTTCTTTTAAAGATATTTTATCAAATCTCGCCATCTGTCTCTGTTCTGTGCAAGCAGTTCTATCTCATTGAGGCATGATATACAGTTATTGCAGAAATGTAATTAGAACAAATAAAGGAACATCTAAACCAGGGGTGGCCAAAACCCCTGGTCTTAACTTGCTATTTATTTAACAATATCTCAATATTAGGTGTAATTTTTACTGTGCACAGAACAAGTATATTGGCAAGATGTGCCTCTGTAATAGTTCAACGTATAATTTATTCTTAATAACATTCATGGCAGAAAAAGTTTGCTCACAAATGTTTATGGAGCCAAATCTGCATACGAGCCTTAGAGGAAGATCATGAATTTCAGGAAACCAGACTAAAGAGTGGATTCCGGTTGTAAACAAGATGGAGCATGTAATGGGGAGAGAAGGCTGTGATACTACAAGTCAGAATGGAGAAAGATTAATAGAATTATGTCTAATAGAAAATTTAGTTATAGGTGGAACATTATTTCCACATAAAAATATTCGCAAAACAACATGGATATCTCCTGATGATAGAACTTAAAATAAAATTGACCACCTATGTATTAAACAACAATTCAGATCATCATTAATAGATGTAAGAGCATACAGAGGTGTTGATGTTAAAAGTGACCACAACCTGTGCATTGGGAAAATAAGATTAAAATTTAAAAGCCAACAGAAGAGATCAACTACACATAAAACTGATAGTCGTAAACTGAAAGATGAAGTCATCAAGAAAAATTTTAACATAGAACTAAGTAATTGTTATGCAGCACTCGGTTAAATAGACTTAGATATCAATGAAATGTGGGACTCACAGAGCAAAATACTAATGACAGCAGCAGAAGCAAGTGCCGGACTGAAGAAAATGGAAAAATGAACTTGGATTTCAGACACTAGATGAAATACATCAAAGAAAGAAGAGAAGCGAAGAGAGCCATGATTAATGTAAAGACAGATCTTGGAAAGGTTCTGGCAAAAGCAACATACAAAGAATTAGACAACAAAGTGAAAAATTCAGCAAGAAGAGATACAAGAGCTTATATAGACAATTTGGCAGAGAAAGCAGAGACAGCTGCAATTACAGGAGACAGCAGAACTCTTTATACTGTACAAAAGATGCTGACAAACACCTATACATCCAGTGGAAAACCAATTCTAGACAAATCTGGATTAATGCTAACAACAAGCGCAGACATAAAAGCCAGTTGGCCGGAACATTTAAATGAAATTCTTAACTGTCCACTACCCCACAGTTTAATAGATTTTGAAGCTGAAACACCAGCAGCAGAATTAGGTGTAAATTTAAATGACTTCACCTTGAGCGAAATAGAAACCACCTTAAAGCGTATGGCCAATAACAAGGCTGCTGGAGAAGATAAGTTAACAGCTGAGATACTCAAGGCAATTGATAGCCATAATTTAATACATCTCCAGAAAATGTTCAACATCATTTGGAAAGCAGACGCCTCATAAGTGGAAAAAAGGAATCATTGTTAAGATTCCAAAAAAGGGCAATCTTAGAGATTGTAACAACTGGAGAGGCGTGATACTTTTGTCAGTTGCCTCAAAGTTATTCTGCAAAATCATCCTAAATAGAATAAAGGATTAAATAGATACAGTAATGCGTGAAAAACAGGCTGGGTTTAGAAAAAGGAGAAGCTGCCTTGACCACATTTTTACTCTACGACTTATATTGGAGGAACACATTGAAAAGCAAAAACCTTTTGTACTTAACTTCATCGACTTCAAAAAAGCATTTGACAGTATTCATCGAGATTCTTTGTGGAAAATCCTGAAGCAATATGGCTTACCATAAAAAATCATAAATATTATTAAAGACATGTATGATGGTTACACATGTGCAGTTCGAACAGAGGAAGGACTGAGCGAATGTTTCCCAATAGAAACTGGGGTTAAACAAGGATGTATTTTATCGCCCTTGTTATTTGGAGTTATTATGGACTTCATAATGAAGAAATGCTGCACTGTAATAAAGGCATCGAATGGATTCAAGGAGACCATTTGGAGGACCTCGACTTTGCTGATGACATAGTTCTCATCAGCAGTTAGATAAAAACAATGCAGGAAAACACAAATGAACTATCATCAATAGCCAGCAAAATTGGCTTGAGATCAATCATGAAAAGACTAAAGTCATGAAAAGCTTAATTGCAACAGACGACAAAATATACATGGAAAATAAACCAGTGGAAGAGATCGATCACTTTATCTATCTTGGAAGTCACATTGATCAAGAAGGGGATACAAGCAAAGAAATTAGAATCAGAATAGCTAAAGCAGCAATGTCTTTCAGAAGCCTTGAAAAGTTGTGGAAATCAAAACTCATCAGCACAAACACAAAACTTAGACTATTCAAATCAAATGTACTATCAACCCTTACTAATGTGTGTGAAAGCTGGAAAACAACAAGAGATATAGAAACAAAGTTGAACACATTCGAAAATAAATGTCTAAGGAAAATACTTGGTATAGCATGGAACGAATTAAAAACAAACGAGGAAATTAGAGAAATCGCCAAGCAACCACTAATATCTTCAGTAATAAAGAAAAGACGACAGTAATATGTTGGACATGTGATGAGAAGAGGTAATAACCAAATAGTAAAGCAAGCCCTCATGTGGGACAATAACAAGTAAGAGAAAAAGAGGAAGACCCAGAGAGACACTGAGAAGAACATTGATGAGAGAGGCAAAACCAGCAGGAATCGGCTCCCTCAATGAGATAGAGCTGCTTGCACAGAACAGAGACAAATGGCGAGACAATTAGGAGAAGTGGATGATCCACAATGTTCTTTAAATTTAGTACCTGAATGGTGTAGAACTTCTATTATTTCCATTTCCAAGGATGGGGAGTATTTATGAATCTCAGACTGAAATACAAAATGGATTTATGAATAAATCAATGTTACTCTTTTCAGATCCGAAAGAGGAAAATTGAGTTGAGAATGACTCGCTCAAAGCTGTAAATGCTGCTTTGTATTTTAAATGATCCATGATAAAGTCATACAGAAGAATGCTTTGAAAGTTGCTGAGTCATTATGGAATCCCCATAAAGTTTATTAACCTGATAAAAACAATGTATGAAGGAACGAAATGTAGTGTGGTGCATGAAGGACAGATTACAGAAGCATTTGAAATAAGAATAGGAGTAAGGCAGGGATGCCTTCTGTCTCCATTTCTCTTTCTACTGGCCATAGATTGGATTATGAAAATAACTCAAAACAACAGAAATGGAATCCAGTAGTCACTGACCAAACAACTTGATGATTTAGACTTTGCTGATGACATAGCTCTCCTATCACACAGCCATCAACAGATGCAGGATAAAATGAGCATACTTGATGAGAGATCACAACAGCTAGGACTGAAGATTAATAGAGATAAGACCAACATTATGAGAATTAATACAGTTGGCAATAACCAAATAAAACTAGAAGAATTACCTCTATTAGATGTACAATCTTACATATATCTGGGCAGTATTATAGATAAAGAGGGAGGAACAGAAAATGATACCAAAATAAGGATATCAAAAGCAAGAGGAGCTTTCATTGCACTGGGAAACATATGGAAATCCAAAGAAATTAGGTTAAATACACAAATAAAAATTTTCAACTCAAATGTTAAGGTGGTCCTATTATATGGCTGTGAAACATGGAGAACAACAAAATTGACAATCACGAAGATACAGACTTTCATTAATGGATGCTTACGCAGGATAAAAGGCTGGAAATGGAAGGACAAAATCACTAACATAGAATTATGGAAATGTACCAGTCAAACACCAGTGGATAAAGAGATACAGCGAAGACGATGGCGCTGGATAGGACACACACTACGGAAGCCAACTGAGAGTATTACACAACAGGCCCTTTTTTGGAATCCCCAGGGGGAAAAGACAAAGAGGAAGGCCAAGGAATTCTTGGAGAAGACAGATAGAAGCAGAGATGAAGATGATGGGGAAGACATGGAATGATCTTAAAAGAATGGCAAAAAACAGAACAACTTGGAAAGTGTTTGTTGAAGACCTATGCTCCACTGGGAGCTAAAAAGGTAGTAGAAGAAGAAGATGATAAAGTCACTGCATTAACTCAATATGCTGAGTGCTTGAAAAATGATCAAGATTTGCACTGCACTAAGCTGTTACAAAATAATTTAAGCTTCAATTTAAAAGTGTTGACTTCATTGAACATGGATGGAAACAAAGAGTCTTTTCCTTCTAACCTCTTGTTAAGAACATTCAAATGATGTGACATATCAATTAAAAATGCCAAATCACAAAGCCCACTAAGTAAACCACACTCCAAAGGCAAAATAGTTTTTGATTCTAAAAATGAAAGAACTTGATCTTTTAATTTGAAAAAATGCAACAGCATTTCTCCTCTAGAAAGCCACCTAACTAAGCTGTGAAGTAAGAGTTTACCATATTCATTTATTTCTTCTTCAAAAAGTTCTCTAAATTCTCTTTTATTGAGGGCGCATGATCGAATCATATTAATGCAACGCAGAACAGGATCAATGACATGTTGAAAGCTCATGTCTTTAGCACACAAAGCCTCCTGATGAATGATACATTGATATGAAAGCAATTTCCAATCTAAATACTGTTCAAGCAAAGAAATACAGATATTCCTTTTCCCTAATATTGCTGGGGTGCCATCTGTACAAAAGCTTTCAAGTTTAGACCATTCAAGGAGCCAATGGTGGGGTGTACTAAACACTCCAAGGTATGGTGACAGACCATTAACTTAGACCATTCAAGTTTGATGTCACCAACATCACTATTTTCGACACAGCTTTTCATTGCTTCAAATATATCTTTTCTAGTTGTTGTTGTCGATAAATCACAAAGTCCTAAAAACTCCTGAAACACATTGAAATTGTTGTTTATGCACCTCACAAACACAAGTAATTGAGCATTATCTGTCTTGTCACCACTCTCATCTATTGCAAAGAGAAGTACCTGGAAACAGCAGTTACATATTTCATCTGTTTTGATACATCGCCTGCCATTTTCTCAATGCGCCTCATAATTGTATTTCATGACAGGGAAATATTTTCTGTCATTCATTTGATACTTGGTATCACCAGTGTTTTCTGCAAAGACAGATATGCTTTCCCTAATAATCTCACCATCTGAGAACAGTTTTTTTTTCTTCCTAGCGAGAAAAAGTGATATTTCATAAGAAGCCTTTATCATGTTTTTCATTTCTTCACTTTTTTTAATAAATAAATTTTGCATACAATGAAGTCCTTTCTTTTTCTTTGAGATGTAGTCAGTTCTTAGAGCAGAGACAGAAGGATATGATTTGTTGAATGCATCACAGGTTTGTTTGAAATGCTTTTGAAGGTTGTATTTTTTAGAAATTACTACTGTCATTGAACATCAAACAAATCCGTTTTGAAGCACTTCTCATCGTAAAGAGAAAATGTTCTTCCCATTCTTCATTAAATGCCCGGACACCCCACTTCACTATCACTTTTTCTCTTTGATGAACCACTTAAAGCCATCTTAACTAACACTAACTGCCAGCACAGTGCAACACAAGCTGCAATAGTGTACCAACCTCAAAAGAAAAATAATGTATCGACAATTATTTAGAACTGAATAGGTAAAACTGCACCATCTGTTGCAAGAAATATTATTACTAACAAACTACACCACAAATTCCCTGCAAATTACAAAATAAGAAATAGAAAGATTAATAATAAACTCCATTTTAATTTATTCGATCACAGATTCAAAGATGGTGAAGGATTATCAATTTTTAAATTGTTATATCTCCATAACGACTAGACCTAGGAATGTCCAGCATGGCTCAAATGGAAAATCAAAATTAGATATATTACCAGGTCAATTCAAACCAATTCTAGGTCTATCAATTGATGCATTTTATGGAAGATTTCAGAGACCAGTAATGACGGCAAACTAAAATGGCAAACACCACCTTGACAGAAGGAAGGTTGTACTTAAAAATTGACTGCTATTAATCGCACAGTCTGATAGTGATAAACAGGTTCGCATTGGATCTTGAGCCATCAGTGGGCCAATCAAAATGTCTTGATGGGCCATTATTTGGCCCGCAGGCCTAGGGTTTGCCACCCCTAATCTAAACCATTCACAGTAACATCTGGAGTTCTCTGAAAATCAAGCCCTAATAGTCTACAATGGAACAGGACTTACTTAACAGCATTATTGTCCATGAATAAAGTATGTAAACTGAATAGCACGAAAATAACTGATAAAATAGGAATCATGACAATAGAGAAAAAAAAAATAGACATTAAACATATCAATAAAACACTACATTAGAAAGCTGTCCAAGAAAAATGACTTTGGTTGCTCACTGAACCATTTGTCACCAAGGCCATATGATATGATATCTGCATGTTATCAAGATTTCCAAGGTTTACATGTTTGATAAGGCCTTGATTTTTAGTCTACATTTTCCTTTTATTCTTCTATATTTCTATTCTAGCTGTTAACATTATAATCTTATGATCGGTGTTGAATGGTTGTATGGCATTGCTTTTGCATCAAGAACTATCTTTCCTTCACTTTTGTTAGAATATAATTGATCGGGCTTTTAACATTAATGTCACTTAACTTATTCTACATATAATGTTGTGATTCTCTGTGATCATAGAAAGTGTTGGTAATAAAAAGGTGGTGGTGATTACTAATTCTAATATTCTTTGACCATTCTCATTTCTTTCACTTTTCTTTGCAGTATCTTCTTCTTTATCCTTTCAGCTCCCTGTGGAGCATAGGTCTTCAACAAACACTTTCCAAGCCATTCTGTTTCTTGAAATTCTATTAAGATCATTCCATGTCTTCCCCATCCTCTTCATCTCTGCCTCTGACTGTCTTCTCCAAGACTTTTGAAGAGGCATATGTCTTTTCCCTTGGGGATTCAAAAAAAGGACATGTTGTGTAATACTCTCTGTTGGCTTCCGCAGTGTGTATTTGACTGGTACTTTTCCATAATTCTATGTTAGTGATTTTTGTCCTGCCATTTCTATCCTTTTATTCTATGCAAGCATCCATTATTGAGGTCTGTAATTTCGTGATTGTCACTTTCGTTGTTCTCCTTGTTTCACAGCCATATAATAGGACTGATTTAACATTCTATTTATCTATTGACCTTTCGAGTCATAGCCAGCCCATAGGGCATAGACCCAGATACTCTTTCTGTTATCTAAATTTTTATTCTAGCAGTTTTCAATCCTTGTAAAGATATTTTATCAAATCTCGCCATTTGTCTCTGTTCTATGCAAGCAACTCTATCTCATTGAGGGAGCCGATTCCTGCTGCTCTTGCCTCTCTGATCAATGTTCTTCTCAGTGTCAATTTTTTTTCCCCTTTGACCAGTGAAATTTCCTCAGTCATTTGTGACATCAAACAACCCTTTATGACTCTGGTAACTCAGCTAATAACGCTTTGAGGTAGCCGAACATACTGACAAACTTACAGTGACCTTCTGAATAGACAAATATCACGTCCAAGTGGCCAATTTCAGGTCATAAATCAACCTGAGACAGGAAATATGAGTTCCCTGTGTCTAACTGGTAAACACACAGTTGTGTGTCAAAAGTTCAAAGAAAATATTTTTAGTGCTAATAATATTATTTGTACTATGGAATGTAGCGAAGGGCACCACAGGTAGGTATTGTAATCTACAGTTAAAGGTCTCATTAACAAAGGGCTAAAAATACATTTGATTAGAAAAGAATAAATTAGTCTAGACAATGTCATAGACGCAGCATTTCAAGAAGAAAGTTTAACAACAAGATTCAATGATGTTGACATTATACAAGAGACCTAAGATGGAGCAGAGAAATTAACTCAAAGCAACAAGATGTTGAGGTCGGGAACAGAAGAAAACATAAAATTAGACAACCAGAACCCAGTCATTGATAAAATAGAGTAGAGATACATATGGAAGTAGATCACACCAGAGATAAATGGTTTAACAATTGATACCAACTGAGAATACAATAAAAGGTAACCTATACAGGTGATGGTAGAACATACTTTAGCAAGAAAGTGCCACACTCAGTTTTAAAGACCTTTTAAAAATCAACCAAAAACAGGAACCAACAAGGAAATGGATAAGGCATTCGACCACCAGATAGGCTTGAAAGTGAGATACTGTAATTGACCTGAAAGAAATATCTTAAACCAGAGAGTTAAAGATTAACTCTTTCCGTAAGAAAGCTATTTATCAATGCAACAGAAGAGATTTCAGAGACAAAATTTTTCATGTTTTTAAGAATCAATCTACATATTTATATTTTTTAAACATATAACATATTATATACAAAATTCTAGATAACTGAACAAGGGATTAGATTTCACCAATACCAAGTTGATACAAGACATGTAAAAAAGAATATGTCTTGATGACGGTTCACACTAATCAAATTGAAAGTGACGCACTATGCGGCAAAACGTACGGTAAATAGTTATTGTTCCTGTATACTAGAGATGATTTGCTGCTAAATTCTTTAATCTCTTGATTGTTTCTTAGTCCCATGGTTGGGACTACAGATTTATTTAAATTGAAACAACAGCTATTTTTAATGGAACAAACACACCTGCCAGTGCCGATTATTCGTAACGATACATGGCCACTGTCAGTGGCCGAGTGTCTAGTAAGGGTTAAATGGATATATTATACATATTTGGAAGATCTTGTACATATTTGGAAGATCTTGACTTTGCAGACGATTTGCCATTACAGTAGTACTTAAATATTTCCATGTGCCTGATTGCACAAGTTAATATACAAATCTGAATTTAGCAAAGAAAATAAATTAATACATAATGTAAAAACAAACTAATAAATACTACCAACTAACAAAATATTGTCATCTTACGTTTTATGTACAAATGCTTCCTGTCCATCTTGATGAAAATCAAGTACTGCAGGTAGAATTGTATCTCTCAACATAGCCTGATGTTCTTGAGCATTGTTCACAGATATTATATAGTCATTGTGAATCTTGTGTAGACGGACAACAGAGCGAAAAAACTTTGACTTTGCTTCATCAACTTTAGGTCCAGATTTACCTGTGGTTAATTTTAAATGTCAAAAAACTTACTCCCATTTTCATGGATCACAGACACTTTGAAAATATATGCATTAAAACTGACATTGCAGTTTAAAGAAAAGATCAGTGTTGTTAGATAATGATAAATGTATCTCAACACATTACTATTTACAGGAGGTTGTTTTATATAGTGTGGTGGAAAGTTGATCCAGTGAACAGTGTGCAGCACTGTGAGCTTTTATGAAATATTACAGTAATTCTTATTCTAGCTTTCGAACTAGAGCTTATTTATATTTTATTACATAAAGAATCTATTAAATGTTACCCCTGACTGCATCAAATATTTAATATGTAACAAAACCGTAAGCTTCTACTTCTTGATGAATAGAGAGAAAAGTTAGAATAATTATGCATGAAAGACACTACAACAATTACTAACACATATTTCTCTTTACAAATAAAGGCTGTAAAAATACTTTTCATCTTCCTACACATTTCTGAAAGCAGTAACTGTCCTTTGATTTATTATATTCCATTCATCCATCTACCTAATGTACTTTCAAGCCAAAGACTCAAACTGTGCTGTTATTTGTCAGATTTCATATGGGACCTACAGAGAGTTTCACAATAAGACCATATTCTGGGCGAGTGTTTCAATCTTGACAAGATCTCATGATTGCTGTTATTGCTTGTCATACCATTTACAATTTAGCATTTCTCTAGATCACCCTTTTTTTCTTATGCCCGCGGTTTCCCATTTAGAGGTCATGCTTTGTGGTTTTCATTATCTCTCTCTTGTCATTCCATGGCTAACATATGCCCACCCACTTTTCTTGATTATAGATGACTTGTTACTGTTGGATGCATGGCCATTTCTCTTATTCCTCCACTAATCTTGAATTCACTCCACGGAATAGAGTATTTTCATGAAGCATTTGATATTCTGATTCTAATTTACTTCTTTGTGTGTCACTTTCTTATCTACTTCTTCCATTGCTTTTCCTTTCACATACATTTTTTCCCTTGAATGAATGTTATTTTTCTTTACTTACATTTTTTTTCTTAGTTAATCTATCTTCTATAAGTCCTATTCTTCTAGCCATTGATGACAGAACATTTGTTTTAATTGCATCTCATTCACATTGCTAGTAATAAGAATTATGTCATCTGCAAAATCAAGGTCCTTTATTTGAGACTATGTATTCACTCAATGCCTGTGTTATTTGTACTGTATTTCTGCACAAAGAAGTCAATGGCAATTCTATATAATCAGGGAGATAAAATACATCTTTGTTTCAATCTGGAACAATTCACACTTGACTGCGCTTTTTGGTGCATCCCAAGATGGTGATGTGTTTTCACAGGTCCATTGTCAATGAAGCATAATTTAATTTCTGTAAGCTTCTAAATGGTGAATATCAAGAGCTCACGGTGACTCCACTTGCTAAAGAGCTGATTGACGAATTGGCCAGTCTATAACGTGGAAATGGGTTCTGTACGACTGAGTAAGTGCACGTGAGTCTAGACCATGCACAGCATCAACCTTGAGTGACCAAATCAACAATGACAAAAGTATGTATTCAGATGAAGCTGAAACGACAACATGGAAGGAGGAAAAAAACTGTCGACGTTTGAGAGGCTAGCCCTAAAGTATGTGCACGTTACATAATGGAACTATGCTTCCATAAATCAATGACGACCCATTCTTGATAAGCTACTGTGCGGCATTGATATAATGATTTTGTAAGAAACACTTCTTGGTTATAGGACAGTTATTGCCCCTGGATTTCACTGTTTCTACAATAGATGACACCTTGGACAGGCCATCCTTGTGTGAAACAATATGGTGGCAGCTGAGGTTGATGTGTTTGCATGGGACAATGCAGAATTGCAGGTATATGCAATTAGGGTGCAGACTCCAGTTCCTCTCATGGTTGTAGATGTTTCTTGTCTGTAATGGGAAGGTGGACACACACAACAATGGCAGAATCTCTTCGTGTTCGAGGAGGAGAACGTCATTTATTTTCTGTGGAGACTTTAATGCTAGAGGAAACCAGTGGGGTAACATCATAACCAACAAGCAGAAAGAAGACATAGAGAATGCACTGGTGTCCCTTGATTTAGTGTGCTTGAATGATGGAAGGGCTACCAGAATGGTCACTCAAACAGGGGACTCTGATAGTGTCATAGACCTGGCACTGGTGTCTTCCACCTTTGCACCGGTTTTCAGGTGGAGTGTACTGGGATTCCATTGTAGTGATCACTATCCATGTGTCCTCCTAAATGAGAAAGGAAGAAATAGAAGCCAGAAAAGAAAGCTCCACACATTCCACTATGAGAACATAGATCAGGATGTCATTTGCAAAATCAGATATAGGAAACAAGGCCCACTTCGCAAGAGGCAGGAGATGGACACAGCCGCCCTGGTGGAATGTAGAAGTCGAGGAAATTTGGCAGAACAAGAGACAAATGGCCAAGACATGGCAGAAAGCCAGAAAGAATGGATGAACACAACTTGAACTCTTGAAGTGTCTGAAAGAAGGGGTCGACCAAAAAATGATGCACTTTAAACTATGTGCTAATCAAAGGATGCCAAGTGGGTTGATTTCTGTAAAAAAATGTTGTGTTCAGAAAAATCGCTAGCCACATTCTGGCGCCTTCATCAGTGTATGAATGGCACAACATGACACAGAGGAATACCAGACTTTCAGATCACAGCACAGATATGGCACAAATCTGATGAGAGCAAAGGGAAGGATTAAGGAGGAGTGGCTACACAGCTACTTACTACCACTACTGAAGAGAAGCAAGGAACACTCTCAGATCAGTGCATACAGAATCATCATGATCTAGAACACTGCAGGCAAACTACTGAAGAGAATAGTTGCCTGTGTACTCATCTGTCACCTTTAACAGATATGCACATTCCCACCCACACTCAGAGGTTACAGACATGGCTGAATACTGGGTGTGTAAGAAGACTTATCAGCCAACACAGAACTGGAGTCGTCAGTCGCTGGACACAGCAAGACTTGCTGAGGAGGGGATCTAAGCACCTGTGGACATGTTCGGAGTGCAATGATGATCACCCACAAATAACTCTATAACTCAATAACAATGCACTCATCCCTTTCTTAAGTTAGCTGCTAGGGGAAGTAGCTGTCATACAGATCTTTTATGATTTTAGTGGTATTCCATACTGTCTCAAGATATTCCACAATTAATCTGTGTATACAGTTGAAAGCCTTTTGATGTCAATAAAGGTTAGAACAAAAATAGTTTTCAATATGATCCTCTAATATAATTCTTAGGGTAAAAATTAGATCTTCCTATTCTAAATTCTACTTGTTCTTCACATAACAGTATCTATCACATCATTTATTCTGTTCATAATGATCTTACAGTTTACAAAATAGAGGCAAGTGATAGAAGTCAAGCCTCTTCAGTTGTTGCAATTCTTTAGAATTATATTAATAATGAATTAAAATATTTTCATCTTAAGTTATAAAATAATATAGCTACCACACTAGTTCTGACTGTCTAGTGTTAATCACAATGTAATGAGACATCAAATAAACTATTGTAACATGAGATAAACAGCAAACAATGCTTAGAGGGAGCCGAACACACAGCTGAATTGACGGCCACTGTGTGATAGTTAACATAAAACCTCCAGTAGCCATGGCACCATGTGTTTGAATTTCAGGTCAGAAATCTAACGTAACCTACAAAATTATTACAGTATCTGATTCCTGTGTGCCTGCTTGGGTAAACATACAGCTGTGTAGCAAAAGTTCAAAGAAAATCTTATTTTCTGAACTTCAATTGTAACAATTAAATGGTAATAATTTTTACGACAGTATCATGAAAACGAGACCCAGAGATGGTATCGTAATGTATGGTTAATTCCCAAGGAGACTATTTCAAAGGGAGCAGAGGTCTATAAAATCTCAAGTAAGTGTGTACCATTTTGTGAGGTTAGGTGAGAAACTTTTTGATAAGACCCTCATGTTCAAATATTTAAATAACTTATGCTTTTTCTTTTAATGATTACATAAAACATACCCTTTGATTGTAAGTCAAAAAATTTGGCTTTGTCTGTACTTAAACGTTCCAAGGACCTTGAATACTCCATTCTGTTTTTTGTCATTTCATCTTGAACCTAAAAAAAAAATTTAATTGCACTAGTGATTAATAATAATCATACACATGACACAGTCCCTTATTTGCTATATAACGATGATAGCTATCATTTAATTTTGCCTTCGAGGTTAAAACTCTGAGAGCACTTTGCAACTCTATTACGCGACAGAATGACGCTGGGGGTGAATTCTAAAATGTATTTTAAAATTGCATCAAAATTCCTTGTTACTATTATATGTTTTTCCATTTATAATAAGCAAAAACATTATCTGAATTAATAATTTGTTATATTGTTCATAGTTCTGTGAAGTTTCACTGCTGACAATGCTCACTTAGGTTAAGAAAATTTTTTTTTTATTAGTCACCGCCGATCACGATATTTGTTGAGAAAAAGTGAACATGACCTACACATTTAATTATGATTATGTCAAAACTAAGTGGCATAGAGAATTTAAAATTATAATATTAACAAAAAAGAGGGTAACAATTTATTTACACTTCAAATGGTGTCTCCGAACCTTTGTGCTTCCGAACACTGTAAAAATCCTGTTAAATACAACATGTTGACATTGTTACTTCCACTGCATCAAAGGCATTTTTTTACATGCAGAGAACGAATTTGACTCTTCGTTATTTTTCAAGAGGACGAGGTGGGAACATCATTACACTCAGGCAGGCTGGATCTTGGTCTCATGTTACCACTGCAATTTGCCATGGTAGGCCTACTTGTTATCTTTCTTCTTGATACTTAGCATGTGTGTCATATTGAATAATAGATATTGTTACATTGGTTCATTCCGGTAGGTCTCTTACATCTTTGTAGTTTTCCAGCATTTCCACCTTTGTGAGAGTGATAGAAAGGAAGGTTTTAAACTTGTTATGCAAATATTTGGAGATGTTCAAAGCTCTTTCATTTTGTTCTCATGGAGATCAGGTCTTGAATTTTGGAGTGGGCTGGTTAGCTGTAAAGAAGCGACTTGAACCATTGTGAAGAAGTGACTTGAAGGTCAGGGGCGAGGTCTCGAACCTTGATAACTGGTTGATACCTCTCGACGGCACTTGCTCAGTCGCCGAAAGATCGCCCCACGTTTACTTGATCGGAAAAGAACCATGTGAACTATGTGAGATATCTGAGCTCACACGTTAGGACCGATTGCGCCCTTCAGCTCGAACAAAGCTTCCCTGATCTGTGACCGTGTTCAGACCGATTGCGTCTAACACCTGTTAGGCTCGTACACATCTGAGCCCAACCTGACGCTCTGCTCTGCAATAGTGGCAAGGCTCATAGGACTTGAGCCCGACCTGGTGTTCTACTTAACTGGATGGACAGGATTCCTTTGTTTTCCCATCACGTTGGCCCGTAATCAATTACTTCTTGACTTCGCGTTGTGTGATTTATGGCCTGCGACGCCCCCGTCCGTTCATCACGGGGACAGAATACAGCAACTCTATAACGATGAACGTGACAACAGGAATGATTGAAGTGACACATGTGAACAAGACATACGCTGCTTTATTTTACTGCACTTCCCACGATGACATGGTACACAAATACATTTTTGTCATTCACTCATACTTCCTACAACTATTCACGTACAGAACTCGCACCTACTCACTGTCTTGTGTGTCTCCTCTGGGAAACACTCCTATGGCTAACTATTTAATTATTAGTGGCCCAGCGCCACCCTATGCTCCACACTAATTGCACAACCTATTAAACCTACTGCATTCATCAACTGTCTCCTTTTTTGGCTGACCCACAGCCTGCTAATGGTTAGAACAATTCCTGTTCTCTAAGTCTCTATATTCAACATTGACACACAATGTCGAATCTATTGGATTCATCAACTGTCTCTTTATGGCTGACACACAGCCTGCTAATGGTTAGAACAATGCCTGTTCTCTAACGTCTCTATATTCAACATTGACACACAATGTCGAATCTATTGGATTCATCAACTGTCTCCTTATGGCTGACACACAGTCTGCTAATGGTTAGAACAATGCCTGTTCTCTAACGTCTCTATATTCAACATTGACACACAATGTCGAATCTATTGGATTCATCAACTGTCTCTTTATGGCTGACACACAGCCTGCTAATGGTTAGAACAATGCCTGTTCTCTAACGTCTCTATATTCAACATTGACACACAATGTCGAATCTATTGGATTCATCAACCGTCTCTTTATGGCTGACACACAGCCTGGTAATGGTCAGAACAATTCCTGTTCTCTAAGTCTCAATAGTCAATATTATCACACAACATTGAATCTACTAATTTCTTCAATTAATCTCTCTATGCGGCTTACATCCAGCCTAAGACCATTAAGAACAATCCTGCTATCTACCGTCTCTACATAGAATATGGAACATACCCAGTTCCTCATAATTTCCTGATACGGCTTACATTCAGCCTCAGAATTTCCTTACACGGCTTACATTCAGCCAACTAGTAAGAACACACTTGTTCTTCCTAATCCTCTGAGCACAACATGAACTCTACCGAGTTCCTACTACTGTCCTCTTGCACTGTTAGATTCTACTAATTTCCCTACTCTACACACACGTTACTTAATAATATCACAGCAATTTCTAGCATAATTTCCTAAATCCATGAAATACACTTTTATCTCTATTACACGCTTCCTGACTTACTGTCATTCCTACATTAAAATCTAATTTCTAACATTCTGTTCCTTCTCCCTACTAACATAGCCCTTGGTACCGGGTGTCAACATGACAAGTCCGTCCGCACAGCTTCTCGCACATATATTGAATGAATGTCACTAACCCCTAACCTTGTCTCTCTGAATCTTTGTCTCGTTTTCAAACCTCGTGTTTTTCGAGACGCTCACCCATTCATCTCATTTCTCGTGGACCATGAGTTACTACATGTTTACAGCTATCTCTCACCTTCACTTTTTGACCTTTTATACGCCTAATAGCTTCTCCTTCTGTCACCCCCTAATTATCCACTATTTCAGCTGGAATTGTGGAGAAGTTCTTCGCACTAAGTTTCAGAACTTAATACTCTTTAATTACATTCATTTAAGCTTGTAAAATATAGAAAAGGAACTAAAAGACTAGAACATATTTCTTTTTAATTCTTGAGAATCTAACATTATGAAGAGAATTATACTGATAGTATTTGCATAGTTCACAATGACAGCAATATTTGTATCAGACGGTCAATGTAATATACACAATTAATGAAAAAATATTATGACAATATCCACTGGAACTGGAGATTAAAGATAAAAGATGGATTGTAGGAGCCACCATAACCTGATGGTATCATTAGGCATACAAGTACACTAATATTCTTAATTCACAGAAAAACAATAGATTTGTGAGATCATATAGAATGAGTGATGGATAGCAGCTGGAGTATAGTTTTCATTGGGGCAGCTGAAAATAAAGTCAAGATATTTATATGATTTACTGTCACTGAGAAAGGAGTGTGTGTGAGATTTTACTTATCATGGCCATATCTTTTAGGAGAATGTAGCTCACTGTTTTTTTCCATGCCTTTCTCACAAGTACTCTCATTGAATAAATTGGTTATTGGTTATGGAAGGCCTCGGTATCACTGCAAACGAATTAAAATCCATAATTGCTCAACCGCCCGTGCCAGTGGATTCATCCGAATTACTAACTCATCTCCCAAACAAAGAAAGGTAACTGTAGTCCCCATCGTAGCAGTCTCAGCACACGCCAAAAGACATAAGACGAAACCGCGCAGAAAGTGAACACAGCCAACTGTTCCCTGTCATACGATATCATCATTCATCGTAAACAAGCAGGATATCGAAACAAGGATCAAAACGGATGAGACACACAGCTCACGGTGTGCACAGAGCACTTAACTCAGTAGCTCCTGCAACAAGCCGGACTTGGAATATGAGGAAACTGCAAGAAGGAACACTTTTCAGACATAGCCTTCAATGGTTCCTGCCGCCTATCCACCATATACCATGGGAGTTCATGTCCTCCCGAAATTGATGATCGTCGTAGCACTTGATGATGTTAGGCCATCGTTGATGACTCCAATTCCAAACATATAGACACACAGTGGTGGTAAGTTATCATTTCCAATCCAACAGAAGCCACATGACCTGTAGTTAGTAAAACCACAGAGAGAATATGATTTTGTGACCTTCACTGATTCACTCTTAGATGTGAATGTGTAGTTTACACAAGAGGAGAAGTTTTCAACTACAGTGATCCCATTTAAGGCAATTCTGGGATAGCAAGGCAAGTCTCCTTTATAGCAGCAGAACTTGATGTTCTCTGCTCCCTTCTTGTAGTTGCTGCCACACGATTCTGATGTCTCATTAACTTGGACATCATTCAAGAACAATGTCAGATTAACATTCCATAAATCTGGCTCTGCCGATGAATTGCTTGGTGCAACAATTGTATCAATCATACTGGAGGCTCCTGGTCTGTGGTCATTAATATCACAGACGGCATATGATGTTGTTATATTCAGTATTTCTTTCTGGGGTGTAAATATGTGGCACACACATGGAGAGTGGTTTGTGGTCACAGTAATCCCATTAAAGGCAATTCTAGGCTATAATGGCATAGCTGTTTCAGAACAGCACAATCCAATGATGTTTTCTGTGTTCGCTATAAAGCTGCTGCTGCTACACAATCCTGACCAATTATAGGTGTGGACATTATTCACTTGCAATGACAAAACTGCTTTGTTTACATCATAAACCTCTGGAAGTGAATAATTTATGGGACTAATAGTACAATTTATTCTTCCATCGGGGATATCTTCCTTGAGTCCCCAAAAATAAGGTCTTTGGTTAAAAAGCACATATACTTTTTAGTTAAACACAAAATGAGCCCACTTCATAGATTCAAAATGATCCTTGCCAATGCCATCCGTTTGCACAAGTTAAGTCCTTAGCTACCAAGGTCACAAACGAAGCCATCAAATTAAAGACTTTATCTACAGCAAAGGTTAACGAACTGTGAACAAACATTTATGTTCAAACCCTTGAATACATTTTCAAAAATCTGCCAACTCGCTGCAATAACAGATATTGTGGTGTTCAAAGTAAACATTGCTTAGTCCATGGCTCGAATATAAATAAGCTGCCATTTTGGTGCGTCCCATGACGTCATCTTCATTGAATAAATGATATGTAACAAAAACAGAAACAAACATTTAACATGATTTTTTAATTTTATTTTATTAATAACATAAATTTCTGTTAGACAAAACTGATGAGCAAAACATGTGACATTTTATTTTATATAACAAAAATTATTTTTAAAAAAGCACTGAAAGATTGTTACTGGACTGGTGAATTATAGTACAACATTCAAAAGCTATTCCACATCAGTTCTCTTTAGAGGACCTTCACTGTCCTGTAAAATAGAATAGAAACAATCAGATGGACCAGGCATAACAAACCTGTTGAAATCAAATATTCTGGGTTTCTTGGGCTATAAAGTGGTACAGTACAATAATAAAATTAATTGTCGTATCATTAGATTTATTCATTCTGTATAGAGGGAGTAGGATTATTACAACGCAGAAGTGGGAATATAATTTACTCTAGGAGGAACCACACACGAAAGCGTAGGCATCATGTTAGATAGAGAAAGAAAGAAAACAGTGAAAGGATTTGGGCCAGTATCACATAGAATTGGAAGTTGGAAAGATGAGAATAAAACTGCGGAACACACAGAAATCCCCAAGAAATATTAAATTAGAACTAGATATGCTTAGAGTAGATAGACAGATGAGTGATAAGTACATCATGATAGTACAAAATAGATATAATGCTATTGAGAAAATACAGAACATGGAGAAGTGGGAAATGCTCAAACAATCGATTCAACAAACATCAAAAGAAGTAATACCAGTGACTAAAAGAATCAACAAAAAGAAATGAATGACAGAAGAAATACTAGAACTAATGGACAAAAGATGAAAACATAAGAAAGAAGAACTGACATACAAAATACTAAACAAAGAGATCCATAACAAATGCAGAGAAGCAAAGGAAGAATGAGGAATTAAAGATAAATTTGCAACAAATACCATGTCCTGCAACAACTGGAAAATACAATAACTATAGAATATCATTGGAAAAAGGTAAAGGATATATGGAAAGAGACACGCGAAGAAATACTGGGGAATAAAATAGCAACAGGGAAATATTGTCACAATTATGATGCAGAAATTCAAGCAATAAAGTTGGCAATAGAAAAACTGCTGAACAGTAATCTTAGCCCACAGCCTGTAGTGTTTTTGACAGATGCAAGATCAGTACACCAGGCACTACAATCCAGAAAATTACCACATCTGTAGACCTTATTGACTGAACTCTGCAAGCACCACAGGGTTGCCCTGCAGTGGATCCCATCTCACTGTGGAATATCAGGAAATGAGAAAGTAGATCAGTTGGCAAAGGAAGGTTCAACAGGCACACAACTAGATACACCAGTTACATACCATCATAAGAAACAGATAATCAAATCAATCAGAGGACCACAAGCCCCAAATCAGGATGCCTTTCATAATATGAATAGATATGAACAAGTTATCATTATACACCTCAGAACAGGACACAATCGACTCCATAGTCACATGTATACAAAATTCAAGATCAGCACCTCAACTACTTGTACATGTGGACAGGCGCCCCAGACTGCTGAACACATACTTCAAAACTGCACTGAATATAGTCTATCTATCTATCTATTGACCTTTCGAGCCGTAACCGGCCCATAGGGCGTAGACCAAGATACACCTTCTCCTATATGAATTTTTGTTCTAGCAGTTTTCTTTTAAAGATATTTTATCAAATCTCGCCATCTGTCTCTGTTCTGTGCAAGCAGTTCTATCTCATTGAGGGAGCCGATTCCTGCTGCTCTTGCCTCTCTCATCAATGTTCTTCTCAGTGTCTCCCTGGGTCTTCCTCTTTTTCTTTTACCTGTTGTTTCCCATATGAGGGCTTGCTTTGCTATTCGATTATTATCTCTTCTCATCACATGTCCAACGTATGACCATCGTCTTTTCTTTATTACTGAAGATATTAGTGGTTGATTGGCGATTTCTCTAATTTCTTCGTTTGTTTTGAATTCGTTCCATTCTATAAGGGCCGAAAAAACTATCACTACTATCTACTGCTAATTTACACATTCTGTATCAGGTCTACGTTTCATTAACAACATCGTTTTTACGATAGCGGCACTGAATATAGTAGCCTGAGGAAAATCCATTGGCCCATAGATACAACACTACAGACGAAACTATAAGGGCCACTGCAAGAATTACAAAAGACTGTAAAATTTATACAGGAAACGACATTGCAGATATAGACAATACTTTGGGCGAACTAAAGAAAGATAGATCATCATGTGCCATACCGGTTGGCGTAGGCGATCATGTCCTTCCACAATCTTCTATCCACAGTGCATCGTATAAATTCTGTTGTTGACTGTTTTTCCATGCCATGACACCAAGCTATCCAGTAATCTCTCTTTGTCATCTGCGATCTCTCTTTCCTTTTATTTTGCCAGCTGTAACCAAGTATTCCAAGTTTCTTCTTCTCATGATGTGCCCAAAAAAATGTTGATTGTTTCTTTCTGATGTTTTTTAGGAGCTGCCTTTTTATGTTGGCCTCTTTGAGAACTTCCTCATTGGTCTTTTTAGCTGTCCAGGGAACTTTCAACATTCTTCTGAGAAATCCCATCTCTGTGGCCTCTAATCGTCTTTTCATTTGTTTTGTCTACTGTCCATGATTCGCTTCTTGATTACTGAAGATATTAGTGGTTGATTGGAGATTTCTCTAATTTCTTCATTTGTTTTGAATTCGCTCCACACCATACCAAGTATTTTCTTTAGACATTTATTTTCGAATGCGTTCAACTTTGTTTCTATGTCTCTTGTTGTGTTCCAGCTCTCACAGGCATACATAAGGGTAGATAGTATGTTTGATTTGAATAGTCTAAGTTTTGTGTTTGTGCTGATGAGTTTTGATTTCCACAACTTTTCAAGGCTTCTGAAAGACATTGCTGCTTTAGTTATTCTGATTCTAATTTCTTTACTTGTATCCCCTTCCTGATCAATGTGACTCCCAAGATAGATAAAGTGGTCGATCTCTTCCACTGGTTTGTTTTCCATGTATATTCTGTCATCTGTTTGAATTAAGCTTTTCATGACTTTAGTCTTTTCATGATTGATCTCAAGCCCAATTTTGCTGGCTATTGATTGTTCATTTGTGTTTTCCTGCATCGTTTTTATCTGACTGCTGATGAGAACTATATCATCAGCAAAGTCGAGGTCCTCCAAATGGTCTCTTTGTATCCATTCGATGCCTTTGTTACCAGTGCAGCATTTCTTCATTATGAAGTCCATAACAATTCCAAATAGCAAGGGCGATAAAGTACATCCTTGTTTAACCCCAGTTTCTATTGGAAAACATTTGCTCAGTCCTTCCTCTGTACGAACTGCACATGTTCGTTTAACCCCAGTTTCTATTGGAAAACATTTGCTCAGTCCTTCCTCTGTACGAACTGCACATGTTCCATTATACATGTGTTTGATAATATTTATGATTTTTTATGGTAAGCCATATTGCTTCAGAATTTCCCACAAAGAATCTCTATGAATGCTGTTGAATGCTTTTTTGAAGTCAATGAACAAAAGGTTTTTGCTTTTCCTCCAATATAAGTTGTAGAGCCTTTTCTAAACCCAGTCTGTTCTTCATATACATGATATATACAAAAATATATATAATACAATAATCATGTATACATAACATTATAAAGTTAAATCTCGTCAGTGCGTGTACAAGTTTAATTAATAAAATATAATATAACGACTATAATATTCCACGATACGAACATGAAGTCTACTTTTACACAGTAAACAGATTCGTTTATCACTGGCATTACAGTAAATTCCAAATGTCAATTTCACTAATTTTGTTATTGTCATGACATTCTTCGCACCATTTGTGCAAATACATTGTTGATGTATGAATGTGCTATTGCGACATTAAACTAAATTTAAAACAATCCAAGTTTACTTACTTAGAAGTTTTTATATCCAAATATCTAACATGACAGAGCTAAGTATACACACTATTGATGGTTAGACTGATGAGCTGGGTTTGTTGTTTGCAGGTGGGAAAAATACGGTCAGTTGTTCTACAAATTTTATCATTTCTAAATTATTTTATATGCTGTAAAAGAGATTATTTAAGAGAAAAACATAAGATTGTCAACTTAAAATAATTAAATTATATTTTAAATTAAGTAATTACAGATGATACATTTTAGAAAAAGCTTTTGGAACTATACTTCACTGAGTGCAACCAGATAACCCATAATCATACAAAGAAGTTATGATGGTGGTTTTCTGCTGCCTTCTGTCAGTTTGTTTACAGTTTACTCCACTAGCCTTTGACTAAAAAGTCTCACCCACAAGGCAGTGGGGTTGTTTTACTTCAGGGTGTCCTCCCTTAGCCTTTTACTCACTCAAGCATACCTGGAAGGCAGCTGCAGATTGTACTGTCTACTGCATACAGTAGCAGGTAAAATTACCTGACCTGATATAAGTAATGGAAGCAACAAAGAAAAAGACATCACCATAGTGGTATAAAGACAAATGGAAAAATATTAAAACAGGTAAATGAATTTAAATATTTGGGAACTTTGTTAACCTTTGGGAAAAATGTTATTTTATGAATTGGGAATTTGGGAAAAATGTTAACCTAAGATGGTAGATGTACAACAGACATGAGATGCAGAATATGCTTAGGCAAATGCAACATTACAAAAAATGAGGAAGATACTATGCAATCCATTTTTGACAATAGAAACAAGAAAAATTGTTCTTAAATGTTATGTAGAGCCAGTCTTAACAAATGGATGTGAATCATGGACAATAAGATAACAGACAAGAAAATCACAGGAAGCTGTAGAAATATGGTTTTACAGAAGAATGTTGAGAATACCATGGACAGCTAAGAAGAGTATTGAAAATGTTATGAAAGAGGCCAAAGCAAAGAGAGAGCTAATTTCCAAAATTAGGAAGAAACAATCTATCATTTTTTGGCCATGTAATGAGAAGGGAACAGCTGGAATATATATAATGACAACAGGGAAATTTGAGGGATGGAAAGATAGAAGGAAGCAAAAAGAAAAGATACCAGACAGCTTAAGAGAATGCTTGCTTGGTAGAAGGTCAACAACAAAAAAGATAAATAAATGTCAAGATCGAAAGTTGTGAAGAAACATGATCACCTATGCCAGCAGGCATGGTATTTGATCATGATAATGATAACATCATTGTTGTTATGGTTCATGATGTGACCTTATGTGGAAAAAAAAAACAAGGGAAACAACTGAAAGATCAGTAACATGGCAGTGGAAGGATATATATCATATTTTGGCTACAAGATAGGCTCTCAACTTTTCTATTCCAATACGAAAAAAATGTATTTGTTAACACAATTATTTATCAATTATTAATATATTAAATTCCTGAGAGAGAATCAAACCCCAAAATCTCAAAATTCAATCTATAATCACTGAATTATTTAACCATCAAATAAACAACATACTTGCAAAAATAATTTTTTTACTATACCTTGCTAAAATCAGAATCCAGTCTATTTCTTTCATCAAGATATCTCTTCCTTGCTATCTTCTTTTCAATGATCAGTTCAGCTAGAATTTCTAACGTACTGTTTTGTAAATGATCTGCATTGACTCTCATCAATTTCATTAAGTTACATGTCTCTTCTAAAATGACATCCCATGCCTGCAGAATGAAATAACTTTATTAGCACTTAAAATATGTAACCAAAAAATGTGTGAAATAGTATATAGTAGTTGTTTATAGCCATATCATCATCATCAAGTATCACATCTGCTAGCACAGGTGATCATGTGTCTCATAAATATAAATTTTGTATCTCTATAGTTGTTTATCAATTCTGCTCTTGACTTTGTACAATACAATTCTCTTAATCCTTTCGCTACTACAGTTTCCATGAAAATCATGACCTCCAGTCCTGGATATTTTTTTTCCTTGGCACATCAAAGGCTTAGAAGTCCACAGTGCCAACTGTTTTTGTCGCCTGAAAATATATACTTGTAACTCATAATTTATCCTACTTTACCATGCACTTAGCAATATTTATTGATATATCACATTTTCATTAAATATTTCGCAAGTAAACAAATAGAAAGAAAATAAATGAAAATTAATTTATTTATTTTGTGTGCATGAAATATTTCAAAACAAGGAGTAACACACAATGCAACATTTTTACACATGTATCTCAACTCTCATCATTTCTTGTTTTTTAAACATACAACACATTTTCACAAGGTCTTTCTTCGATGCTGTTTACACCATTGTTGATGGAAAAATGTCTTTGCATTTCTTCTTTGCTTCGCCAACCTCTACTACTGCTTCTTCTTTCCTAGAAATTTGTTCCATGAATTTCACTGTGGTAATCATTTCCTGATTTGCAGTCAATTTTTAGTCAGAAATTCTACCACATGCCCCCCACCCCACCTTTGTCTATTCACATGGAGCCCATCATCCGTAATTTCAGTGCCAGAGTTGTTCACTGAATATCCTACGTTATAAAGGTTTCTTTGATTTTGATGTCATGTTGACAGCTGAGATTTCCCTCGCTATGAGAAAAAAAAAAAAAAAAAAAAAAAAAAGCAAATTTCTAGAAAATTTATTTTTGTTTTAAATGTGTGTGTTTGTGATTCCATAGTACTTTTTACTAAGTGAATGAAAAAAAATCTACATCAAAGGGAAAGAAATCAAACACTCAGGGGTCACTAAAGTGATAATTAGGAAGATATAGGGAAGGGAGGCGAATGTTTGGCCATGGGAAACTGTCAAATTTTTTTTTAAATGTATTTTGAAGTGGTAATTTTTAACCTAGGGTTAAAACACAAATTTAATACAAGAAAAACACTTTTTTAAACTACTTGACAGTTTTTCTCACTGACTTAATGGAACTGAGAAGCCTGTCAGTTTGATTAACTGACACCATGTATTTATTGTAGTCAACATTGCAATTGGAATTTTTAATTTACATCAATTTTCCAGTCTGCTTTGTCTGTTTCTACAATTTCTGAAGTGTGGCATGTTGTCAGCATCCAAGCTTCTCACTTATCACACGATTTCAAAGCTAACAAATTGTTTCAACATTTATAGCAAAATCTCCTTCTGCACCAATACTGACATATTCTTTCTGTTGTTTCTAACAGTATCACATAAATTTGTTGGTAGTATGATCATGCTGCAACAGTAATAGCTAAAAACTGTAAGTCCTCTGGCGTCTTGACAGACGTTTGGTAGTAAGCAATCATGATAAGTCAGTAGTTTGGTAAAGCATTAGTGTCTCATACTGGGTGCTGCTTTACTGAACATCTTTTCTCGTGGCTGAATTTGCCAATCCTGAACAGACAGATCCATCCACAGAACAAGCAAGGTGTACCCGCGGTACCCGGCCTTGTCTCCTTTCTCTTGTGCCTTTTGTCTTCTGAATTTGACATCAGCATTGTCTCGAAAGTTGCTGTGCCATTTTTTATGTTTGCTCTCCATGTGTTACAATCTGCAGCCACATTTTCCCAGTTCCTTTCACTTATAGAAAATTCCCTCAAGGAAGCCCTGCAAACATCCTTATATCTCAGCACTGGTCTGCCCTTTGGTCTCTTTCCATTCTCATTTTCCATCATTGGTTATAGTATGTCCCAGGTAATTGTAGCTCTGGACTGTCTCCAGATGTATTCCCTCAACTGTGATATTTAATTGTAGGTCTTGAGAATTTTCTTTGTTTATGATCATAGTTTTAGTCTTTTTGATATTCATTTCTAGTCCATATTTTTTGCTTGTTATGTTTATCACATTAAGAAATTGTTGTAGGTCTTTAGGATTTTCTGCTAGTAGAACAGTATCATCAGCATATCTTAGGTTATTGATTATCTTTCCATTAATGTTTAGGCCTGGTATCTCTGAGATGTTTTTAAAGATTTTCTCAGTGTATAGATTGAACAAGCTTGGTGATAGGATGCATCCTTGTCTTACTCCTCTTTTTATGTCCATGGGTGTTGAGTTCTCCTTGTTATATCTTATTATTGCTGTTTGCTCCCAGTACAAATTACATATTAGTCGTATGTCTGTGTCGTCTAGATTTATATCCTTTAGGCAGTCTATGAGTTGGTTACGGTGTATTCTATCGAAAGCTTTGGTGTAGTCTATAAAGCAGGCATATATTGGTTTGTTTACTTTTGTGTACTTTCAATCAATGTTCTCATGCTGAATATGGCTTCTTTTGTCCCACTGTTTTTCCTGAATCCAAATTGTTGCTCATCTAATTCAGTATTGATTTTATTTTGAATCCTTCCCTGTATAACTTTTAGTAAAATTTTTGTTACCTGGCTCATTAGGCTTATTGTTCTGAAATCACTGCATTCAACTGCACCGTTCTTTTTAGGCAATGCAATGAAAGTTGATGTTTTTAGATCGTTTGGTATGTATCCTGTATGGTATATGTCATTGCATATGTCTGTGATCACTTCGACGCCAAACTCTTCTAGAGCCTGTATCATCTCTATATGTATATTGTCAGGCCCTGCTGCCTGTCCCTTTTTCATTGTTTTTATAGCTTTTTCTACTTCAGATTTCAGGATTTTATAGTTGTATGTACATTTTATGTCTGGCTTTTTGTCCCTTTCATCATGAAATAATTCTGTTATATATTCTTGCCATCTATCTATTATATCTTTGTTGTCTGTTAGCATTCTTCCCTCTTTGTTTGCAATACATCCGTTTCCTGCAGTTTTTTTGTCTTTATTCGTCATTCTCTTTATTTCTGTGTACATCTCTCTTAAGTTTTGTTTACTTTCCATAGTTTCGACTTTTAGACATCTTTGGTTGAGACAGTCCTCTTTTGCCTTTTTGCACATTCTCTGTATTTCATTGTCTATATCCTTGTATCTGGCAGTGTTTTTCGCTTGTCTTCTTTCTTCCATTTTTTCTAAGATTTTGTCAGTTATCCGTTTTTGTTACTTTCCTTTTTGGACAAGGTGTTGCAGGATTCTTGCATGCTGTTTTTTATGCATTGCCATTTTGTTGTGACTTTTTCCTCAGGATTTTCTCTTCTGTACTGCTCAATCCCCTCTTCTAATAGCTTCTGATATGTGTTCTTTACTTGTATAGTATAAGTTTCTTTTACATCTTTCTGGTTTAACGCTGTTATTGGTGTTGCTGAATTAGTTTTTTGTTTGTTTCTCTTTAATTTGATTTTCATTTTTATCATTACAGGATTGTGGTCTGAATTAATATCTGCTCCTGGGTAGGTTTTGGCTTTCTTGACGCTGTTCCTGAATCTGTCTTTCATCATTATGTAATCTATTTGATTTCTCTTCTTGTCTCCAGGGCTTTTCCATGTGTATAATTTCCTTTTCTCTTGCTCAAAGAAGGTGTTGCATATTATCAGTCTGTTTTCTTTACAAAATTGTATTAATCTTTCTCCTCTGTTATTCCTTTTTCCTAGACCATGATTTCCTACAATGGTCTTATATTTACCTTTTCCTACTTTAGCGTTCATATCACCCATTATAATCAAGATGTCTGATGATTTCACTTGCTTCATAACTGTGTTTAGATCTTCATAGTATGCCTCTATTTGTTCATCTGTATAGTCTTGAGTAGGTGTGTATGTCTGTATTATTGCTATGTCGAATGGTTTTGCCTTCATTTTTAATAGTATAATCCTATCATTGTATGTCAAGTGAGTATTTATATATTTTTGTAGTTCTCGTTTTATTAGAATGCCTACTCCTCTTTGATGTTCTTTATAAAAGTTTATTAACCTGATAAAAACAATGTATAAAGGAATGAAATGTAACATTGTGCACAAAGAGCAGCTTACAGAAGCATTTGAATTAAGAACAGGAGTATGGCAGGGATGCCTTCTATCTCAATTTCTCTTTCTACTGGCCATAGATTGGATTATGAAAATAACTCAAAACAACAGAAATTGAATCCAGTGGTCACTGACCAAGCAACTTGATGATTGAGACTTTGCTGATGATCCTCCCGCGCTGATAGACATTGCATAGGAATTGTAGAGTTTTTCACCATCCGTCTCTATTCTGGATCAAATGTTTGATCTTATCTAATGAGTCTATGCCTGCCAACTTTGCTTCTCTTATAAGTGTTCTTTTTAGTGTCTCTTTAGGTCTTCCTCTGTTTCTGTATCCAGTTTCCCATAGAAGAGCCTGTTTTTTAATTCTTTTGTTGTCTCTTCTCAGCATACACCCAACACATCTTCTTTCCTTAATTGCAGATAAGATCTTTGGTTGCATGGCCATTTCTCTTCTTTCAATATAAGTCCCTCCTTAGGCGAACTGCGCAAGTACAGGTGTCATATACGTCTTTTAATTATTGTATCTTATTAAATATATATATTAAATATAGTAAATATCGTATTTTATTTAGTTAATAATTTTTGGTGGTATAATTTTTTTATATAGCAGTCAAAATGATACAACTAGCATGCTTTCAGAACAATACTGACTGTAACTCTAATTTTGACTGCACAACTTTGATAACTGCTTCAAGACTTTGAGTGACACATGCACACTGAACTCTGATTCAAACAAACAATAAGAATTCTCAGTGTAGGCTGCTGAAGGAGAGTTCCTAAACTCCTTCAGCTCTTGAACTTAAAAACTGTCTGTAAACTTTAAAAACTAAAACTGTAAATAAAAACTGTCAGTTCTAACTCAAAACTCCATGCTTAAAGATTGCTTTAGCGACCATCTGACAACTTCCTTGACTTTTAAACTCGTAGTTTTTTTTTTCCTGGTACCGCCGATAACTAAAACCCATTTGTAAAACCTAATGGTGATCAGTCTTCTTAATCTATTGGTCAAGTCTTCACTATACCTTCAGATAGGTTTCTCCCAGTAATTTTATAGCAGTGTTCCAGTGTCTGACATTTTGTCAAATGCAATCAATCTACCTGTTTCTTATTGTCTTTTAAGTCGCTAAGATGAAATGGTCACTGTGGCCAGTAAGTAAAATTCCTTCACACCTACCCACGCTAGTACTCTAGTCATCTGGAGATTGCTTCAGAATGAAAACTTCATACCTACCACCCTGAATCTTGTTATCTGCTGTAACCCAAATTCACACCTCTATGAGGATGGCATTGCTGGACAGATACATTTTTGTGAGGTTTTTGTAAAAACCTTTCAAATCTCTGGGCTAGTCAAAAATATTATCACTTGTTACATTTTATGAGTCAGAAGCCACACTGTCACATGAATACAGAGTATGTTGTACTATATTATTTTATTTATTGTATTATATATAGTACTGTATTTTGACTTGTTTGCCCTATATCTATCTATCTATTGTCCTTTCGAGCCGAAGACGGCACATAGGGCAGAACACAATCTCAAAAACAGAAACCTTGCGTGCCAAAATGGCACATATTGCAGAGATCACTGATCTAAAATCTATGGCGCTGTTTCCATAACAATATTTTTTACAATGACAGCTTGTCAAGCCATCGATCAACCTCCTTAGTTGCCTCTTACAACATGCCTGAAAAGTCACAGTGTCACTATTCTTTACCTCCCTCATAATGAGGCCCGGTGACACACGGGATTGCCCTATATCTATCTATCTATCTATCTATTGACCTTTCGAGCCGTAACCGGCCCATAGGGCGTAGACCAAGATACACCTTCTCCTATATGAATTTGTTCTAGCAGTTTTCTTTAAAGATATTTTATTAAATCGCCATCTGTCTCTGTTCTGTGCAAGCAGTCTATCTCATTGAGGGAGCCGATTCCTGCTGCTCTTGCCTCTCTCATCAATGTTCTTCTCAGTGTTCCCTGGGTCTTCCTCTTTTCTTTACCTGTTGTTTCCCATATGAGGGCTTGCTTTGCTATTCGATTATTATCTCTTCTCATCACATGTCCAACGTATGACCATCGTCTTCTTTATTACTGAAGATATTAGTGGTGATTGGCGATTTCTCTAATTCCTCGTTTGTTTGAATCGTTCCATTCTATACCAAGTATTTTCCTTAGACATTTATTTTCGAATGCGTTCAACTTTGTTTCTATATCTCTTGTTGTTTTCCAGCTTTCACACGCATACGTAAGGGTTGATAGTACATTTGATTTGAATAGCCTAAGTTTTGTGTTTGTGCTAATGAGTTTTGATTTCCACAACTTTTCAAGGCTTCTGAAAGACATTGCTGCTTTAGCCAGTCTGATTCTAATTTCTTTGCTCGTATCCCCTTCTCGATCAATGTGACTTCCAAGATAGATAAAGTGATCGATCTCTTCTACTGGTTTGTTTTCCATGTATATTTGTCACTTGTTGGAATTAAACTTTCATGACTTTAGTCTTTCATGATTGACCTCAAGCCCAATTTTGCTGGCTATTGATGATAGTTCATTGTGTTTTCCTGCATCGTTTTTATCTGACTGCTGATGAGAACTATGTCATCAGCAAAGTCGAGGTCCTCCAAATCTCTTTTTGCCCTATATGCTCAATTTTAAAATTGTGGTATTGGTTTATCTTCAAGTAATGAATTCTGTGGAAGAGGGCTACCTAAATGAGTCTCACGTCCCAAGTACCAGATCCCACTTTTTTAGAACATACTCATTGCTCATTCTTGCTGCATATGTTATTCTCAACATTCTTCTATAAAACCACATTTCTGTGGTGTCCATTGATTTGGTTATTTGGTTATGGAAGGCCCCGGTATCACTGCAAACGAATTAAAACCCATAATTGCTCAACCGCCCGTGCCAGCGTAATCATCCGAATTAATATCTCATCTCCCAAATAAAGAAAGGTAACTGTAGTCCCCATCGTAGCAGTCTCAGCACATGCCAAAAGACATAAGGCGAAACCGCGCAGAAAGTGAACACAGCCAACTGTTCCCTGTCATACGATATCATCATTCATCGTAAACAATTGGAAAATCGAAACCTGATCAAAACGGATGAGACACACAGCTCACAGTGTACACAGAGCACTTAACTCAGTAGCTCCTGCAACAAGCCGGACTTGGAATATGAGGAAACTGCAAGAAGGAACACTTTTCATGCATAGCCTTCAATTGTTCCCGCCGCCTATCCACCATATACCGGAAGTTCACGTCCTCTTGAAAATGATGATCGTCATATTTTTTTTTTAATGTATAACGTTTGATGATGTTAGGCCATCGTTGTTGACTCTAATTTCGAACATATAGACACATAGTTAGTCATCAGATTATTCCCGTTGCACATCAAACAACAGACTGTAAGATTAGCGTACGGCCTATCTAGGGATGTACGATGAGCCATTAAGATGACATGGCATACAACAATGTCGTACACACAACAATTTCGCTCCCTTTAGATTCCTTATCACTCTAGTGAGATATCTATTGATATCTTTGTCTATTGTCTGACTGCCCAAGATTCACTTCCATATATCAAGACTGGCCCTACAATACACAAAAGAACTTTTTTTTCTTATCTCCATTGATAAAAATGAGACACATATTTTTCTCATTCTTTGAATTAGTCTTTGCCTTCAAAATTCTGTACTTCACCTCGGTTATATATTTAGCATAGGTATTCAAATTATCGAAGGCATCTGGCATCCCCTGCAACTCAAATTTGGATCCAAATATAAGTACCTTAAATCTCCTTCAGATTGCTTCAAATAGGAGTCAGGAAGGGGTTAGACCATTTTAGGAAGAGCACTACATCCATATTATTCGCTTAGACATAGTTGGCAAACAGAAATATTCACTCTGTTATTATTTAGATGCATCAAAAATAAAGTCATCTCTCGTATTTGGCACGTGGAATGTTAGCATCATCTTGTGTCCTGGATTTAACATTTAACCAAAACAGACATTACAAAAATTGAAAGTCCATTCTACAGTCAAATTTGTCAATCTAATATTGACAGATTGAGCCATGAGAGAATCTGCTCTGTTAAAAATCATCCAGCCTAAAACACAATATATTACCAAACTACTGACAAATTATAACTGCTTGCTACCAACTGTCTGTCAAGACACCAAAGGCCATATAAATGCAAGGTCAATCAAACTTCTGCAACTCAATTTCACCCTCAGCAAATTAAGACTAAGTGTCACTAGCATCTTCTTCTTCTACCTTTTTAGTTCCCAGTAGAGCATAGGTCTTCAACAAACACTTTCCAAGCTGTTCTGTTTTTTGCCATTCTTTTAAGATCATTCCATATCTTCCCCATCATCTTCATCTCTGCTTCTATCTGTCTTCTCCAAGAATTCCTTGGTCTTCCTCTTTGTCTTTTCCCCTGGGGATTCCAAAAAAGGGCCTGTTGTGTAATACTTTCAGTTGGCTTCTGTAGTGTGTGTCCTATCCAGCGCCATCGTTTTCACTGTATCTCTTTATCCACTAGTATTTGACTGGTACATTTCCATAATTCTATGTTAGTGATTTTGTCCTGCCATTTCCATCCTTTTATTTTGCGTAAGCATCCATTAATGAAAGTCTGTACCTTCGTGATTGCCAATTTTGTTCCCAGTGCAACGAAAGCTCCTCTTGCTTTTGATATCCTTATTTTGGTATCATTTTCTGTTCCTCCCTCTTTATCTATATTACTGCCCAGATATATGTAAGATTGTACATCTAGTAGAGGTATTTGTCCTAATTATATTTGGTTATTGCCAACTGCATTTATTCTCATAATGTTGGTCTTATCTCTATTAATCTTCAGTCCTAGCCGTTGTGATCTCTCATCAAGTATGCTCATTTTATCCTGCATCTGTTGATGGCTGTGTGATAGGAGAGCTATGTCATCAGCAAAGTCTAAATCATCAAGTTGTTTGGTCAGTGACCACTGGGTCCCATTTCTGTTGTTTTGAGTTATTTTCATAGTCCAATCTATGGCCAGTAGAAAGAGAAATAGAGACAGAAGGCATACCTGCCATACTCCTGTTCTTATTTCAAATGCTTCTGTAAGCTGTCCTTCATGCACCACACTACATTTCGTTCCTTCATACATTGTTTTTATCAGGTTAATAATATATAAAGTGGGGATTTTAGTTCTAAACTTTGTTCAACTATTATACGTGTAGTAGTGTCCCTAGCACACCTGAAGTTATTTATATTATGGCCGCTAACTGATATTAAGGATATGTCCTCATTGTTCTTAGAATAATTTCACAGTCCTGCTTAAATGCTGTTTCTTTCCTTTGGTAAACTAAAGTAAGATTTTTTTTTTTTTTAAATGCCTTGCCTGTCAACTAATTATGTTTAGTCACATTGTTTTATGTTTCACTTTCTTATGTTGTTTTATTTTGGTATATCTATAACTTCTTATTGTCACTGAGGCAGCTTTGTGGTATGTTTCTGTGTATATATATTTTAAAATGCTCTTGAGTTGATTATTGTTTTCTCTTACATCATTTTGTCAGTATGATGTCAATCTGATCTTGTATTTCATGTCATTCCATTTACACCATGTATTATATTTAAGACTGTGTCTGAAAAAAGTAGGGGACAGGCAAATAACTGCAGTGCTGCGGTCTGAAAAAGAAGTATATATATATATATATATATATATATATATATATATATATATATATATATATATATATATATATATGAGAGAGAGAGAGAGAGAGAGAGAGAGAGAGATTACATGCGTTTGCTGCTATTTTGGCTTTAAATATTTTATTTTCCAAAATCATGATGAACTACCTGAAGAGTATTTTAGGTTTTAGTACAATTAAAATAAAGTTATAGTCACCCTTTCTAAAAATATCTAAAACTATGGTACTTATCTCATTTTGTACTGCTTTAAATCATATATTAAACAACAATAAACCACTACTGTTAATATTACCGTAACACACCTTGAAAACACCACAGCACTCCTTGAACTCTGAAATATCAGCCTTCAATGTCATACGCAACATTTTATCAAGGCCTGCAACATATCTTCTATCATTGTCTATACGCATTGTAATAAAATGTTGGATTGTATCCAAAAGGCGGAGCTCTGCATCCTGTACACGAACAATGGCCTCATGCGATGATTTGCCCTTCATATCTTTTCCAAAACCCATGATGGGGCTTGAGAATACCTAGACAAACAACAAAAATGAATTTAAAAAAACATTCAGCTTTAAATGTTTAGTTTAGTTTACTTTAATCAACAGATCATCCTCACTGCACATTGGACACATCCATAAGTGCACAAATCTCGTCCTCTGTATGCCCTTCAGTATTTAGAGACTGATTACTCCAGTTCTGTGTTGATTTGTCATTCTTTTGTGTCTTCCCACATACCGCTCCTTTCTGGCATGTTCAGGTTTGATCTGATGTTCCCAGGCTGGACATGGTTGTAGACTCATGATCACTGACAGAATTATTAGCTCGCCCTACCTCCTCAATGTATTCTTCTGCGATCATGCTCCTCAGTGTATTCAGAATGAGCTTTAAATGTACACATTAGAAGTGACATTTATATATTATATACAAGATATTTATATATTTAATTTAAAACTACCGATATACATTTTTCTGGTAGGTTCTACAAAGCTGACCTGGTGTGCACATGTAAAGATAAGATAGAGAAGGATGTTTAATCAAGTCCAAGTTTAAGAATCATAGAATGGGGTTGACAACCTTCTTTGTGCTAAACAAGAGATTTTAGAAACTACTAGAATCAACATTTTAGGGATAAACTTATAGATAAAGTGATAGATAGACTGGGCAAATCTTTAAAAACATCACAGAGATGCCAGGCATAAACATTAATGGAAAGATAACCAATAACCTAAGACATGCTGATGATACTGCATTATTAGCAGAAAATCCTAAAGATCTACAACAATTACTTAATGAAATAAACATGATTAGCAAAAATTATGGATTAGATATGAATATCAAAAAGACTAAAACTATTATCATAAGCAAAGTTAATACTCAAAACCTACAAGTGGATATCAAAGTTGAAGGAATAGATCTGAAGACAGTTCAGAGCTACAACTACCTTGGACATACTATAACCAGTGATGGAAAATGTAAAACTGAAATAAACACAAGAACAGGAATGGCAAAAAGTAATTTTAATGCCATGAAAAGTAGCATCATCATCATGTGCCATACCAGTTGGCGTCGGTGATCATGTCCCTCCACAGTCTTCTATCTACAGTGCATCGTATCAGTTCTGTTGTTGACTGTTTTCCATGCCATGACACCAAGCTATCCAGTATTTTCTCTCTTTGTTACCCGCGATCTCTCTTTCCTTTTATTTTGCCAGTTGTAACCAAGTATTCCAACTTTCCTCTTCTCATGATGTGACCGAAAAATGTTGATTGCTTCTTTCTGATGTTTTTTAAGAGCTCCCTTTTTGTGTTGGCCTCTTTGAGAACTTCCTCATTGGTCTTTTTAGCTGTCCAGGGAACTTTCAACATTCTTCTGAGAAATCCCATCTCTGTGGCCTCTAATTGTCTTTTCATTTGTTTGTCTACTGTCCATGATTTGCTTCCATAGGTCAGAATTGGTTCTATATAGCAACGATGAACTCTCTTTCTCATTTTTATTGACATAGATTTGTTGCATAAGATATTTTTCATTTTCTGAAATGCTATTTTGGCCTGAGCTATTCTGCTTTTTATTTCTGTGGTGCATCTCCCATCTGATGTTATTATTGTGCAAAAGTATTTGAAACGTTGCACTTGTTTCAGATTTGTCTCATTTATTTTTATGCTTCATGATGGTGGTGATTGTTTCTTCAATATAACCATTACTTCTGTTTTCTTACTATTCAGACTGAGACCTTTCTTGTTGCTTTCTTTAACTATTATGTCTATCATTTCTTGTAGTTCATTCTGTCTCTGCTATTAAGACTGTGTCATCCGCATATCGCAAATTATTTATGTTGTGACCGTTGACTTCAATTCCTTTTTTGTCTACTATTGATCTCATAATATATTCGCTGTAAAGTGAAAACAAATCCGGCGACAGAACACAGCCTTGTCTGACTCCTTGCTTTATATATTGGAATTGTCCTGTTTGTCATGGTTGTTAATTCATATAGCTGCTGTTTGTTGCCAGTACATGTTTTTTTATGATTCGCAGATCCTTGCCATCAATGTTTAATTTCTCCAGCATATTGATTATTTCCACATGCTTTACTTTGTCAAATGCTTTCGTGTAGTCTATAAAACACATATATAGATCTTTCTTTACCTCTATAGATCTTTCTATCAATGTTCTTAAGATGTATATTGCATTATTGGTGCCCTTTCCTTCCACAAATCCACATTGTTCCTCACTTATTTCTGGTTTTATTTTGTTCCTTAAACGTCTCATGATTATTCTTAGTAATATTTTAGTCATATGGCTCATGAGACTAATAGTGCGATGGTCTTCACAATCAGTATGAAAAGTATACTAACATCAAAGCAAATTCTTTCTTCTTCTTCTTCTGCGATCATGGCTTATTCAGACTAGGATTCTGGACTCTCTTATGAAGGCAGCTGTCTGTTTAAGTGATTCGGTTGCCCCGTATAGTTTCTCCTCCAGGGAGGTGGGTGTGGACCCCATTGTCCTTCTCAGGTCCATGTACTGACAGGGCTAAAACTAAGAATAGCAAAATATATATTCTCAATATTCCTGTATGGTGCAGAAACATGGACATTAGACAAGAAAACAGAACAGAAAATTGAAGCCTTTGAAATGTGGATTTATAGAAGAATAGGTAGAATTGGATGGAAACAAAAGATAAAGTTTTAAAACAACTGAAAATAAAAAGAGAACTACTAAATACAATTAAGACAAGACAAATGAAATTTTTGGGGCATGTTAAAAGACACAACAGCCTACTAAAAGTAATATTGGAAGGAAAAATACAAGGTAAAAGAGGCAGAGGCAGACCAAGACTAACATGGACGAGTAACATCAAAAGATGGTCAAGTCAATCTATGACAGCCTGCACCATCAAAGCAAGAAACAGAGTAGAATGGCAATCCATGGTAGCCAACCTTCGATGTGGAGACGACACTTGATGAGATAGACAGAAGTGTGGAGTCTCAAACATGGAACTCTAGTCTAGAACAGAAAAAGAACTATACAACAAATTAGTTGCAACCATTCTATTGAGAGAAACAGATAAAATGATACTTGCAACCACTATAATAATGATCAAACAATAACAGACTAATAAGAGCAAGACTGGTGGGAAAATTCACCAACATTGTCAAAAAACATTGCTTCCCAGAAACAAATGCCAGTGACAACAAACTCATGCAAAACTGAGAAGGGAAATAAAAGTCATTAAAGGATATGACTTAGTCATAGTGATGGAAGAGCGTAATGCTATTAAAACGGAAGTAGATAATAGACACAGAGAAAATAAATACATGTGAAGTATGCACTGTAAATGAGAATTGAGTCTATAAATTTTCATGGAATAGATAATATGGTACTTGGTTACTGGACCTACAGTTTTTCCATAGAAAAAATTAACAAACTTGGGAATATTAAATGGACACACACAAAAATATGATAGACAATTTAATAACTAACTGTAAATGGAGCTACTCTTTTCATGATGTAAATGTGAAAAGAGGAGCAAACTTTGAAAGGAACGACCATCTAGTTGTAGCTGGTACATAGATGGTGCTCAGTGCAAACACTAGATAAAAGTTGTTATTAATGCATGAAGAATATAATATAGATAAAATGCGGGACACAACAACTAGAACCCCTTTTATAATAGAAATGAGACAAATTTGAGAAATTTCAACCATCTTTAGGTATGAGATATGTCTGCAATTCTGAGGGAGGAGAGCACAAAAATGGATAACACTAGAAAAAATGAAGACCTTAGAGAAAGGGAAAAGAATTTTTTTATAGAAAGACAACTAGGAATCAATATACAGAGAAGAATGCTGTCAGTGTAGTAAAGCTATTTTTAACTTTACTTAGAAACAATAAAATTATAATCATGAATGCAAGAAGAGCAGCAGAAACAGTAAAAAACAAAAAACAAAAAAAAAAAGAATTAGCAAAGCAAATGTCTAAAATTAAAGTCACATGCATTAACTACAAACAGACAGAAAGATGGACAGAGAACTGAGGAAAAACTTAAGAAACCATCCCAAATATTGCCAAATATTTCTAAAGTGAAAATATGCATCAATGCATCCAGAGACTTCTATAGAACAATTCAAGCCATAAGACAAAAGAAAGGCAATTATGACCAAACTGAAATCATCAATGATAAACAAGGCCAAGCAATAACAAACAAAGCGAAAATCTTAACGAGATGGAAAGAATATTTCGAAGAGCTTTTGAATGTAGAAAAAAGTCCAAAAACACACAAAAAGCAATTAATAGTTGGCGATAAAGAACCAAATATACTACTTGAAGAAATAGAAGAAACATTGCGACTCGCACCAAGAAACAAAGCCCCCGGAATCGATAACATCCCAGTAGAAATGCTAGCAGCAGTGGTAGAGGCAGGATGTAAAAGGTTACACAGAATATTCAGCGCTGCATGTATACAATAGCAAGTCCCAGACGATTGGAAACAGTCCATCATATTACCAATATGGAAAAAGAAGGGCAGCAGAAGAGACTGCAACCAATATAAAGGAATATCGCTATTAAGCCACACAGGGAAGTTATATGCCAAGATAGTTGAAAAAAGATGGAGACCAATTATAGACCCACAACTAAGCGATGCTCAGAGGGCTTCAGGAGGAACAGAGTTTGCACAGATGCCCTATTTATCATAAAACAACTAGCGGAGAAAACAATAGAGCATAATAAAACACTATATACAGCTTTTATTGACCAAGAAAAGGCATTTGATAGGATGGACAGGGAACAACTGTGGTCTGTATTGCCCTTGTACGGAGTGAGTCACCACCTAGTAGAGATATGAAAGAGCCTCTATGAAAGTAGTCACTCTACAGTAAGATCTTCAGCAGGCTACTCTAAACATTTCACCATTAACTACGGAGTAAGACAAGGCTGTGTGCTTTTCCCCTTTACTTTTCATCACATATATGGACAATATATGCAAATTAGCATGCCCAATCAAAGGAAGTATACCAACAAGGATGATAACAAGCGAAAACACAAAAGAGAACGAAATATACGTACCAGAAAACAGCAGAAGAGAGGAAGAAATAAATGAAATACTATTTGCAGATGACCAAGTTCTGATACATTAAAAACTGAGGACCTGCAAGAACATATCAAAAGGCTAAACAACACGTGTAAACAATACAACATGAAGATCAACATAAACAAAACCGAAGTAATGGCATTAGCGAGAAAGAAAGAAAAACTAAACATCATAATAGATAATTTGACTCTGAAGCAAATAGACAATTTTAAATATCTGGGTAGCACGTTAACAGAAGACAATAACCAAGAGACCGAGATAGATATAAAGTGTAACAAAGCATGCAAAGTTATAGGCCAAGTATCAACACTATTGAAAAACAAAGCAATAATTACGGAAGCAAAAAGGGCAATATACAAATCAATTTTTCTATCAACTCTGTGCTATCAGTGCCAGAATAGGATGCTGGACTCTAGAACAATAAGAAAGATAACGACCACCAAAATTAAATGTGTCAGAAGAATGACAGGAACAAGCTTAAAGAACAGAGTAAGAAACACTGACCTGAGGAAGAAACTCGAAATTGAACCAGCCATCGAATACATAAAGAAACAACAGATAAATTGGTTCGGCCACATAACAAGTTTTTTTTCCGAAGGACAGCTTACAGAGGCATTTGAAATAAGAACAGGAGTAAGGCAGGGATGCCTTCTGTCTCCATTTCTCTTTCTACTGGCCATAGATTGGATTATGAAAATAACTAAAAACAACAGAAATGGGATCCAGTGGTCACTGACCAAACAACTTGATGATTTAGACTTTGCTGATGACATAGCTCTCCTATCATACAGCCATCAACAGATGCAGGATAAAATGAGCATACTTGATGAGAGATCACAACAGCTAGAACTGAAGATCAATAGAGATAAGACCAACATTATGAGAATAAATGCAGTTGGCAATAACCAAATAAAACTAGAAGAATTACCTCTATTAGATGTACAATCTTACATATATCTGGGCAGTAATATAGATAAAGAGGGAGGAACAGAAAATGATACCAAAATAAGGATATCAAAAAACAAGAGGAGCTTTCATTGCACTGGGAAAAATGGAAATCCAAAGAAATTAGGTTAAATACTAAAATACAAATTTTCAACTCAAATGTTAAGTCGGTCCTATTATATGGCTGTGAAACATGGAGAACAACAAAATTGACAATCACGAAGATACAGACTTTCATTAATGGATGCTTACGCAGAATAAAAGGATGGAAATGGCAGGACAAAATCACTAACATAGAATTATGGAAATGTACCAGTCAAATACCAGTGGATAAAGAGATACAGCGAAGACGATGGCGCTGGATAGGGCACACACTACGGAAGCTAACTGAGAGTATTACACAACAGGCCCTTTTTTGGAATCCCCAGGGGAAAAGACAAAGATGAAGACCAAGGAATTCTTGGAGAAGACAGATAGAAGCAGAGATGAAGATGATGTGGAAGACATGGAATGATCTTAAAAGAATGGGAAAAAACAGAATGACTTGGAAAATGTTTGTTGAAAACCTATGCTCCACTGGGAGCTAAAAAGGTAGAAGGAGAAGAAGACATAACAAGACAAAAAGAACTAACAATGACTCAAAGAGCCATAAACAAACGCTATGAAAATGCCAGATTAAGAGGAAGACCGAGAAAGAGATGGATAAAGGGAATGCTAGAGTGATTAGGAGGGATTCTTCCACCAGAAGAGGCCAACAGAAGAGCAAAGAATCGCAGATCGTATCTCCCCTCGACGCCAACGGCAACAAAGGAAGGATAGAGGAAGAAGAATACAGTATCATCAGCATATCTTAGGTTATTGATTATCTTTCCATTAATGTTTAAGCCTGGCATCTCTGTGATGTTTTTAAAGATTTGCTCAGTGTCTAGATTGAACAAGCAGGTCTTGTTTTCTGTCTTGCAGGTTTCTGTCTCTTGCTTTGATGGTGCAGGTTGTCATAGGCTGATTTGTCCATCTTTTGATGTTACTCATCCATGTAAGTCTTGGTCTGCCCCTTTTTTACCTTATATTTTCCCCTCCAGGATTACTTTTAGTAGGCTGTTTTGTCTTTTAACATGGCCCAAAAATCGCATTTGTCTTGTTTGAATTGTGCTTAGTAGTTCTCTTTTCAATTTTAGTTGTTTTAAGACTTCATCGTTCATTTTCTTTTTCTTCCATCCAATTCTACCTATTCTTCTATATATCCACATTTCAAAGGCTTCAATTCTCTGTTCTGTTTTCTTGTCTAATGTCTATGTTTCCGCACCATATAGGAATACTGATTATGGTGTATTCTATCAAAAGCTTTGGTGTAGTCTATGTAGCAGGCATATATTGGTTTGTTTACTTCTATGTACTTTTCAATCAATGTTGTGCTAAATATGGCTTCTTTTGTACTGTTTTTCCTGAATCCAAACTGTTGCTCCCTTTTTCATTGTTTTTATAGCTTTTTCTACTTCGGATTTCAGGATTTTATAGTTGTATGTTGTACATTTTATGAATGGCTTTTTGTCATTTTTCGTCATGAAATAATTCTTTTATATATTCCTGCCATAGATCTATTATATCTTTGTTGTCTGTTAGCATTCTTCCCTCTTTGTTTGCAATACATCCGTTTCCTGCAGCTTTTTTGTCTTTATTAGTCATTTTCTTTATTTCTGTGTGCATCTCTCTTAAGTTTTGTTTACTTTCCATAGTTTCGATTTCTAGGCATCTTTGGTTGAGCTAGTCTTCTTTTGCCTTTTTGCACTTTCTCCGTATTTCATTGTCAATATCCTTGTATCTGGCAGTGTTTTTCACTTGTCTTCTTTCTTCCATTTTTTCTAAGATTTTGCCTGTTATCCATTTTTGTTTTTTGTTAATTTCCTTTTTGGGCAAGGTGTTGCAGGATTCTTGTATGCTGTTCTTTATGCATTGCTATTTTGTTGTGACTTTTCCCTCAGGATTTTCTCTTCTATACTGCTCAATCGCCTCTTCTAGCAGCTTCTGATATGTGTTCTTTACTTGTACAGTATAAGTTTCTTTTACATCTTTCTGATTTAACGCTGTTATATCTATTGGTGTTGCTGAATTAGTTTTTTGTTTGTTTCTCTTTAATTTGATTTTCATTTTAATCATTACAGGATTGTGATTTGAATTAATATCTGCTCCTGGGTAGTTTTTGGCTTTCTTGACACTGTTCCTGAATCTGTCTTTTATCATCATGTAATCTATTTGATTCCTCTTCCTGTCTCCTTGGCTTTTCCATGTGTATAATTTCATTTTCTCTTGCTCAAAGAAGGTGTTGCATATTATCAGTCTGTTTCTTCACAAAATTGTATTAATCTTTCTCCTCTGTTATTCCTTTTTCCTAAACCATGATTTCCTATAATGGTCTTATATTTACCTTTTCCTACTTTAGTGTTCATGTCACCCATTACAATCAAGATGTCTGATGATTTCACTTGCTTCATAACTGTGTTTAGATCTTCATAGTATGCCTCTATTTGTTCATCTGTATAGTCTTGATTAGGTGCGTATGTCTGTATTATTGCTATGTCAAATGGTTTTGCCTTGATTTTTAATAGTATAATCCTGTCATTGTATGTCCACTGGGTATTTATATATTTTTGTAGCTCTCGTTTTATTAGTATCCTTACTCCTCTTTGATGTTCTGTTGTGTTTAAAAACACAAAACATACACCAAACGGGGAATAGCAACACATAATTTCACAACTAGACTGTCGCGTAAATCATTTAGATATATCAGCAAGAGCCGAATTATAAAAACGACTACACATAGCCGCCATGACACCGGAACTCCGGTGCAAAATTTGCATACTTATGTTTAAATTAAAGCTGAATTTTAAAATCTATTTTTTTGTCAAGGTTAACCAGTAAATTAACTATTTTAATATTGAAAAATCTTTAAAAGTGCTCAAATATTGCATTAAATCGGGAATATCTTGATGACCACAATGTGCATTCCAAAAAATATTTTCACCCAACTGTAGGGTATTTCCTAACATTTCACATTATATATATATTTATAAGTGTGCAAATTTTGAAAGCAATCTGTATATGCTGTCGCATCCAAAAAATTAATAAATGAAAGGAAAAATCACCTTAAAGATAAGATGACCATATTTATGAAACCCTAATCTGGGTTGGATTAACTTGACTTAAATTCTCCATCAATAAAATTAAATTTCTTCCGTCTTTTTCATGTGAATAATACATATATTTTAAAACTAATTAAAACACCTAACAATATAGGCTTACAAAACATAATCAGGAGAAAAGAAAAAAAACATTAGTGATACTCACTTAAATGGAAGGTGAAGCAGAATTGCTGTACTTTTCTGATGAGTGGATTTTTTTTAAAAGATCTTACTTTGGAGCATCTTAAAAAATTCAACACATGTTTACTCATTGTTTACTTTGGTGATCAACATGACCTTTAAAGTGTCCACACTTAGATGTGTTTTATCATTTGTCCAGTAGGTGGTTAATCAGTGAAAACAATCTTTTCATTGCAGCATTTGTTCCCGGTAGACACAAAAAGAACTCTACCAGCTTCAGAATATGTGAAAATGGCACATGTCTGTTTTTGAAGTGGGAAGCCATTTCAATCCAACGCTGCCCTGGTAATGTTTTATTAATACTCCACTCATTAATTTTCTGAGAAGTAACAAACTGCTTCATGTAAACATATTCGTCATACATTTCATTTTCTGGAAAATCGACTGAAGATACTGTTTGACTCACTAATGATGAAGATTTCTGAATATCTTCCCAAGTTGATGTTCTTTTCAACATTACCCAGCTGTAGGCCTCAAGGTTCTGAAGACTATTTGCAGCCCATTCTTTCTTAAACTTAAGCTGTTTCATAGAAAGAAGAAACACTAGCTTTAAACTTGTTCACATCATCCTGTGTAATTCCTTCCATTTCCAGCTTGTCAGGAATTAGCTAAACTCTTGATGGCAAGAAACCATCTTCCAGTAGGAACTCAAAGACAGCTCTCAACTCATTGGTGTTGTCAATTACTTCAAAAACAGTGACCACCTGTCCCTCTACTTTCTGCACTGCTTCGTGCATAGAGGATGCCTGACTGAACAAAAATAAGCTATGCTTCAAACAGGGGGTTTTCAAAGAATTTCTGTATAAAGTCTGGGCATCTGTCTTGAGGCTGAAAATAGGATTTTAAAGGCAGGAACATGTGAAGAACCCTTTCATCAGCAGTACAAGCCACCTTGTCTGTGCATAACTTAAAATCATCTGGAAGTCTGTGTCCACAAACTGGCAAAACTCCTTGAGTCTTTCAACTCTTACTGTGTATGATTTGAAGTGCAGATAAATTTTAGCAATAATCATCTCAACAATTATAGGTAATACATCTGCAGCCTGCTCGAACACTGTTGTGGAAAATATGGCATGCACAAGCAACACCTATCAAACAATGTCCAAGGTTTTCTTTCAGCTTTATGAAAACATTGTTCTTTCCTTTCCTTTCAGCACCCGCAAAATTAGAATTTGTGTTATCTACATATAATGCAACTATTTTCCTTTCTAAACCTTTTCCCATTAGACAGTTATTAATAAAACTACTAACAATATCAAATGTTTCTCCTGGCAATGACTTCAATTCTAATATTTTAACTTTAAGCCCCTTGTTGTGATCAAAGTATCTGACAAGCAAAGGAAAAATCTTGATTTCTTTGTGTTTGGAGGCATCTTTCAGTATGGAGATAAATGTTGAGTTTTCTAGGTAACATCTCAACTCGTTTTGAACATGGGGTATGAACACATTTCGAATAATGGCTTCTGATTTTGTACGTGCACAAGCAAATTTTAGTTCTAAAGTAACCTGAAGTAATTGTGATGTGCAGTCCATTGATCTAAATGTATGATTGTGTACCACTGTATAATAAGCAAATGCACCTTCTGTAGCAGCTAATTGTTCTTCTTTGTTACCAATCTGTTCAGCTCAAAAAATGTTGTTAACGACGGCTCTCTTATGTTTTGCACTATTTATGTGACTCTTAATATCACCACGTCCACTATGGTTAATCAAAAACCAGAGGAAAACCCATATACTGCATCTTACAATGAAATCTGATGTAGACTTTTTTAGAAAGGGGTATTCCTTTTGTAAATCTTTATTGAAACTGCATTTACATTTTGATGCCATTTGTTGCAACAATTACAAACTTTACAAACTAACTATAGTTTAAATAATAATTTTCTATGACTATACCATATGCACGGCAATGGTTCTTAAACATTAAAATGTCAAGTAACTGAATCTATCTATTGTCCTTTTGAGCCCAAGACGGCACATAGGGCAGAACCACAATCTCAAATACAGAAACCTTGCGTGCCAAAATGGCACATTTTGCAGAGATCACTGCTTCTAAAATCTATGGCAGTTTCCATAACAATACTTTTTACAATGACAGCTTGTCAAGCCATCGATCAACCTCCTTAGTCACCTCATACGACATGCTTGGAAGGTCACAGTGTCACTATTCTTTACTTCCCTCATAACGAGGCCCTGGTAACACGCAGGAGAACTGAATAATAGAACAATGTAAATAAAATCTAAAGAATGCAATAACCTCTATCACTAAACAACACAATAAAAAGAATTAGTTCGTCGGTAAAAGAAAATAACACAATGAATATGCAAGAATATGAAATGAAATGTCACGACCGCAAAGATGCTACTTGTTGAGTTTCAGTATACAAGATTTAAAACTTGGAGCGCATTTTACTGTTACTGTTTTGCCAAATGAACAGCCAGTTCAACTTTTTAAACATTTCTGCACAACAATGGAATAATGTATATTTTTAAGCCAAGAGATGTTTACCATATCGGCAAAATTGGTAAATGTTTTGTGTCCCTAATGTATTAACAAATCCAGGACAAAAACTAAAAAATGGGCCAAATTCTGGACAGTAACAAATCCGGGAAACAGGTTGAAAACACAGTAAAGAATTGGGACTGTCCCGGAAAAATTGGGACATCTGATCACCTTACTTAAAGAACCAATCATCATCATCGAGTGCTGTCTCCGCTCTATCTCTTGCTTCCATGGTGCGGTTGTCATGTCCATCTTTTGATGTTACTCGTCCATGTTATTCTTGGTCTGCCTCTGCTGCCTTGTATTTTCCCTTCCAATATTACTTTTAATAGGCTGATGTGTCTTTTAACACGCCCCAAAAATTTCATTAGTCTTGTTCTAATTGTGTTCAGTAGTTCTCTTTTAATTTTTAGTTGTTTTAAAACTTCATCATTTGTTAAAGAAGAACAAATATGAAGTCACTATATATCAATGAACTCTACTACAGGAGCAGACAACTGTCAAAATGAGCTCCATATTTTCCTCTGTGTTATAGCTTTAACTCTTTCCGGATTATTATCCGACATCTCGGCTCTATGAAATTGATCTGTTCTAACCACTCACCGACATGTCGGTTATTTCGGGTGTAGCTGAATATTTGATTCGTTTTCACTGATTTTCGTTTTTATTTCAACCAATACTTGATTTCCAGAAGTAGGAGAGTTCTCTCTCTTGATCTTCCTGTTTATAGAATGACCATGGTCGAAGTTTTGAAAGTTGAAAATTGTTAATTTATATTCATTGTTTATTTCTGACATTTCTGTCATATAATGGCCACGCCCACTGCTTGTACTTCTTGCAGTGCTTCTCGCCCAAAACGATATAGTGCGGAACAAGCTAGATCTATGTTCGAAAACTTGTTATTGAGTGATTCTGAAATTGACTATTCAGATTCGGACGACAGTTTTTGTGGTGATAATGATAGTCATGATATAAATAACCGTAGTGGGAAGTCGAGTGCTAAGAAACCAAGACGATTTTGTTTAGGTTTAGCTGGTCGATGCCTCCAGTAGTGGGAAGTCAAGCGCTAAGAAACCAAGACGATCTTGTTTAGGTTTAGCTGGTCGATGTCTCCAGTCCAGCACTATCAGTGACACAGAGGAATCGAGTGGCAGTGATTCTGATAATGAAACTGATACTATGCTAGCCAAAGCTGGCAAGACAGGACATGTGGCTAGGAAGCCTGCTGTTGGATGGCATCAAGCCAGAGATGGAGATACAATTGGAAAATCTAGCTTCAAAAATGTAAATTCTGGATGTAAGTTAAATCTTCCAGAAAATGCTTCACCTTTCAAGTATTTTCTGAGTCTGTTGACTGACACAATTGTTGACAATCTGATTCCAAATATCAACAATTATGCTCAGCAAAAAATGGAATTGAGTACTCCAGTACGCAGGTATTCAATTTTCACTAAATGGACACCACTGGATCGTACTACTTTTTTTCAGTTTCTGGCAGTCCTGATTGCCATGGAATGAATGCAAAAAATTCTATAAAGGATTACTGGTCCATTCAATCATATAAAAGTAGTCCTTGGTTTAGGTGCATGTTTAGTCGGACCAGATTTTTACTGATTTATCAATCTATACTTCATGTGGGTGTTCCTGATGCGGCTGGAAAATGTAAAATTCAGCCATTCATCAATTCATTGATAGAAAAATTTCAAGAAGCATTTTATCCATTTGAAAATATCTGCATTGATGAGATGGTTATAGGTTACAAATTAAGATTTAAGTACAAGCAGTACAATGCCAGTAAGCCCAAAAAATATCATATAAAATCATACGGACTTTGCGATTCGATCACCGGATACGTTTTCAACCTCCTGGTATATTTTGGTGCGGACACAGCTTACAGGCCTGAAGCAGACCCACATTCATCACATGCTGTCAAAGTTTTCGACAAGTTACTGGAAGGCATCACAGATCATCATCATTTGTTTGCTGATTGATATTATACTTCCCTGCCACTTGTTAAATTTCTGAGGCAGAAAAAATCACAACTACACTGGAACGCTAAATTCCAACAGACGCGGATTTCCAGCAGAAGTCAAAAATTTAAAAATATCAGTGAATGAGGCAAAGTGGTTCATCAATGATGAGGAGCAAGTTATGTGTGTCAGCTGGAGGGATAAAAAATATAAAAAACCCTGCCAATTGGTGACAACACATGGAAGTGTCACATATGAGGTCAGAACTGAAGGTAGGAGTAAAGTCAGGAAGCCATCACCCATCCATAGCTACAACCACTCAATGAATGGATGTGACAGAGTAGACCAGATGATCTCATATTATGGGAACCACACAAGGAAGACAGTCAAGTGGTGGAAGAAAATATTTATGTGGATAATTGAGATCACACAACTCAATGCTCATATTTTGTATAACTTGAGCTGCCCTAACACCAAAAAGCCTATGCCTTTTGCAAATTTCAAGGAGCTGCTTATTAATGAATTGTGTAGCATAGTGGGAGCAGAGGCACCTAACAATCTTCTTCAAGTAGTTTTATCAAAGCCGGGGAAAAAATCATGGAACATGAAACCGCAGAGATATCGGGGTGCCATCCATCTCATTGATTTTGATGGGAAAGACCTGCAGTGTGTTCATTTTTTGGAGCAGCGGAAAGTAAGAAAACGAAGCAGCTATTATTGTACAGGTTGTCCGGATAAGCCACATCTGTGCGCTAAAACATGCTTTAAGGAATATGACACACAATAAGTCCAGTTGTGTAAATAAAAAATGATAAACTTGACTTGTAAATAATATTGTTGTGATGTACACAAATTTGTAATATTTTTCATTCTGGGATCATTTACAAAAATGTACATAATTTTGTTATTTTTGGACATAAATTCATCAAATAAACTGTATTTTGGAGGAATTTGGATTATGTTGTGTAATATTTAGGGAGCCGCGATAGCTCAGTGGTTAGTGAACTGGACTACAAAGGACAAGAGGTAGGGTTCGATCCCAACCGACGGCTTCCGGGTTCACCCAACCTTTAATGGGTACCTGATTTTTTTCTGGGAAAGTAAAGCGGCACGAGCGCAATATCGACCACATTACCCCAAAAATCATGTGCCGAGGGTCTGTAAAATGTATGGTCACTAACACCATATTCCCTATACACCACTTGGCGTGACGCGGGTACTTTTTTGTGTGTGTGTGTGTAATATTTCAAGATAAATGGATAGAAACACATATAAAGATGGAAAAGGGTAAGTCAATTACAATATTTTAAATTAAAAATTATATTTATTCCTTTAAATAATCACATATCATAAATATATTGCTATTTTCATTTTCTGTATCAATTTCCCTTTCCAGTGATGTATAAACACATGCCACATTTATCTAAATTATTGTATGAAGTAGTCAAATGAAAAAGGTATATGGTAAAATTTCTGGAAACAGGAAAATTAACCTGGTCCAAATCTGAAAATTCCTGGTTCCTGTTCTGGTCCTGAAAGAGTTAAAGCAAAAATTAAATCACTTATCGTCAAGGACGCCATAAAGTGTACTAGAGACTGAGAGACAGTACAAAGTGATTAATCACACACAAAGGATAGAGAATATGTAATCCAAACAATCCTGGTCACTTGGACAATTCTCTAATGACAAACGAGATTTTTGGGGCATGTCAAAAGACATAGCAGCCTACTAAAAGTAATTTTGGAACGGGAAAATACAAGGTAAAAGAGGCAGAGGAAGTAAGACCAATAATGACATGAATAATGAGTAACATAAAAAGATGGACAAGTCAGCCTATGACAACATGCACTATTAAAAACTGACTGTAGAGAACCACTGGCCTGAATAAAGAGAAATGTAACATGATTCAACGTTTACTCAAGGCACTCAAGGGTACACTACTCTTCCAAGCTGAAATAATTTATCGGACTAAACTTGACCTTTGCCTTTATCATGATTTTAATTTGGTTGCGGCATGAATATAATTGTTTATAATCATATGCAGTTTTAATCTTTCATGATATTATTTATTTAATTAGATATTAAATTAATTTCTAATAATAAATAATCATAATAATGGATTCGATTCATTATGAATAGTTATTTATTATCATCATCATCATCAAGTACCGGGCCTGCATGCGTAGGTGATCATGTATTGTTACATAATTGTATCTCCACAACTTTCGATCTCGGCAGCTATTTTATTTATCATTTCTGTTGTACTGTTCTGTACGATTAATATAGTATAGTTATTATATTATTATAAATTATAGTAATATATAATATATAATATAATATATTTATATAATTATAATTATTAACATTAACAGTGACTAGTGAGATAGAAGGAGAAGGGAAGAAGGTAAATAAATGTTAATGATAATCTTCATACATAAGATAAGATAGGCTATTACTATTAGGTCATGTAAAATGCTAAATTGTAAATGCTAGGTGAATTAAAAAAATAAATTTCAGAAACTATAACTATAAATAAATATTAATAAATTTCATCACATCAAGTTACTAAGTAAACTAAGTTAGTAAAAAACTAAAAAACCGATAATTATAATAGTGTATATATTTAATAACACAACACACCTTACCTCAGCTACCCCAAGTAACAATGTACACACAAAAATGCTATTAAACCATTTCCAGACTCTGAGACTGTCAACTTCTGTAATATAGATTTAATCTACGATTAGATAGTCAAAACGACCAATTTATTTTGGTTTCCTCCTTTCCTTTTCAATACTTCCGTTCCGATCACTTGTTCTGTTTACGACGTCATCAGTTTTGCTGTTCAGCTTTCCGAAAATGTTGCTTAGACTTATGAATAAAAGAAATAAGTTTAAAAAATAAGATATTTCAATTTTGCGGATAAACAAAGACTAAACAACAACCCAATGTATAAAAAAAAATTATGCACGGTCCTCAAGTGGGACGAACAGAATACAAATCTAAACAAAAATACAAAGAAACAACAAAATTAAGGTGCCCGCGCTTGAATCATTGAATGTGTTTGCCTGTTTGTATTATTTACTTTTTACAATACGTCTCGGTTTGATCGGTATTGTCCAGGTTTATCACAATGTTCGCGACATGTAGACGAGCATTTGTCGTGAAACAGAATCACACCACGCGAAAGCATGCCTACCGATTACACCGTATGACAACGGCCACTTTTTCAACTTCCAATTGTCTGCAGAAAAACCAATGAATACTGCGAGGAGATTGAACACATACACATTACACAATTGCTTGATAGTATGTGCCTGATACGTCAAATAAATATGACATCATCATGCCTCCTAAGTATGTCCACTTGGGAAGCTCGGCCAGCTTTAATTAAAACACACCTCATACCTGAGCCATATGTAGTAGGATCGGAAAGCAAAGTGTAAACGTTTATCAATTATTGGAAGAAGCTGTTTATTGCAAAGAGCTTTTGGACTTCTGAGGCAGAAATTTGGGCAACGCAAAACGGAATCAATGTGTGTGTTTTTCCGATTGCAAAGAAACACTATATCATCCATACAGCTGCAGTAGCATACATTTTTTCACTTCTTAATACTTCTGCACTAGCTAAACGAGTGTTTTCTGTAACAAATAATAGGTGGTCATATTAGAGAGGTGATATGTTGGGCACCACTCAGTGTGAGGTTTTCTTGTGACTAAAATTAATTTCTCACTAAACTGCTCATAGTTTGTGTGGGTTTTTTTTTTTTTTACACAAAGTTAAAAAGAACCAGGAATTTATTTTAAAAATTGTTTCAAGTAAAAATGTGACAGCAAAGCATAACTTTCATACTCCGTCCAGTGATACTTCAATTGGTCCCAGTTTCAGCTATGAAATTTATGCTGTTGGTCCGGTTTCAGCTCTGAAAAGTATGGTAAGTAAGTCAAAGAAATGAGACTGTAAGAATGAGGATACGGGGTCATTCTCAAAATTTTGTAAGGATGTAGTGCTGGGAGATCTCACAATCACAACTGATGCCATTCGCACAACACTTTAAAGTTCACACAACACTTCTTCTAGTCCAGAAGGTGTTCGGCACGACGACATAAGCGAATTGGCTGACGAAAACTTGAAAAAAAAATTAGGCAAAGAGTTTAATACCAGAATTCAGAGTGACCAGATTAATGAGGAGTGGCAACATAGCTACTTACTACCGATACCGAAGCCAAATAAGGACCATTCTCAGATCAGTGCCTACAGAGTCATCACGATGCAAATACTATGGGCAAGCTACTGGAGAAAAAAGTTGCCCGTGTCCTCACCTGTCACCTTGAACAGATACGCGCATTCCCACCCACACACGGAGGTTATAGATATAACCAAGAGACATGGATCAATGCGCAGTCTTCATCTATGACATCTTCGAAGGCTTCCAGAAACGAGAGGAGACATGTGCTGCTGCTATAGTACTGGAAGATGCATACAACAGAGTACCGTTTGAATACATCATGCACGTGCTCCTCAAACTGGCGGTGCATCCCATCGTCATTAGATGGATCGCTGCTGCACTGTTTCAGAGGAAGGTGATACTCAGATGTGGAAGTTGGTCAACCGAGCCAACGCCCATTTGTCCAGGGCTGCCACAAGGTTCACCATTGTGACCAGTTCTATTTAACGTGTACACAATGACGATCTCGGAACAACAGCTGGATGGGAGGGGAAGAACTGTGACTTTGACTTTTGCTGGTGATATTCTGGTATATCGACAGGGAAGAGACAAAAGTTATATTGTCTCTACAATGCAAGACGAACTCGATCGCATCTCTTTGTGGTGTGAAGGAGTATCAGGTGCCGTGGTTAATCCTAATAAAGCATCAGTTGCATGGTTCTCACTTAACAATCATATAGTTAACACGGAAACACCGGTGGTACGAATGGAAGCTAATGAGGTGACCAGTGACAGCGTGATGACATACCTCGAGGTTAAGTTTGATCGCAGCCTGTGTTTTCGGGACCACGTCGAACATGTGATAACAAAATCCCGCAAAGGATTAGCCACCTTGAAGGTCATGGCAGCTGCCAACATAGAGCAGACGCTACGTACTTTTCTGTTCTAGGGACTAGTTCTCGTACCAATCGAATATGCCCTGACAATTCTTACTGTCAGTAAGACGCAAATTGACAGGCTGGAGAAAATACAGAATGAAGCTATGCGCATTATCTTGGGGTGTACAAGGGACACTCCCTGTGTAGCAATGATATATGTTCTTTTCTTTCCAACCATGGATGACGGGATCAAGATCTTGAGGACACGAGCATACTTGAAAATAAGAGCAGAAAAAGAGCACCCATTGCACCACGAGTTCAACACAGGGAAAGGTGTCAGGCGAAATCTTTGGTGGGTCGAGAGGAAGATGTCATCAAACAGATCTGTGGGCTTGTAAACGGGAACAAAAGGATAATAGTGTATTTGTAAAGTTGAGTGACCAATACAGTTAAAACTATCTCTAAACTGACCAAATGGTCAATGTCACGCATGGAGGGAAAAACATCATAACAGCCCCTACATACTCAAGCTTAAACAATCCGGGTGTTCTCTTATCGAATAACTTTCTCTTTCGGCACCTCTGACAATCGGTAGAAAAAGTGCACAGGGACCTAACCAAATCTGGGCGATGGACATCGCAGGATTCTGAGGGGAACCACTGGTCGCAGTAAAAAAAAAGAAAAGTAAAGTACCCCTGTCACGCCAAGTGGCGTATAGGGAATATGGTGTTAGTGACCATAAATTTTACAGACCTTCGGCACATGATTTTTTGGGTAATGTGGTCGGTATTACGCCCGTGCCGCTTAACTTTCCCAGAAAAAAATCCGGTACCCATTAAGGCTGGGTGAACCCGGAAGCCGTCGATTGGGATTGAACCCTACCCCTTGTAGTCCAGTTCACTAACCACTGAGCTATCGCGGCTCCCTTAACCACTGGTCGTATTCATTATAAAAAGTGTGGCGCATGTCGGATCTGATAACGATGTCAAGATTAGTCGAGCCAAATATAAACTATCCGTGTCCATCTCGCAGAGTTGGACATCGAACCTATCAATAAATGTATCTAGAAAATCATAACAAAACTGCAGCATTCTTCGTTTTGCGTGCTGGTACACAAAATATCCTATCTGTAAAGGAAGGTCTCAAACCGTTTTCTTTTTTAACATTTCTACCTCATACACGTCGATGTTTATTTTAGTCATATTTTTAAAAAGAGGACTATTGATGAAAGATGTAGTGTCAGTCCCTCGCATGTACGAAACTTCCGCGTTATTTTTCTTATTAGTCAAAGTTTGCCCATACGCGGCGTTTCCCAGCAGTTTCATCCTTTCCCCCGTAAAAGAGAAATTGTCATTTATATCAGCCTGTCTATGGGCGTCCGAAATACTGTCTCCAAACCGTTTAAAGCAAGCCGCTGGTTGATATTCTATAACCTGATAAATTCTCGTCACTTTCAGGCCATGGTCTATATACCATTTTAAGAGTGGGGTAGCCAAAAGAATTTTTTCGCCGCTGTAACTACCTATAAGGGTACGTCGTGAACTACTCAATAATTTATTCTGCTCGTCGTATTTTTTCATCAAGGGACAAATATCGGGGCTACCCACGTCTACGTTTAAAAAGATGGGGGTCATTTCGCTAAAATAGTCTTTGGAAGAGTCGGGGGCGCTAATATCGTATTCTATTAACCCGAATAAGGACTAGTTAACAGCAGATTTAAGAATTTGTCGGTCAATCAGGGGATATCCAGAACCGGTAAACTAAGGTGTTGTTCGGGGGAATGTCTCGGTCAGAAACCTATTGATGGTTCGATCTGTACGTTTGAGGCGTTGCCACTGACATTCCCACATCTCAACGAGATTAACGCGGCACTCGGATTTTAGGTACGCGCTGATTTCCAATGTCTTTGCGTATAAATCTGTCAAGGGTTTGTTATTGACGGGGTTAACACCTTTGTGTTTTTTAGTGATGGGACAGACATAACCATGAAATCGACAACCGTGGAACTGGTAGACGGTCCAAGTTGTCTTATCCCAGACGTCCACGTGGATCTTACGAGGATCCAAAGCCATTTCTCGGCCATTGAACTGAGTCTGTAGCTGATTTTATTCCGATGAGCCACCCAAGTCAACCATTCCTTACTCTGGATGACGTATTCATTACACCTATGGGATCTGAAAACGTCTTCAAGTCGTCTGAATATAGGAAAATCTAAAGAGCATTTCCTGATTGGAGCCCACAAGTACAAGGCGTTAGTGTCATAACCTTTAATGCTCTCAACAACTTTCCCGCCTCTGATTCGAGACTTACCTTTCTCATGGTACCGATGGAAGATTATGCGCGGGCCACCCACAATATTATTTCTCAAGGCATTGTGCAGCTCCTCCTCTCTCTTGGAACATAAGGAAAAGAGCACATTGGAGGGGAGGGTTGAAAATAAATATTTAAGGGTTACTCGCAGAACAGAAATGGCGTTCTTAAACAAATCTACATCCAAACCTTCGTAAAAATATATGTACTTGTCCGATATGAGTAGGAAGGGAACGACATCCATATTATTATACCACACCAGGAAATCCATGAGAGTGGACGTGTTATTGCCTATTCATATATTTTTTTACAAAACTCGTAATCTGTGTCCGAAATATTGCAGTTTTAAAGCGACTAAAGAAAACTTCATGATGGGGAAGAGCCGTATCGTCCAACTTTTTTAGGTTGGCAATATATTCGTAACAAAAGACGCCTTTAGTTTCGCTAATATTGTAGTCTTTCAAATACTTTGAATAAGAGAATCCGGGATATACAAAACTTACCACGTCCAAAAATATCAATTTACTCGTACCAATGCACATAAAATTGTTGTTTCGCTTTAACATAATTTAAAGGGGTTCATCTCGTTTTCTTTTTATGTTCCATAGTTTGTTCGTAATCCTCTGCTAATATTAAGTGACTTACCAGAATAGGTTTTATGACTTTTATGTCGTATTTAGCCGAATTGAACCCGAAGACGGGGAGTTCTCGCAAATACGGATCTTGTCGATGTATAAGAGAGTTGTCGTCAACGGAACTTAATTTTGTAAACAGCGTCCAACTGATCGCGCGAAATGACGTATCCTGCGTCCGATATGGTATCTAAATGCAGTGTCATCCGACAACCAAGTCATGTGAATCGCCAGTTGTAACAAAACAAACGGGTTCTTCAAACACGGGTACATTAGAGGCCACAGAGCATGGCAAAGAGATATGTTTGGCTGTAAAGATTGTCGCACTAGTTACCGCTGGTAAGTCACTACTGTCAAAGTAGCTTTCGAAATCATAGCTGCTCGAAAAAGAGTATATGAAATTATTGGGAACTTCGACTTCGTGAGAGGCCATCGTTTCCCGTATTGTTGGAGTTAAAGTGTAGAGTCCTTCCTTGTAATAAGTTTTTTTCCTCCCTCGTTACAGATCTTTTCGTGTCTTGTCAAACACCAAAAGTTTTTCCATAATTTCCCACATTTAGGACAGCTAAAATAGTGAGAGGCCGCGTCAGTGTCAGATATACACAGAAATTGTCGTTAAAATACAACAACCATAAACTGCCCTTATAACAATTACTGCCTATGAGCTTTAGCGTGAGAGCGTCTTTGTCGTCAAACTAGAAGATGTTAAAGTTATACTAAAACACTGTTCTAATTCTGGAACCTGCTGCAACGTCAAACCTCAATTCCAACATTTCTACCCCGATGATCTAACCACTGTTTCAGTAGAGAGTGCGTGACATTCTTAAGATTCGAAACACTCGATCCTCTAGATTTTGCTAAACAGCGAAACAAAAGTTATCGCTGGATGGGTGATTTTTGAGTCGTGTTCTAATGTGTATATTGCTTTATTATTGATAATGTGTGGTGGAATATCACTTAAACAACACACAATCGGATGTTCATAAATATTAATAAGATAGAAATAAGTACTTGGAATCGCCTTACATAATATTTTGTGTCTGGGCGCTGGTATAGGGCGTAATTCAAAGTATCATGGAGGTTCAGCTGGGCTACAAATTTATCTAAATCCGCTCTATTGTTAATTAGTGTAGGAGTATCTAGAACACATGCGTTGTTGCAACTGGCGTAGAAGAATTTTAAAGCGTGTTTCTATTTGTGTCGAAAGGTAAAGTGATGTGAATAGTTGATCTTGAAATGTAATTTATGTCTTTCAAATGTCTTTGATGAGATCAACCCAGTTTGTTTTATGTGCTCTATCAAGAGGATGGAGAAATGTACAGATGGATACATGTTTGTTTATGTTAAAGTGCGTCTTGATGGCTCTCCAATTATCAGTGTAGATTTGTCTGACATCATGTGGAAGAATATATAGAGTATCATCTTCAGCGGGAAGTCTCGCTCTTTTTGAAAACTGCTGTTCTTGTCGCTCGATGTGGCAGGTCGTTTGCGTGATGAAGGAGAAGAATTCTGTATACATGTCTCTGATGCTGGTAGGGTCGGCGATGAATGCAGAATGTCGCTCATGGGTCTATAAACTGTCAGCCCTTGAACAATTTTTAACGCGCACATCACATGTGTGTTGATGTAATGTGTTTTCCACCTCCTTGTGTCATTTTAGATTATTGACTCTAGTAAAAGTCATGTTGCACAACTCACAGACTACATTAGATAATGCGTTAATACATTCAACTGCATGGCTAGTTTCTATGTGTTTTTTTTCGGTTTCTGGCTCGTGTATATGTGCACCCGCATACAGAAAACCCATGAGAGATATTTCTATGAACACTATCAACGTGTCTATTTAGTGAGCTGAGCCAAGAGAATACACGCCCACATGTAGGGCACTCGTATTGTTGACCAGCCATCGTTTCCTTTTAGATTGCCTTTCCAAAAGAGAGAACACAAAAATTATATATATATATATATATATATATATATATATATATATATATATATATATATATATATATATATAAAGCAACTAACTAGAATAACTCAAAACAATACGCTAATTGGGAAGAACGACGACCCACACGAGCGAAGAGCTCATTAGTGGACATTAGTGAACCGAATATTTTACTAAAAACCGACAGCAAGGTAGGAGTGACATTTCTTATTCTCTTTATCGCTTTACTTTTAGGTAATCGTTAAGATACTCTAACTTTTTTTTTATTCATATTACTTTAGGTGATGTTTGTCGAAAAGTTGGCGTCAGTTCATCATTTGCATGATCTTACAGAGGACAGACGCTCAACGTGGATGCAGTTTGCCTGTGACAGGCACAGATTTGCAAGAATAATAGCAACATTGGCACCAGTTATAGAGCCTATTCTTTCATCGTTGCACCACTCAAAAAGTTTTACACGCATCGCCGTGCTAACGTCAAAGTCAGCAAAAAATCTGAATTGCGCCATCTTCAAAAAATTGATTAGGAAACGAGCGTCATACTTATAGCTGCAATATTTAAAACGAATAAAACCGCAATTTCTAGAACAAAGAAACGTGCAATAGACCTAATATCCACGCAACAATTTCATCCTATAATTAACAAACTACTCGTCATACCTATCGCCGATAATCATTTACGAGTTATAATAGAGCAAATATTTGCAGTTGGTCTTTACAACTGGGGTAGAAAAATCGCTTTGCATGCTCTTGTTTTTCGCTTAACGAAAAAACCTATGAGACTCCCTTTACGATTCTGACGTTGACGTTAAAATTGTGATACAACCATTTACATCCGAGGCTACCAACTGCATCGTAGAAAAAAACTACACCATGGATATTCTCACATGGCGGATATTGTTCTTTTAAAATGTTTGCAAAACATATATATTGAAAATATAATAAAGCATGCTTTTCGAATCAAGAAAAGTGTCCGTATTTTCTTTATATGCGCATTTTAAATAGTTCTTTTGACTGGTCAAAGTAATAACAATGTAATTACCTTACAACGCGAGATGAAAAACGAAATAAAATAAAATAAAACGTTTGAGTTTTTTTTATTGTTTTATTATTTAATACACCGAAAATACGACATATGTGACGACAGTTAACAACAATAAGTCTTAGTGACCGTTACAGTTACAATTGGTCTGCTGTAAATAAGCGCACATGTAATTTTTATATCTCAACATAAAGTCTTATACATGTCTGGTATTTTATTTTACACAAATGTCAAAACATGACGGTTGTGGATGCAACATCCTGGAAACATGAATCGAAAAAGACGTAATAAAGATTGCTATTTATCGATGGCCAATGTGTTAATTGGCTTGGTCCTCGAAGTGTGTCTGCCGGTGGCGTTTTCAGATTTGTGGCTTGTACTGTGTTATATTTCGCTAGCATCTCACCGGCCATAGCTACCAAGACTTGAAAAGCGCGTTGGTTTAATGTGATGCCGGTTTAGATGGGAAATTTCTTGGTCGAATCCATATAGAATCTGCGAATGTGTATTAAAGGTGTTCCGTTATATGATGAAACATAAATGGCTTTCTTGCCGTCATCTAAAGGTTTAATAAACTCACCCTGATAAATCGCGTAAACGTTATTAGTACCAGAATACATTTCGAAACTTGACTGGCGCTTTTAGAAAACACAAAACTCGACGAGCGGAATGAAAAATGCGAGCTGCGCTCAATTTATATACACCACCGACAAGAAATTATTTTTAAAAGATGATGCCATTGTTATTTTTAACCGCTGATGTAATGGCGTTTTTTAAACACTGATGTCATTGAAAAAGGCATTTGATAGTTTAGACAGAGGAATGCTTTGGAATGCTGAGTCATTACGGAATCCCCATAAAGTTTATTAAACTTTAAGTTTATTATTGTTGACAAAACAATGTATGAAGGTACGAAATGTAGTGTGGTGTATGAAGGACAGCTTACAGAAGCATTTGAAATAAAAACAGGAGTAAGGCAGGGATGCCTTCTGTCTCCATTTCTCTTTCTACTGGCTGTAGATTTATAGCCGTGTTCTAATTGTTCTTCGTATAAGACACGACACCACACATTCAAGAATGAACAAACTTGGTGTGTTATAAATAAGTCATCATTTATTATCTATATACATATAGATACTATCAGGCTATCCTTCCTAACGTTTCTGTAGATGCTTGTTCGATCTGTTAACAGTCTTGGCCGCTGAAGTATTTCGAAAAGCGTCGGTGTTGTACCTCAGCTATTCGTATAGTGGATATTCTAGCTGTCTCTTTATCTAATGTTTCTCTTTCATCTGTGTCTTCTGTTTCTAACGTTCTCTAATGGCTATCTCGGTGCCTATCTTTAGTTCACCGTCTCTCGTTCTAGTTCTCGTCCTCTAGTTCTGGTGCGTAACTTTTAATTCTCATCAGTAATTATAATTCTGCTTTCCTGTAGTTCTGCTTCTCTATTTCTAGTCTCTTCTCTAAGTTGAAGTACTCCTATGACTATCTCAGTTCAAATCGGTCCCTAGTGCGTGGCTATCTCTGTGTGTTCCTAAGTCTTAAGTCTAAGTGTGGAAGCCCCCTCTCAAGTCTGCCCTCTAACTTTTATACTCCTATCCTTTGACCGACAGTGAACCTTTTTCTCCTGCCAACTATTCTTTCTCCAGAGAAAATAACATCTGACCTGCTCCATTCCTCTCTACACTCAAGTGACACTCTCCAATCATCTGACACCGTATGACTAGACTGTTATATGAGTTCTACGTTCCCCACCAACAGCTAAGGTCATTCCCCAGCCATCTGGCACATTTAGTTTATGAGTTCTACGTTCCCCACCAACAGCTAAGGTCATTCCCCAGCCATCTGGCACCTTTAGTTTATGAGTTCTATATTCATTACCAAAGGCTACGATAAGTTTACAACCAGTGGTCAGTCAGTGCGGTTTAACATGGTCTCTTAGTCATCCCTATGCTAATTCTGTCTAATCCTGTTTTGTCCTCACTTAATTATGATTTAAATATGTATGTTTCATCATTCACGGTTACAGATTGTATTATGAAAATAACTCAAAACAACAGAAATGGGATCCAGTGGTCACTGACCAAACAACTTGATGATTTAGACTTTGCTGATGACATAGCTCTCCTATCACACAGCCATCAACAGGTGTAGGATAAAATGAGCATACTTGATGAGAGATCACAACAGCTAGGACTGAAGTTTAATAGAGATAAGACCAACATTATGAGAATTAATGCAGTTGGCAATAGCCAAATAAAATTAGGAGAAATACCTCTACTAGACGTACAATCTTACATATATCTGGGCAGTAATATAGATAAAGGGGGGGGGGAGAAATTGATACCAAAATAAGGATATCAAAAGTAAGAGGAGCTTTCGTTGCACTGGGAAACATATGGAAATCCAAAGAAATTAGGTTAAATACAAAAATAAAAATTTTCAACTCAAATGTTAAGTCGGTCCTATTATATGGCTGTGAAACATGGAGAACAACAAAATTGACAATCACGAAGATACAGACTTTCAATAATGAATGCTTACGCAGGATAAAAGGATGGGAATGGCAGGACAAAATGACTAACATAGAATTATAGAAATGTACTAGTCAAGTACCAGTGAATAAATAGATACAGCGATGTCGGTGGCGCTGGATAGGACACACACTGCGGAAGATAACTGAGAGTGTTAGACAACATGCCCTTTTTTGGAATCCCCAGGGGAAAAGACAAAGGGGAAGACCAAGGAATTCTTGGAGAAGACAGATAGAAGCAGAGATGAAGATGATGGGGAAGACATGGAATAATCTTAAGAGAATGGCAAAAAACAGAACTACTTAGAAAGTGTTTGTTGAAGACCTATGCTCCACTGGGAGCTAAAAAGTTAGAAGAAGAAGAAGGTATATGGGAGTTTCTGGATATAAAGCGATAAATGTCCCTATGGGTGGAAATCCGAAACTGTCGAAATATTCAAACTGACCATCACCATTCTAGTAAACGGCTACCTAGTGAGATCCGGGGAGATAGCTGCGATCGGTATTGATCACGAAGGCTGCGATTTTAGTAGGATCGGTATAGCGAGGTAAACAATCTCGAGCCACTACGCTAGCAAAGGAACAACGTCTCACAAAAATGTCACATAAGTATGTTGAGAATATCCTTCGTGTTAATTGTCGACGTGTTTATGCTGAATAATCTGTAAGAACCTGTCTTGTTTTAGAGATCTTCAGCACTTAAGTCATTTCTGCGTAAACAAGGACTTGAATAGTAGGATTAGGCGCGACCGTTGGAAATTTGAGCTCAATGGCGATGGGCCCTTATTTTTGCCAGTTCAAATTGTTATGCGTCCAAAAGACTAGGACTGAAATCGTAAGCGAAAAGAGTGTACGTGTTCTTGAAGTCGTTATAATCTATTCCGTTACCTGCGTCTGTTCTAACAAGACCCAACGCCAGCATGGACTTGAAGTAGGCGCGAGCGTACTGACCGTGGTCAAATTCAGTAGATAGAGGTTTACCCCAAATGTTGTGACCGGCGACTTTCAAATAGGTAAGACCAAAGTTTTTAAAATTGAAGGGGTTAGTGTCGTAATTTTCGTCCAATAAATCGATGGCTAGTCGTGTTGGTGTTTGGGTCAGAAAAATGTTGTCTTGGGAAAGAGATATACCTTTATGAATGGTAAATGTTTTATTCAAAACTCTCTTCATGGGGTATCGAACATTGCCGCGTAAGAGAGCCTTTTCTTGAACCAGCGAGATAGCTGGATTAACTGTGGCTTTTCTCACCAACAAGGCGCGTAAGTGATGACACTTTTATATTCGACTGTTTTGTCGTGAGCTGTGTTGTTAAAAATGTCATTTGAAGGGGTCAACTTAATTTTCACGTCAACGCTGTTTAGCATGTAACGCTCCTGAGCAAAAATATCAGAGTTGAGTCGATCTATCATATCCAGCTCATGGCTACCTCGGGCCAGATTTCGCCGAACTTTCAGACCCACATTCGAGTCTCCTTGGGTGTCATCTGCATGTTTTGGAGTATCGCTATAGAAGAATGCACTCGTGAGATAACCTTTCTTAGACTCTTTGCTACGGTTGAGATTGGCTTCTAGGTATGCTCGAAAAGGGTAAGTGTTTTTAGAAGCTGAAATCGAGGTATCGTTGAGAGAAACGTCCACTTGCGAGATTAGACTGTGCAGGTAATAGTTCACAGGGGCCACGTCGGCATCGGCCGATAAATTGTTACCGTTGGAAAACTAATTTTTGCTCTCATATACAGATACGTGTTGAAAAATTCGATGAATTCATCCCAATTTCCGCTAATGGCAAGTTGTATAGGGGCACCACACGCCAGAGACCTAAAGGGGAAACTTCAATAAATTGACCAGAATCAACAGATGTCTGAGTCGGTGGAACGCTAAACAAAATTAGTCCAGGATGGAAACATTCCCAAGACTTGGGGTGCACTATGGTCATATTGCTTAACCGAATATGTCTGAATACTCAGTCCTCATAGGCGTCTTACGCGCTTAATGAGAGTGAGCGCGTCATTTCGCACTTTTTATTCTTTTAGCCTCAACTGGCATCCCTGTTTGCGCTGGCCGTCTTTTCCTTCTTCTACCGCATTCGGTTTGTTGGCCTGGATCACCACCGGCCAGATGATCGATGGCTTCTTGAATTAAACGCTGACCGGATTCCTTGGCTCCTTCTTTGAATGCCTCTCCAATGTTTCTTCCCGCCAACGCGTCTTATGCGATTTGTAGTCCTGTACCGACACCTTCTCTGAGTAAAGCCTTACCGCCGGTTTTTAACCATGGTAAAATTGCTCTTCCTATGCCTCCAAAAAAACTACCGATACCGCGCCCACGCTGAGTCCTACCTCCGACAAATACCGGGAGGCCGTGATTGGCTTGATTATAGCAACACTCTTCGTATAGCTTAGCATTTCAGTGAAGCGACGTGTGACTCCATTACTCTATTTTATTCTAGCTCGAAGTGCTTCCGCGCTCTGAAATGTAACGTCAGGACCGATGTTTCGGCTTTAAATTGGATCGCAACTCCCCTGTCGTTAGTTAGAAGAATTTTTAACCTATCGAAAGAGAACCTGCTCAGGGGGACATAGTGCGGTTTGTCATATATGTGAAATATGGAAATGGCGGTTTTCTCCAGAATAGAAACTGTCCTCAGTAAGGGTACCAAGACATCCCCGACCACTCTGGATCTCTTCGAGATCTCAACAGACGTACACGTTTCTAGTTTGAGCTTCCAAATGTATTTATTCCACATTGTGCAGTGCCACGATAGCGTTTTTCACGGGATTCGATGGGAAATTTAAGATGCTTTTCAATGCTTCGCTTTTGGTAACTGAAGCTACTTTGTTCAACGACTTTAAAGTTGGCCTTATTTTCATTTCTTATATTTTAAAAAATGTAATATTGTCTCCGGGTGTTTTTTTCCCGAAATCAGCTTATTTGAAGCATCGATAAAATTATCCGCTGACTTCTATAACCCCGGCGATAATTTCATTATTAATGCTGTTATCCCCAGTGTTGCTTTTGCCTCCGGTGCTCGAGGTTTCGTAATGGATCCAGATAACGCCGTGTGAGACGTTGAAATAAGTGTTTGGAAATTTTATCTCGACCAACCCGACTTTGTAGTTTGCATTCAGCTCGATAGTTTGAGGGAGTTTGACGAGGAAGTTCCCCGGAATATTTTCAGGATAAATTTGCATCGACGCGTTGCTGGGGGCTGTGATGTAAAAACTCATCTTCTCTAGCTATGTGCCTCGAGTTTGGGGTGAGGCAGCATGTATCCCAAATACATTATTCAGGAGCGGGATCCAAATATTTCTGTCCTGACCCTCACCGTTTCTACCCATCAGATTAAATAAAGCTACGCCGATGACGGTATATATAAAGAATCATTTGGCAGAAAAAAAACGATTCTCATTCGCAGGAGTAGTTTACCAAAAACAGGCCAGAGTGAGGCTCTGCTGTCGCGGCTGGTCCTTTCGTCATTCTTCTTTTCTTCATCTTCTCTTTCTACTTCCGTGCTCAGAAATGTTTGCACGTGTTCCCCCGCCTCCATTTCGTCAGGCTCTATATCTGGATACTTGGTCGCTCCAAAACCAACTGTTGAATGAAGAGTTGTAACCGTACCACTTGACTAAGTACTCTTTTTTTTCCACCAACTCACCTTTCTTCTAAGATGCTTTTTATTCACACCTTTTTGTCTCCCACTTTCTGAAGCTCTTCTGTATAATATGAACCTTTCAGCTCTTCACCAGAATCATCTTTCACAACGTAGGTTACCGGGTTAGTGGTTTGGTTTGCACTACTGATTGTAAACAGTTCTTCTGTCCACGATGGTGTATACCCCTTTTTGAAATTAGTTCTAGATTGAGCTATCCTAACTCGATCACCGTTTTTATAACGTTTCTTGACCACCACCGAATGGCTTTTATATCTCTCTGAAATAGACAATTTATTATTCAAAGTGTTCCAGACTTGTTCGTTGATTGGCCAAGTTTACATGGGCTGGTGCCATTTTAATACTCCTGGGATACGAATTATTGTAGTTTTGGAGTAGGGCGGATAACACTTCTATATATCTGAATTTGTTTGATTTAGTAAAAAAATCACATTTTCTCTTGTAACATGTGGATAAACTGCTCCACGACGACTGCCTTTATATCCTCGTTCTCCGTAGTGAAGAAATGAACTACATTTTATTTGAGAAACTTAGGAAAGTTTTGTTGGCAAATTCTAATCCTTCGTCTGTCTGAAAATTTATCAGTTTGCGCTCGGAAAATATTTTACTCACTGCCTCCACTAGATTTTCAGGAAAAATTGAAAAAAAAGAAAAAATTGTATGTTAGAAGCTTTACGTGATTAGTAGACACAGATTCGAACGACGTTTTGGCTCAATAGGCCTTCAGCAGGAACAAACAAACAACATACACACACAGATATGTGAATAAATAAAACTAATCCTACATAGCTAACTAGTAATGAAACATCAAAAACAAAATAATCGAAATATGTTGACTTCCCTGTGTGTCGTGGACAGTGGTCAGGCTATGAAAGGAATTTCTCACGGGTGGAGCTTTAACTCTGGCGACCGCAGCCGATATACTTTGGAAAATCGCCTCATAGTCCAGTATGGTTCGCTGACCCCACGGGGCATGAATGTATCACACTCATACACATAGTTTCCTTTCGGCTGCTCCTTCCCTCTTGCATAGCCCTCTCTACCACCCATGTTGTGGCTCTTTAGTCTATCTACTATGCCACGCTATTCTTAGTTCTTCTCCACTAGTCCCCGTTGAGGCACTTTGGTGTTCTCCTATATACCTTTTTTCTGCGCTACTTACCCCTCATATGTTTTTATTGCACCCCACTCTCATACATCTCACTCTTTCCGCCTTTTGAGTACCTGTCATTCTACTGTTCTATTCTTTCTCCTTCGAGTTTGCACACTGACCCCGGTGTGAACCCTTCCACACATATGATTGTCCCCGTATGGATGTGCACATGCATGTATGTGTTCATAGGCACGGGTATTGGTATATATATATGTTTACGCATATACATGCATGTATATGTGCTCTTGCTTGTATGCATACACATGTATGCGTGTGTATATGTATGTGTATGTTTATATGTATTAGTATGTGCACGTCTTCTTGCACGTGTACATATGTATACACGCATCTGTGTGTGTGTATACATGTATTTATGGGCCCTTAGATACTTTTAGATATTGCCTTTGCCTTTGTAGTCGACGTTCCTAGATAGCGTCCCCCCCCCCCCACTCGTGTATTTTTAGAACCCTTCACCTCTGACCACAGGGTATAAATTACAGCTCCACCCGTGAGATTTTATTTTCATAGCCTGACCACTGTCCACGACACACAGGGAAGTCAACATATTTCGATTATTTTGTTTTTGATGTTTCATTACTAGTTAGCTATGTAGGATTAGTTTTATTTATTCACATATCTGTGTGTGTATGTTGTTTGTTTGTTCCTGCTGAAGGCCTATTGAGCCGAAACGTCGTTCGAATCTGTGTCGTCTACTAATCACGTAAAGCTTCTAACATACCATTTTTTCTTTTTTTTTCAATTTTTCCTCGCATTCAGCTTTACTGCAGCTTCGCATTTTTATGCATTCACTTGCATTTCTTTGCCTTAACCCCTTACTAGTTTTTCAGCAGTTTTCGACCGTATCGGAACTGACCACGCAAAATTTTAAAAACATCGATACACATAAACGAGATACAAGTACCCATCATTGTATCTTCCTAAGTGTCTCAGATCGATCAGATCAGCCTGAAGCTGACGATTCATATCACCCACGATGATGGACCGTCTTTAAAATTTTCTAACAACGGTTATTATGTCTAGTATAAGTATCATGTAGACTAACCCACTATTTCACGGTTTTGTCACCTAGCTCGGTACTACGCTGCAAACCTTCCACACCACCGTAGGCACCCGTTCGTTTCGGATTGTAGTAACAGCTTAACATCTTATCTACTCTTTTGGCCATGTCTCCCATTTTGGTGTCGGAATCTTACTTTTCCTGAGTTTGTATGTGCCCGCAGATTCTCTGTCGAACTTTTTCGGTCTAGGCGCAGTGGGACTGAGGACTTTTTTCGTCGATTTCATCTTTAAATACCGCGTTTGGTGGTGGTGTTACTACTTATATAAATTAGGGGATGAGCACACTCACTTTTTAAAATATATTAAAATAATATATTATTTTTCAACCACATTTTTACCCTTAAAAATAAGCTTATTGCCCCCCAAAAATATTTAAGGGTGAAAATATACTTGAAAGAAAAATAAATATATTTTTTTTTAAAGTGAATTGTTTTCAAAATGTGAAAAAAATAAATGTTATTTTTAAAAATGAAAACAATATAATTAAATTTAAAAAATAAACAATTGGGGCAAAAAAGTTTATTTGTAAGCGTAAAAATATACTTTAAAAAAATAATATTATTATTTTTTTTTTTTAAGAGGGAAAAATCATCTAATAAAAACACCCCTATTTTTACATATTTTGCTAAAGGAAACCCACTCAAGACAAAATATGTAAAAAATATATATTTAAAAATCATTAAAAGAATATTACATGGAAATATCCAAAACATAATCAGTCAATTCGGAAATTCCCCGAAATTATTTATCATCATCATCAAGTACCGGGCCTACTGGCGTAGGTGATCATGTCTCTTCACAAGTTTTGATTTCGGCAGCTATTTATCATTTCTGTTGTTGATCTTCTGCCAAGCCATTCTCTTAAGCTGTCTGTTATTTTTTCTCTTTGCTTCCCTTTATCTCTTCGTCCCTCAATTTTTCCAGTTGTTACAATATATTCCAGTTGTTCTCTTCTCATTACATAGCCAAACAATGATGATTGTTTCTTCCTAATATTGGAAATTAGCTCTCTTTTTGCTTTGACCTCTCTCAGAACATTATGTTCTTCTTCATTATTTATATGTGATTTATGTGATTTATTTGAAAATGTCCCATAAATGTACCTAAAGCAATTTTTTTTTCCTTTTATAATATTACCAACAATTCCTTTATCAATTCTTTCTCTTATAGTAGGATTTAAAATATTTAAATCTTGTAACATCTTTTTATCACAAACTTCATTTCTAATTTTTCTATCGTCATTCTGTAAATAACAAATATCATGATTTATAGCAGCTTCATCGACCCTATTAATTGGTTTACTCCAATCTTGTGGTGTAAAATCTGGAGGATTTCCATAAGGATCTTTTAATCTTTTTCTCAAATTAGTTCCTGGTCCTGTAAAATTATGTCCTGGTAGATGCATTTCAAAGGTAGTTTATTAATTATTGCATTTAAGTTTCCTCCTTGAGTAGCCCTGATAAATTTATTTTTTACAGTTCCACAAACAACACATTTTCCTCTTAACATATCTCTGTTGTTTTTACATTTAGTTGTTATTGAATATAAAGTATCTGTTTTCTTTTTACATTTTACACAAAAAATATCTGTCATTTTATAGTATTTAAAAATGATAAATATAGGAAATGGGACAAAGTCAATAAATTTACCAAATGAACCAATATTAAATTATCAACTTTTAGATGCTGTTAAAAAATTTAAAATACCAAATTTCAGAGGTGTTTTTATTAGAACTGAATTACCTAAAAAAAAACAAGAAAAAAGAATGTGGAATAATGAATTTAGATGGTGATTTAACTGATGAAACAAAAGGTACTCATTGGGTAGCTTGGTATAAAAATAATAAAGAAAAATAATATTTTGATAGTTATGGAATTCAACCTCCTTTAGAAATAATAGATCATCTTAGAGAAAAACCAGGAGATATACAATATCATAACGAACAAATACAAGATCCTAATACAGTAATTTGTGGTCATTTATGTTTACAATTTTTACTACATAAAAATGGCCGTAGATAAATTTGGTTTAATGAAAGATGATCCTACTAGTATTTTAGATAATAGTGATATTAAAAATAAACAAATAATGTTTGTATTTGAAGATAATAATGATTCTAATAAATGGATTCCAATACCAGCAAAATATGAGTGGGATATTGATACTAAATTAAAGGCTAGTACATTTGAAAGAAATAAATACATAATGAAAATAACTAATTCTGGAAAAATAATAGGAAGTTTAGTTAGTTTCTAAACCACCAAGTGGATTAATAGATAATGCAGTTTTAATGTTAGAAAATAAGAACCAATATTGTATTGCTTCACGTGATAATATGGAAGCACATCTTGAATTTAATATTGAACATAAAACTCATGCTGATATTATTAAGAATCCTCCTGTTGGTTCCACAATTATAATCAAAGGAAGAACTCGAAGTAAAGTTGCAAAAATGAAATATTACCAGAATTAATAATAGAAATAGGCTGCGTGCTTTCCCCCTTACTTTTCATCACATATATGGACAATATATGCAAATTAGCATGCCCAATCAAAGGAAATATACCAACACAGATGATAACAAGCGATAACACAAAAGAGAACGAAATATACGTACCAGAAAACAACAGAAGAGAGGAAGAAATAAATGAAATACTATTTGCAGACGACCAAGTTCTGATACATGAAACAACTGAGGACCTACAAGAACATATCAACAGGCTAAACAACACGTGTAAACAATACAACATGAAGATCAACATAAGCAAAACCGAAGTAATGGCAATAGTGAGAAAGAAAGAAAAACTAAACATCATAATAGATAATTTGACTCTGAAGCAAATAGACAATTTTAAATATCTGGGTAGCACGTTAACACAAGACAATAACCAAGAGACCGAGATAGATATAAGGTGTAACAAAGCATGCCAAGTTATAGGCCAAGTATCAAAGTAGTAGTAGGGATGGCGGTTAATGCCCCTTTCTTTTCTGCTTGTATACTTTATATAGAAAAAAAAACGCAGCTGCGTGTATACTTTTTTATATAGAAAAAAACGCAGCGGTTAATGCCCCCCCCCCCTAACCTTTTCTGCGTGTATACTTTCTATATAGAAAAAACGAGAAAAAAAACGCAGCAAGACGGATCGACCAAGATAGCGAGACCTTGGTGAGCATAGGTGACCTCGTGATGCGCACTGCCTCACGATATGTGTGTGCTTGTAAATAAATAGTGTGTTGTGATGATTTGAAAAGGGAGGAAAGCAGGTGCTAGCTCTCGCTTGCTCATCAGTAATAGTGGTTCGCTATCTCTCTCTCTCTCTCTCTCGCTATCTCTCTCTCCCTCTCCATCGCTATCTCTTTCGCTCTCGATCATTCTCTCTCATTCTCTCTCCAATTCCGTCTCTGTCTCTCGCGTTATCTCTCTCCCTCTCCGTCTATGTCTCTCTCGTTATCTCTCTCCCTATCCATCGCTCTCTCCATCTCTGTCTCTTTCGTTATTTCTCTCCCTCTCCGTCTCTGTCTCTCTCGCTATCTCTCTCTCCCGCTCCATCGCTCTCTCTCTCCAGCTCTGTCTCTTTCGCTCTCGCTATCTCTCTCCTTCGCTGTCTTTATCTCTCGCTATCTCTCTCCGTCTCCATCGCTCTCTCTCTCTCTCTCGCCCCCTCTCTGTCTCTTTCGCTCTCGCTGTCTCTATCTCTCGCTATCTCTCTCCCTCTCCATCGTTCTCTCTCGCTCCCTCTCCAGCTCTATCTCTTTCGGTCTCGCTATCTCTCGCTCTTTCCATTTCTGTCTCTCGCCATCTCTCGCCCGCTCCATCTCTCTCTCTCGCTCCCTCTCTGACAAGTAAATTAACCAAGACAGGTACAATAAACAAATATGAAGCCTTCTATATAATTTTCACAAGAACAATTTTATTAATTCATCAGTGAACAGATATTTTATACTTGTACAGTAAAATTTAACATCTCTCTCTCTCTCTCTCTCTCTCTCTCTCTCTCCCTTCTCCTAATCCCCTCCTAGTCTTTTCTCCCACTATGTCACCGCCCATCTCACTTTCCGGTTTGACCACACAAGCTCGAACGCGATGACTAATCACCCGATCGGGAACCCTTGAATGTGGAATAAATAAAAACTAGTGGCGGGAATGCTCTCTACCATCCACTTAGTATCGGGTCTGTTGAGCATGGCAGTGTCTACGGGGTTATGTTCCTTTAGAAAATCAACGAATCTGGTGAAATCCTCACGATTATTGACTAACTTCGGGAACTCGAGAACAGCTGAATTATTAAGGGATGCGTGGAAGAAGCGTAAATCTCCATCCTCTCTGTGACGGAAGATAAGATGGTGACCATAGTTAATTTTAAAACGAGTTGTCTGACTATCAAACACATCTCTTAAAAGAATAGACCAGTCTGTGATGAAAGGACGATCAGGTGAGTGGAAGAAAGTGTATGTGGAAACTGTTTTATTGATACTAGCGTGAGTGTTTATGACTGACCAGTTTTGTTGATATACATCCCGCACATCAGATGGTAGTGTTGCTAATGGATCAATGTGCTTTTTACCCTCTGTGGATTGTTCCTCATCTAACTCTCTCTTCTTCGATGATGAGGGGGCCAACTGTAACGAAGTTGAAGGAGCCACTAGTGAAGTGGGTGTTGTAGCAGGTACCGACGGTGTTGTAGAAGCTGTAACTGGGGAAGTGGGTATGGTAGATGATACCGATGATGAAGGAGCTGTTGTAGAAACTGAATGTTTTCGTCTCATATGTCGGGTTAAAGAACCTCGAGTCGTATACGTGCGCTGACATGTGGTGCAAACATGACGGATAAGAGAAGCTGATATGGTAGACGGTACCGAGGGTGCAACTAGCGATGTAGACGATAACAATGGTGAAGGAGCTGTTGTAGAAACTAAGTGTTTTACTCTCCTGTGGCTGGCTAAAGATCTTCGACTCGTATATGAACGTTGACAAATAGGACAAGTATGACGGATAAGAGAAACTGTTACGGTAGACGGTACCGATAGTGAAACTGGTGATGTAGACGGTACCGACGGGGAAACTAGCAATGTAGACGGTACCAAGGGTGAAGTTGATTCCTTTGCTGAATGTTTTAGTCTCCTATGGCTGGCTAAAGAACTTCGACTCGTATATGAACGTTGACAAATGTCACAAGCATGGTGTATAAGACGATGAGCGGCCCGTATATGCTGAACCATAACTTGGCGCCGTTTAAACTGCTTCGAACATAATGCACACTGATGTTTACCAGAAGATGTTTCGTTATGAGAAAACATATGTAGAAGATCAAATAGTCCTTTATCAATAATACTTAACATACCTAATTTAAATACATTAATATTTAATACCAAGCACATCAGGACTAAAAATATCTACTTTCTAACCAATCAATAAGATAATAATATGAAAAAACGAAGGAATAATACACTCAATAGACTTAACATACATACTTTATACATATTACCATTAATACAATCGAGTAGGCTTTTATTGATAACCTACCACATCGTTATGAGATAAGAGAAAAACAGAAAAAAATATTCAACTTACAACATAAAAATAGACCCACAACACAGACCGCTAGACTGAACAGTACTATGAAAATAAACTTCCGTGAATCAATCGCGCTTATAACACGAAGTTTCACATGCGACTAGTTTAAATATAATCTGGTAAATAAAAGTTGGACGACACTATTCCACTCTCGGCTAACATCTAGGCTAACCAATCAGAGAAGATTTCTATCGGACACCCATCAACAAAATGACTGACCTTTAGATTAACCAATCAGAGAAGAGGATTTCTATTGGACACCCACAAACGAAATGACTGGACTCTGGATTAACTAATCAGAGAAGAGGATTACTGTTATCGTGATAATTGACCTCATTTTCCACTTGAAGTGCTGTCGAGTCTGACGCATGGGTTACTTTAAATCGATTCGGCCCCTGATACAATCCACCTGTCGGGTCAATGATGGGGGAAATAATACAGGTATAGGTTACTTGAACGCACTTTGACACCTGATGCAATACCAGAGGAGTTGCATAAGGCCCAAAAATTACGCCAAATCGCAAACATTTTACTACCAGAACACACAAAATTTAAACTCATAAGCGAAAAAGTCGACCTCAAAACCCTAAAAATCTACTCACATAGTCATAATAGTTAGACACAACGACCATGAAGTATATTCAAGGTCCACAAAAGTTAGTCCAGAGCACAAAATTGTACCCACTTAAATATCCCAATATTAACAATTTTCTGAAAAATAACTTTTATGATTGTTACCCCTTAATATTTTTGATGGATACGCCCATAAAATCGGTAAAAATCGTAAATTTTTACTCTAGGCATACATACCCCAAACTTTATTTTAGACATCCCCATAACAAAGATTTACATTAAAAACCACTTTTAGGATTTTACCCCCGGACCATTATTGGTGGCTACGCCCCTGAATTCGGCGAAAATTGTAAACTTAGCACGTAGGCTTACCTAAAACTTTATTTTAGACATCCCCATACCAAAAATTAACTTAAAAATCACTTTTGAAATTGTTACCTCCCCCCCCCCCCCTTACCGTTTTTGAGGGTTACGCACATGAAATCCGTAAAAATCGTAAATTTTCACTCTAGGCATACCCCAAACTTTATTTTAGACATCCCCATAACAAAGATTTACATTAAAAACCACTTTTAGGATTTTACCCCCGGACCATTTTTAGTGGCTACGCCCCTGAATTCGGCGAAAATCGTAAATTTAGCACGTAGGCTTACCTAAAACTTTATTTTAGACATCCCCATACCAAAAATCACCTGATCGTCCTTTCATCACAGACTGGTCTATTCTTTTAAGAGATGTGTTTGATAGTCAGACAACTCGTTTTAAAATTAACTATGGTCACCATCTTATCCTCCGTCACAGAGAGGATGGAGATTTACGCTTCTTCCACGCATCCCTTAATAATTCAGCTGTTCTCGAGTTCCCGAAGTTAGTCAATAATCGTGAGGATTTCACCAGATTCGTTGATTTTCTAAAGGAACATAACCCCGTAGACACTGCCATGCTCAACAGACCCGATACTAAGTGGAAGGTAGAGAGCATTCCCGCCACTAGTTTTTATTTATTCCACATTCAAGGGTTCCCGATCGGGTGATTAGTCATCGCGTTCGAGCTTGTGTGGTCAAAACGGAAAGTGAGATGGGCGGGAGACATGGTGGGAGAAAAGACTAGGAGGGGATTAGGAGAAGGGAGAGAGAGAGAGAGAGAGAGAGAGAGAGAGAGATGTTAAATTTTACTGTACAAGTATAAAATATCTGTTCACTGATGAATTAATAAAATTGTTATTGTGAAAATTATATAGAAGGCTTCATATTTGTTTATTGTACCTGTCTTGGTTAATCCACTTGTCAGAGAGGGAGCGAGAGATGGCGAGAGACAGAGATGGAAAGAGCGAGAGATAGCGAGACCGAAAGAGATAGAGCTGGAGAGGGAGCGAGAGAGAACGATGGAGAGGGAGAGAGATAGCGAGAGATAGAGACAGCGAGAGCGAAAGAGACAGAGAGGGAGCGAGAGAGAGAGAGAGCGATGGAGACGGAGAGAGATAGCGAGAGATAAAGACAGCGAAGGAGAGAGATAGCGAGAGCGAAAGAGACAGAGCTGGAGAGAGAGAGCGATGGAGCGGGAGAGAGAGATAGCGAGAGAGACAGCGACGGAGAGGGAGAGAGATAACGAAAGAGAGAGCGATGGAGAGGGAGAGAGATAACGAGAGAGACAGAGACGGAGAGGGAGAGAGATAACGCGAGAGACAGAGACGGAATTGGAGAGAGAATGAGAGAGAATGATCGAGAGCGAAAGAGATAGCGATGGAGAGGGAGAGAGAGATAGCGAGAGAGAGAGAGAGAGAGATAGCGAACCACTATTACTGATGAGCAAGCGAGAGCTAGCACCTGCTTTCCTCCCTTTTCAAATCATCACAACACACTATTTATTTACAAGCACACACATATCGTGAGGCAGTGCGCATCACGAGGTCACCTATGCTCACCAAGGTCTCGCTGTCTTGGTCGATCCGTCTTGCTGCGTTTTTTTTTCGTTTTTTTCTATATAGAAAGTATACACGCAGAAAAGGTTAGGGGGGGGGGGCATTAACCGCTGCGTTTTTTTCTATATAAAAAGTATACACGCAGCTGCGTTTTTTCTATATAAAGTATACAAGCAGAAAAGAAAGGGGCATTAACCGCCATCCCTACTACTACTTATCAACACTATTGAAAAACAAAGCAATAACTACGGAAGCAAAAAAGGGCAATATACAAATCAATTTTTCTACCAACTCTGTGCTATCAGTGCCAGAATTGGACGCTGGACTCAAGAACAATAAGAAAGATAACGACCACCGAATTGAAATGTGTCAGAAGAATGACAGGAAACAGCTTAAGGGACAGAGTAAGAAACACTGACCTGAGGAAGAAACTCGAAATTGAACCAGCCATCGAATACATAAAGAAACAACAGATAAATTGGTTCGGCCACATAACAAGACAAAAAGAACTAACAATGAATCAAAGAGCCATAAACACACGTTAAGAAAACGCCAGATTAAGAGGAAGACCGAGAAAGAGATGGATAAAGGGAATACTAGAGTCACTAGGAGGAATAACATCAGAAGAGGCCAACAGAAGAGCAAAGAATCGCAGATTGTTTCTCCCCTCGACGCCAACGGCAGCAGAGGAAGGATAGAAGAAGAAGAAGAAGGAGAAGTAGAAGAAGGAGAAGTAGAAGAAGAAGGAGGAGGAGAAGGAGAAGAAGAATAGAAAGTACTAACAATTCTAGATTTGATTTTAAAATAATTTTAATAAAAGAAGAAAATAAAAAATATGGAATTAGATTTGTTACACCTGGAATAAAGATAACTCTCAAGTAGAAAACTCAACAATTGGATTAAATCTAGTTAAAATTCATGATTTATTTTATATTTGTCGTATCAGATTAACAACACAACCTGTTAGTGATATTGAAATTAAGTACTTATAAAAATGTCTACAACAATTTTACCTTTGAGAAACTACGCTATTAATTTGGATGATTTAGAAAATAGTCATGGTTTTGATAGAGAAGGAAAAAATGATGGGTTATATTGTTTCATGTTAAATAAAAATCATATTTATGTTAGAACAGAAATTTTGAATAACGATGGTATTGTAAATAAACCTTTAACATTTGTATATGAGGGGGGAAAATATATCCCAATACCTGTAAAATATGATTGGGATATAGATTTTAAAATAACGCCACGTACTTTTTCACAAATCGAAAAGAAAATAACAATAAATAATTTTGGAATAATGATAGGAAATTATGTTTCTCTACCTGAGAGTGACCTAACAGCTAATCCATTTGTAATTTTAGAAAATAGAACTTTTAGAAAATAGAATTTTAGAAATAGAAAATAGTTTTCAATATTGTCGGTATCGTAGACAGGAGCCCTGTAAGAACCATTATTTATTTTGGTACTCTTCTAAAGGAAGCACATTTTGAATTTAAAACCATACCAGGACAACCTACTGATGTTATTAATAATCCACCTATTGGTTCTACAATTACAATTGAAGGAACAAGTTTTTTTTTATAGTCGAAGACAAAGAAATATTACCAGGATTACTAATAGAAAATACTAGGAGTTCAAAATTGTATTTTAAAATGCTTGCTTACGTTCGCCCGATGACTAAAGTATTCTAGAGTATTCGTAGACTGTAGAATTCCTCTTCGTCATCAAGGACAATAAGCGAACGTGTCTGCGTTGTGTTGTGGTTTGCAGTATAACTGTTATTATTGCGCCTTTCGGCCCAACACATCCGACTTCAGCACGACATTTTTGAGTATCGGGTTGTCTTCCCTCTTTGATCCCTGATCGCTTGGCCAGACTAGACAGGTTAGTCTGTTACTGGAGGCACCACGGAGAGGTGGAGCAGGGTCTGGATGTTTTTGGTTCACCGATCCTGGCGCAAGCCATCAGCTGTGGGTCGCTGACAACTTCCAGCTCTGGTGCTGGGAGGCGCGCCTTCGCCTCCGTTAAATACTTATAAAATGCCTGTATATAAATTTGAATTAATGAATGACGATGATTCTACAACAACAATTCAACCTCTGAGAAACTATTCAACTAATCTAGACGATTTAGAAAATGTTGAGGGATTTGATTGAACTGGTAATAAAGATGGTTTATATTGTTTCAAATTAAATGAAAATGGTATTTATTTCAGAACTGAGATATCACCCAGTAGTGAATTAGATAATGGTGGTATAGTAGAAAAACCTTTAACGTTTGTATCTAAAAATAATGTGTTCTTCCCTTTACCTACAAAATATGATTGGGATATAGATATTCAGTTAAAATATCCTCAAGTCTCAAACAAAGGGGGCGATCATACCATATTAAAAATATTTAATTCTGGTAAAATAATTGGGAGTTTAGTTCCTTTATCTTCTCAAGGTCAAGCAGTTTTAATGCAAAGAGATATTGAAAATTATTTCATTAGTTCACGCGCAAACAGAGAAACCCATCTTGAATTTAATACCGAATTTAATGAAGATAAAGTGGTTATTAATGATCCTCCTGTTGGTAGTACAATAATCGTTGAAGGTAAAATTATACTCGCATATGAACAGTTTAAAGAAATGTTACCAGGATTACAAATGTAAGTTAAATATCAACCACCGAGTTCGGGTTTACTGGCTAATCCTATATTTGATTTTAAAATAATATTGGTAATAGGATGATCCCTACCACTGATATTCAACTCATAGGTCTCACATGTTTGTGGATAGCTAGTAAAGTTGAAGAAATGTGGCCTTTAAGAATGAGACATTTGCTAGACTTAACAACCTCGATATATCCCCCCCCCCCCCCCCCCAAGCATTTCTAGATTCAGAGAGACACATTTTAAAGACGATTAATTTTAAACTCACAACTCCAACTACGGTGTTTTAGATCAGTCTGTACACTGAAGTATTAAGGACGGCCCAACCATCAATACTTTTTACAAATCAGTTGAGAGTGGAGATGGCTAGTCTAGCAGACGTAGATCTTCTTAGTGGTGATGCATTAAAATTTAGTTACAGAGTTATCGCCACGTCAATACTATATATTATTACCCAAGCAAGGATGTTATTAATGAGGTAACAGGTCTTGGTTGGAACGAGATCGAGGGGTGTTGTTCTGAGCTTAAGCAGTACTATGACTTTGTAAAGTCAGTCCTTGGACAATTATCTCTTCCACTGCCCACAGATGAGGCGCTATTACTCCAGAGGCATCAACCAAACACGACAATCCTTAGAGAGCTCGGATTGATATGATAGTTACACGCAGACACTCAATAGTAAATAATAATAAATTATCACGAGGCATGTTTTGTAATTTATATATATTTTATTGATACAACACAACACCAATAGCGCGTATGCAGTAAATCTAGATACGACATAAAAACACAACATCTAGTGTACAAAAGTCTAAATGTTCAGCCTTAGCCTCTTTCTTCTTCTAAGATGACCAAGAGCAAAGGTTGTTATTTGCTGAATGTTTTAAATATTGTCGGTATCGTAGACAGGAGCCCTGTAAGAACCATTATTTATCGAATAATCATTGATCGGCGACGTAGATACTGGAAGTCTATGATCTGACATGGTCGACGGATCGTTCGAGGGAAGAGGTAGTGGTGTTGTATTAGCCTCGAGACGATCACACTCGGCCAATAACTCGTCCTGCATAGCCACGAGCTGTTCGTTTCTTCTAAGATGACCAGGAGCTAGTACTGGTATTGGCTGAATGTTTTCGACGTTGTCAGTATCGTAGAAAGGAGCCACGTAAAAGCCAGCATTTATCGAATAATCATTGATCGGCGACGTAGATACTGGAAGTCTGTGATCTAGGCTGATCTCGGGCTGATCTCGTTCACTGTATGAGTCTCGAGTGTTGATGCAATGGTTTCGAGACGCTCATACTCGCCCAAAAACTCGTCCTGCATAGACACGAGTTGTTCAAATTCTGAACGATTCAGCGTGATCCCAAACTTTGTGGGATATTTTAAAGTCGATGGCCCGAAAAAATTTCGAATATGGATCATAGTCGACCCTCTGTGTGAAGACACAGACACCACTTTCAGCCCCGCAGCCAATGGTTTGACCATTTCACGATCTGCTGTAACGTAGACCCAACAACGCCTCACAAAAATGTCAGACATAAATACGTTGAGAATACGAGTCCATGGTCTTATAGCTATAGAAGTCTCGTCGAAACCTGTCAATCTTCCTAAGTCTCTCCCCTCACCTCACAATTAAAGCTTACAGCGATTCTTTGCTCCCCTAGTCAGAGAAACTCAAAGCGTTACTCACCGCTGAACATAAAGAGGTCTTGGTCTTTTGATTACGCCTTTATGCGACTTAACTTTGAATATTTCTATTGTTTATCAGTGAGAGCTACCTTATATCAACAAGTGTCAGACATTCGTTTGTATTGGATCTATCGCTCCTGGCATCGCGTTACATAACTTCATTTGGTCCGTGGCGGCATCTGTTTTGACACCCTGTTCAGTTTAGACACCTGTCGTCTCTTGTTGACGGTTACGTCTTCGGCACCTGGCTTTGTTGACCCGACTTATGCTTGTTATTTTCTTTAAGTCTCCTTTTCATTCTATGTCGACCTCGGCTTATCCTTCCTCTCATTTTCGTTCTCGCATTCCTTTATTCTTTCTCTGACGTTCGTTCTATTCTCTCTATGCTTCCATTATCGTCCATGACTGAGTCACACTATCACAGACCTGTATAGAATTAGGAGTGATCGTTGTAAATTTGAGCTCAATGGCGACGGGTCCTGATTTTGCCAGCTCAAATTGTTCGGCGTTCAAAAGACTAGGGCTGAGATCGAATGCAAAAAGAGTGTAGGCGTTCATGAAGTCGTTATAATCTATTCCGTTACCAGCGTCTGTTCCCACAAGACCCAACGCCAGCATGGACTTGAAGTAGACGCGAACGTACTGACCGCGGTCAAATTCGGTAGATAGAGGGTTACCCAAAAACCTATGACCGGCGACGGTGACGTCGAAGTAGGTAAGACCAAAGTTTTTAAAATTGAAGGGGTTAGTGTCGTAACTTCCGTTAAAGGCAGCCGAGTCCAGTAAGCCGAGGACTAGTCGGGTCGGTGTTTGGGTCAGGAAAAGGTTGTCTTGGGAATGAGATAACATGCCTTTAGGAATGGCAAATGTTTTAATCATAACTCTCTTCATAGGGTATCGCGCATTGCCTCGTAAGAGAGCCTATTCGTGAGCCAGCGAGATGGCCGGATTAACTGAGGCTTTCCTCACCAACAGGTCGACGTAAGTGATGACACTTTTATAACCGACAGTTTTGTCGTGAGCTATGATGTTAAATACGTCCTTTGAGGGGGTCAACTTAATTTTCACGTCAACCCTGTTTAGCATGTAACGCTCCTGAGCAAAAATATCAGAGTGAAGTCGCCCTATCATATCCAGCTCATGGCTACCTCGGGCCAGATTTCGCCGAGTTTTCATACCCACATTCGAGTCTTCTTGGGTGTCATCCGCGTGTTTGGGAGTATCGGTGTAGAAGAGTGCGCTCGTGAGATAGCCTTTCTTAGATTCTTTACTATGGTTGAGATTGGCTTCTAGGTATGCTCGAAAAGGGTAGGTGTTTTCAGAAGCTGAAATCAAAGTATCGTTGAGAGATACGTCGACTTGCGAGATTAGACTGTGCAGAAAATAGTTCACAGGGGCAACTTCGGCATCATTTGGTAAATTATCACCGTTGGACAGCGTAATTTTTGCTCTCATATGCAGATACGTGTTGGAAAAATCGATGTATTCATCCGAATTTCCGCTGATGGTAAATTCTATAGGGGCCCCAGATGCCAGAGATGCCAAGGGTCCAACTTCCGCAAACTGGGCAAAATCAAGAGATGTCTGAGTCGGTGGAACGCTAAACAAATCTTGTCCAGAATGGAAACACTATGATAAACAACGCCGTAAAAAACGAATTACAGAACCCATGTCTTTCTCACCTTCCTCAAAGGACACCATACACCCACTCGATATGTCTGTTAGTGTGGTACCTACCCCCATTGATTACTCATCTCCTACATCTGAATATATCAACTTGTCACTGAGGACACTGGCTCATTCCTAACCCAGCCCAGTTTACGTTCTGAGTAGACACATCCTATCACATTTGGCACAACTCGCCTAATATCCCATATACATACATATACACATACATACATACACACACACACACACACACACATATATATATATATATTTGGTGTACTATTATTTATTACAGATTATTATGGGTGATGCTCTTATGTTTTCTTTTTTACTCGTAACGTTTTGATGTACTAATTGTGTTCATATCGTTTATTATGGTGTTTGTTACACTAACACACCACCTCTATTACCATATAATATCTCCCATCATAACGTCTATACATACAACTATCGATTCAGATAGGTCAGCTCACACCCTAATCTATACCCTCATTATTAACATATTAACAGACTCATTCCATAGACTTTCATCTACCAATTGACAACCTCTTCTCATATACACCACCTACATCACCCAGGGTGGAGCAGTCCCTCTATATAACCGTTATTATCAGCTGATGCCTGGAGCACGATGCAACACGTTGGAGTATTCCTATATCCCTTTGTATCCAAGCAGGACTCAAACACCGGCTCTCACTACGGTGGTAACAAGCAATCATGATAAGTCAGCAGTTTGGTAAAATATTAGTGTCCTATGCTGGATATTATTTATCCTGAACAGCTTATATCATGGCTGAATCTGCTAATATTGGATAGACAGATTCGACCATAGAATGAACAAGATGTATTTATGTCGCCTGGCCTCGTCTCCATTCTCCTGCACCTTTAGTTTTCTGAATTTAATACCAACACTGCTTCAAATATTGTTGTGCCGTTTTTTATTTGTGTTCTCCATCTTCTATGATCTACAACCAGATCCATCCAGTTTCTTTCACTGATAGAGAATTCACTTAAGGAAGCCCTGCATATATTCTTATATCTCAAATGTCTGCCTTTTGGACTCTTTCCCTCCCTAAGTTAACCATACAATATTTGTTTGGGAATATGATTGTTTGCCATTCTTCTTACATGACCCTGCCACCTTAATCTCCGATTCCTAAGTACTGGCATGATTAATGGGAACTTGGCTCATTGTAAGACATAAAGTTGGTTACTTTGTCCTGCCATTTGATGTTCACAATCTTTCGAAGGCAACGCACATGAAAGCTGTTTAACCTTTTCTCATGCCCTGCATAGGTAGTCCAGGTTTCTGATCCATTTAGAAGCGTACTATGTACACAACTTTGGTAAATTTGAATCTCTGTCCTGAGTGTTAGTTTGATGTCCCCATGCTCTATCTTTAAGTTCACCAAATTTCAAAGCTGTTTTTCCAATTTGGGAATTTATTTCTTTTTCATAGAAGATGGGTGTGATAAGAGAACTGAGATAGATTAACTTTATCACAGATCCAAGAGGTCTATTATTTAATGATATAACTGTGGGAATGGTTACACCCTATTGAAGCACCATAGTCTTCTGGATAGTTATTGACAGGGAGAACAAATCACATGAGCTAGCTAGATTGTCAGTCATTGACTGCAGACGAACTCGTCGTGAGCAATCGGCGATGCACCATCAGCGAATAGAAGGTTCTAGATTAGGGTCTCAACTAGGTGGAAACTCTATAATATAAATAGGAGACGCGCTTTTTGGTGCGTCCAAGATGGCGGTGTGTTTTCACCAGTCCGTTGTCAACGAAGTGTTATTTCATTTCTGTGAGCTTCTAAATGACGAAAATCAAATGCTCACGGTGCCTCCACGTGCCGTAGAGCTAATTCACTGGAGTTGTCCAGTCTATACAGTGGAAACAGGTTCTGAACCGTGCGACTGAGTGAGTGCACGTGAGTCTAGACCATCCACAGCATCGACGTTCAGCGACCAAATCAATCATGACGACAGTAAGTATTCAGATAAAGCCCAAAATACAACAAAGGAGGAAAACTAGAAAAGGTAACGTGGTGTTATTGCATTGTCGAAGTGTGAGAGGCTATGCCTAAAGTATGTGCGCTTTACATATCGGAATTGTGCATCTATAAATCAACGACGTCCGATTCTTGATAAGATACTGTGCGGCATTAATATAATGATTTTGCAAGAAACACTTCTTGGTGATGGGACAGTTAGTGCCCCTGGATTTCATTGTTTCTACAATAGAAGACACCTTGGACAGGCCATCCTTGTGCAAAACAACATTGTAGCAGCTGAGGTTGATATGTCTGCATGTGACAATGCAGAATTGCAGGTACACACAACAATAGCAGAATCTCTTTGTGTTCGATGAGGAGAACGTCATGTTCTGCGAAGACTTTAATGCTAGAGGAAACCAGTGGGATAATATCATAATCAACAAGCAGGGAGAAGACTTAGAGAACGCACTGGTGTCAGTCGATTTAGTGTGCTTGAATGATTGAAGGACAACCAGAATGGCCACTCTAACAGAGGACTATGATAGTGTTATAGACCTGGCACTGGTGTCCTTCCGCCTTCGCACCGGTTTGCAGGTGGAGTGTACTGGGATTCCATGGAAGTGATCACTATCCATGTGTTCTCCTAATTGAGAATGGCAGGAATCTAAGCCAGAAAAGCAAGCTTCACACATTCCATTATGAGAACACAGACCAGGACGTCATTAGCAAAATCAGACATAAGAAACAGGGCACACCTCGCAGAAGGCAGGAGAGATGGATGCAGCCGCCCTGGTAGAACGCAGAAGTCGAGGAAGCTTGGTGGAACAAGAGACTAATGGTCAAGACATTGCAGAAAGCCATAAGGAATGGAATAACACAACCTGGGCTATTGAAGAGGTCGACCGAAAAATGATGCACTTTAAACTATGTGCTAAGGATGCCATGTGGGATGATTTCTGTAAAAATGTGTGCTCAGAAAAATCGCTAGCCACATTCTGGCGCCTTCATCAGAGCATGGATGGCACAATACGATACAGAAGTACGCCAGATTTCCAGAACACAGGTCACATATGGCACAAATCTCGTGAGAGCAAAGGGAAGGCCCTGCTTGCCGGCTATATTGGGCAGACTGACCAGAGAAATGAGGCTGTAAGAATGAAGATACGGGGGTTCTTTTCAGAATTGTGTGATGGTGTAATGCTGGGAGAAGATTTCACAATCACAACCGATACCATTCGCACAACACTTAAAAGGCCACACAACACTGCTCCTGGTCCAGACGGTGTTTGGTACGAGGACATAGGCGATTTAGCCGACAACTTGCAGAAACTGGCCAAATAGTTAATGCCAGCATTTAGAGTGGTCGGATTAAGGAGGAGTTGCTACATAGCTACTTACTACCGCTACCGAAGCCAAATAAGGACCATTCTGATATCAGTGCCTACAGAATCATCACGATGCAGAATACTGTGGGCAAGCTACTGGAGAAACATCTTCGAAGGCTTCCATAGACGAGAGGAGACATTTGCTGCTGCTATAGATCTGGAGGATCTATTTGAATACCTCATTCATATGCTCCTCAAACTGGCAGTGCACCGCTTCCTCATTAGATGGTTCGCTGCAGCATAGTTTCAGAGGAAGGTGATGTGGAAATTGGTCATCCGAACCAACATTCTTTTGTCCAGGGCTGCCACAAGGCTCACCATTGTCACCAGTTCTATTTAACGTGTACACAATAACAATCACGGAACAACAGCTGGATGGAAGCGGTGTGATTGAAAAACCATGACTTTTGGTGATGATATTCTGGTATATCAACAGGGAAGAGACGGAAGTGAAATCGCCCCCACAATGCAAAACGAACTCGATTGCATCTCTTCCTGGTGTGGAGTATCAGGTGCTTTTGCTAATCCTAATAAAGCATCAGTTGCATGGTTCTCACTTAACAATCATATCATTAATATGGAAATACCGGTGGTACAAATGGGAGCTGATGAGGTGAAAGGGCGATGACATACCTTGGAGTTAAGTTTGATCGCAGCCTGTGTTTTCGGGACCACGTCCGGTATCCACTCCTCGCCAGCGTTGATATTGGTAAGCCCCCATACCTGTTTGAGGACATTTTATGCTCGCCCCACCCATGATATTCTTCTTTTTAACCTGACACCTTTCCCTGTGTTGAACTCATGATGCAAATGGATGCTCTTTATCTGCACCTATCTTCAGGTATGCTCGTGCCCTCCAGATCTTGATCCTGTCATTCATGGTTGGAAAGTCAAGAAGATACCTCATTGCTACACAGGAAGTGCCCCTCGTACACCCCAAGATAATGCGCATAGCTTCATTCTGTATTTTCTCCAGCCTGTCAATGTATGTCTTACTGACAGTAAGAATTGCCAGGGTATACTCGATTGATGTGAGGACTAGTCCCTGGAACAGAAGGTTAAGTAGCCTCTGCTCGATGTTGGCAGTTGCCATGACCTTCAAGGTGGCTAATCCTTTGCGGGATTTTGTTATCACATGGTCGACGTGGTCTCGAAAACACAGGCTGTGATCAAACTTAACTCCGAGGTATGACATCACCCTGTCCCTGGTCACCTCATCAGCTCCCATTCGTACCACCGGTGTTTCCGTGTTAACGATATGATTGTTAAGTGAGAACCATGCAATTGATGTTTTATTAGGATTAACAAATACACCTGATACTCCACACCAGGAAGAGATGCAATCAAGTTCGTTTTACATTGTGGATTCGATATCACTTGTCTCTTCCCTGTCGATATACCAGAATATCATCACCAAAAGTCATGGTTCTTCCACCATCCAGCTGTTGTTCCGTGATCGTTATTGTATACATGTTAAATAGAACTAGTGACAATGGTGAGCTTTTGTGGCAGCCCTGATCAAATGGATAGAGTCATTGCAGAAGTGGAAAATACGTAATGCCACCTTTGTCTACGTCCCTGGGCATGCCGGAGTACGGTAAATGAAAGAGCGGAGAGGTTGGCTAGCTGCGCTATTGTTGAGGATGGTCATCCAATAAATTAGGCAGACATTATCAGTGCCTTCTGGGAAATGGGAAGGACACAGGACTTCAACAACCTTGAGTCCACATCACTCATTCGGATGAAAGAGATGGGAGTTAAGATAGGCACAGCTAGAAACGAGAAGCTTAGTGTGCGTGTAAGAAGACTTATCAACCAACACAGAACTGGAGTCGTCAGTCGCTGGACATTGCGAGACTTGCCGAGGAGAGGATCTGAGCACCTATAGACATGTTCGGAGTGCAATGATGATGACCCGCAAAAAACTCAGTAACTCTATAATATAAATAATGTGAAATCTAACCATCTGTCAAAATCGGACTCTGATTAATGTGCTATTTGCATAATTTACATATTCAAAGCGACCCTGTTTTAATAGAAGAACTAAGTGTTTAAAAAAAAAAAACTAGAAATGTACAAATTGCATAATATATTGTGTATCAACAGACAATAGTGAACACCAGATGACAGCCACAACTACCTTCAAGTGAGATAATTACAGAGTTTGAATACCATTTTATTTAAACCACTAACATTTTTTTCATCTATAGGTACTACATTTCGGTTAATTACAATTAATGTGTGTTAAAAATTTGTGTAATACAACTGTATGGATGTCTGACTGGATTATTTGCTGAAAGTGTTTGAATTTGTGTTAATTTTAACAGAAGACATGGCTAATTATCATAGATCTTTAGAGATTATGAGTTCTAGTATTCAACTATCATTTAACAATCGTATTTCACAGAATAGCACTGCACGTTTAAATATTGATCGCTAGGAGATATAACTACAGGAAAGCAAATTACGTCTATTTGACAGTTATTTTTTTGTTGCAATAATAAATTTGATTTAATTAACTTTCCAATGAAGCAGCTGGTCATGGAAAAAGGGTTGGAACCATATAATAATTTTTTTTTAAAGTAATTGTTACAGTTACAATTATTTATGTATCTTCCCGATAGCAACATATGGTATGAATTATGGACAACCTCACAAACATAAAGGAAGACAATACATTCAAACCAAAATGCTACACAAAATCCCTTAAGATACATGGACAATGAGAAAGAGCAATGAAGACATTAAAAAAAGATTGAAACATTAAAGAGAAATGGTCATTCTGCAGAAGAAAATTAAAATACTATGACCACATCAAAAGACACAGCGTACTTGTGACCTGGCACGCACTACTTGCCATTGTTGTCAGTATAAAACTATACGGGGCAACCGAATCACTTAAACAGACTTCATAAGAAAGTCCGGAATCCTACTCTGAATGAGCCATGATCGCAGAAGAAGTTGTCAGTAGTTGCTCATTTTATCAGTGTTTTGCCAGCTGGGCCAATGTTACTGATATATCGGGGTATATCCATTTCACATATCCGCGAGGTTATATCATCGGCTTATCTAATGGTCTGTTTGCATCTGACTTTCCAAAGAATATGTCTGGCCATTGCAATGATGAAATTTAAAAGAAACTATGTTATTCATAACTTTTTTTCCAAAGTATATCGTGGACGTTTTAAATTTTTCTTTTGAATGTATGTATTAATGTATGTATTTGAAGATATTATAAACTACTACTTTGCCATTATTATTATACATATATTTTTTTTGAGAATGGTGTAAAAGAAATTAATTAAACCTGCTGCTTATTGTTACATTTTTTTCACGTTTTCGTTTCACATGTATGTGTAGTGTGTATGTTTTTGTGTCTGTGTGTGTCTTCGGAATACCTACAAGACGCTGATTCACCTCGCCTTCTTTTTCCATTAGTCAATTTAGATTTGCTATTCTTCACATTACATCCACCTTCTGTCTTTCTCCCATACCTTATTTTCCTCCTTCCTTCCTCCCATACCAATCCCTACAAGATGCTCCATTTAACAATTCACCACCATCTTTTTCCATTGGTCAGTTTTGGTTCGCTATTCTCCTTTCCACCTTCTCTCTTTACCACCCTGTCTTTACTCATTTTACTTCCCAAACCGCCCCTAAAAATCCACTACAAATCCACCAAAATACATCATGAAAATCTTAGAACATGGAGCATTTTTATCATCTTTTCCTACTGACTCTATGCATGTATTTTCATTCCTTTAGGGGTTGAATTTTGAAAAAGAAAAAAAAAAAATCACTGGGAGAGTGACACAGAAGGATAACACTTTCAAAATGTAAGATTTTTGTGTTTTAAGCGGTTTTGATCGAGCTGATCATTACATTCGGGATAAAGACTTTCCAATGATCAAAGGAGGTAATTCTCTCTCACTTTCTTCATCCCATAAGCCTGACATGAGGACTCCATTTTCTCTTGATGCTGAAAACCAACAGTAGCAGAATAAAGTAAGTAGCCAGATATATTTCTTCTTTTCTTTGCATTTGTTTTAGAATTGTATTGTTTTGTTTTATTTGTCCCAATTGATGACCTTTCAGAGTCAAAACATTGCAATGTCAGTTTGTTGTTTTATATTTGTCTTTTTAGCCAACCCATCAGAGACAAAGGAGATCAATGAGCTTCTATTTGCAGATCATCAGGCACTAATACATGGAAAAATAGACCTACAAATACACTTAAATAGACTCAACAACACAGGCACAAAATAAAACATGAAAATCAACATCAACAAAACAGAAGTCTTGAATATCGCAAAATAAAAACAGGACATCAACATAACTATAGACGACAAACAACTAAAACAAGTAGAGGAATTTAAATACCTAGGAAGTCTAGTGACAAACCATAATTCACAAACAGCAGAAATAGACTCAAGATGCTACAAAGCTAGTCAAATCATTGGACAGCCATCACCACTATTGTCCAACATGGAAATAACTCTAGAGGCAAAATGGACACTCTACAACATAATCTTCATCCCAACGTTGTGTTACCAATGCCAGTCCTGGACCCTAGATGCAAGAACAATAAGAAAAATAACCTCTACTGAGGTTAAATGTGTTAGATGAATGACAGGAAACAGCCTGAGAGATAAGATCAGAAATGAAGAACTGAGAAAAAAGCTAGGAATAAGCCCCTCCATAGAACATATAAAGAAACAACAGATAAAATGGTTTGGCCATGTGACAAGGCAGAAAGATCAAAACAACACAACGAGCCTTCAATAAATGTTGCGAGAACACAAGACCCAAGGGCCTACCACGAAAAAGATAGATTGACGGAATATTAGAAACACTAGGAAACATAACAGCAGCAGAGGCGAACAGAAGAGCAAAAGACTGCAAATTATATCTCCCTTCGACACTGAAAAGCAAATGAGGAAGGAAAGTATAGGAAGAAGAAGCAAAGCTGAAACATCCTATTTTTTGTATTCTGTTCTATTCATTTCAACTTTAACGCAGGCTTAAAGGGCTGCACACTGTTAGAAATATGATACATATAGAAATATGATTACTTTATGGTGCCACAGTTATATAAGGGGACATTTTTTTGTTTTCTTCAACTTTATTGAAAAGAGAGAATGAAAGTGATGCATTTCAAATCAAAAACTCTTTTTTATGCAAAAGATCATAATTATGGACAATTGATTTCTCAAAGCCTATGAATCTTGAAAAAGATTTGAGATTTGAAAACTTGAAACTCTGCGCTTTTTTTGGGGTGTGCTCATTTGAATCTTTCAAATTCTTACCTAAAAACTGTTAAAACCTTGGAAAAATTAGTTTTTAACAGTATTCTATTCTATTCATGGAATCAGTTTCATTGTAATTGGGGCATCCCCATATTCATTCCACTGCCCATACCAGCATTTCTTGAAGCATATGCAGACTGTTCCTATCAGGTGTTAATTGTAGATACATTTGCTTTTCCCACTAAGCACTCCCAAACATCATACCCTCTTTCCACTCAGTCTCTCAATGTATACATCATTGTCCCACTATTCTCCTCCTCTTCTCTTAAGGAATGTAGAAAAAACTTGGCAATGTCCTCTTTGTCCAGAGTAAGGCTACACTCAGTGTCAGATATGTCAGTGAGCTAATCGGGTATTTCATTGTCGTGCAATCGGCATGCCCTTGAAAGTACACCAAGGTTAACGCACTTACTGTAGTGAGCGACTACAATCCAAGAGCTGCACCCTCTCCTGCTGCAGACACTGTCTATCAATCTTCTGTAGCATACATTGCGAGTCAGTCACCAAGACTGCGTGATCTGTGCAACTAGTCATGTTATTGCTGCCCCTATCATGGAGAAATGATTCTCATGGTGGACACCATAATTTGCCAGATATACCACAAAACCCAACCGCTGCACTGTTCACAGAATACAGAACGGACTGTGTCGATCAGGGATGGCCAATAAGGTGCCCGCGGCCCGCGACGTCCTTTTTTTGGCCTGCGGTGGATAACAAATAAAATCAGGTTGCATTGAGCAAAATGCCCTGGGTAAAATTAATTTAAAATTTGCTACATTAACTTCTACCGTGGAGAAAGTTAACCCTAGTAGTTTGTTTAAAATAAAGTATAATTATTGGTGGAAACATCCGAGGTAAATCAAAGAAGAATAATAGTACAAGCAGACCTATGTTTAACACTCGGAACACTCTTGTAGTTAGTTTACCGTCGCCTTCCCATCATTCCCGACCCATCCTTTTTTCCGTTTGATCATCCTGCGATCGACTGAAACAAAGGAAGAAGCCGACATATGGTTCTAGAACCAACTCTCGGTTCAACGAGTTCAAACAGTTTCTGCCAAGAAATACTGTCAGTCACCCACCTCCTCCTCTCCAACACATTCACCCCACAATTATTTTACTTTCAGTTTCTTTCTCTCCAATCTTCTTTTCATCAGTCAAAATTATATATCCGATTTGATCATTCTGATTTTGTCGAGTTACAGTGAACAGTTCCATTTTTAACAGGAAACAGTGCTATTGTTGTAAATCTGTGTTGTCATTGTCTGTTGCTTCTGTCGTGGTATAATATGAGCAATAAACGTCAATTAAATGAAAAAAATCAGATTTTTTAATGAGAAATGGGAACATGATTTTTTATTTATCAACAATAAGTATAGCAAACCGCAGTGCCTTGTGTGTTTGCAAGTGTTGTCTGTAAATAAAGAGTATAATCTTAAACGACATTACACACTGCACCACGCTGCTAAATACAAGGACTACATTGGTACAATATTTTCTACACTTGTGTGTGATTTGAAGAAAAAGGTTAGTGCTCAGAAATCTGTTTTTACTACATTAACAACAAAACAAACAAGTTCCTTAATGGCATCCTGTGTTGTAAGCGCAGAGATAGCAAAATAAAAAAAATCATTATGTGACGATGACTTCGTAAAGCGTTGTTCTATTAAATTGGCACGTGCATTTGGGGAAGAAAAAATTGCCAGTCATTTTGAGAGCGTTCCACTATCAAAACAGACAGTCACTAGAAGGGTTGAGGAAATAAGTTCTCATATATCTAGTAAATTAAAGAGTGTCGTTACAAATTCCGCTTACTTTTCTCTGGCTTTGGATGAATCTACTGACATATCAGACACAGCACAAATTTTAATTTTCATAAGAACTGTTTCAAAAGACTTTATTATCAATAAAGAGCTACTAGCTTTAGATTCATTGCATAATACAACCAAAGGTCAAAACATTTATGACTCAGTTATGAAATTTTGTTAACGGTATCGGTGACATAAACAGACTTTCAGCAATAGTGACAGATGACGCAAAGTCAATGTGTGGCACTCAAACTGGTTTAGTTGGATTATTAAGGAAGGCTGGAATCCATTGCCCAGCATTACATTGCATTATACACCAGGAGGCGCTGTGTGGCAAGATTCTAGAAGTGGAGGATGTTATGAAAACTGTAATAAAGTGCGTGAATTTAATAAAAGGCGGGAATCAGGCTTTGATACATCGACAGTTTATAAATTTTCTATCAGAAGTTGAGGCGGAATATGGCGATTTTGTGCTCTACACACAAGTACGCTGGCTAAGCAGAGGGAATTGTTTGAGGCGGTTTTTTGCTTTGAGAAATGAGATAAAGCAGTTTTTAGAGAAAAATGATACCAACAAAGGACTGATCACAAAAATGTCTGATCCACATTTTAACAGCGTATTGGCCTTTTTAACTGATATCACCCAGCACATGAATGAACTCAACGTGAAGCTACAGGGATGTTCCCAAACAGTTTCAGATTTGGTAGGACACCTAGATGGATTTATAAGTCAACTAAAAGTTTTTAGACTTATCCTGGCCAAAGAAAACTTCATTGATTTTCCTTCGTGCAAAGAATTGATTGAGGAGACAGTGACACTGATTTCAAATTTTCTGTATTAATGTTAGACAAACTATTGGAGCAGGGAGTCATAATAGCTCAGTGGTTAGTGAACTGGAATACAAAGGACAAGGGGTAGGGTTCGATCCCAACAGACGGCTTCCGGGTTCACCCAGCCTTTAATGGGTACCGGATATTTTTCTGGGAAAGTGAAGCGGCACGGGTGTAATACCGACCACATTACCCCAAAAATCATGTGCCGAAGGTCTGTAAAATTTATGGTCACTAACACCATATTCCCTATACGCCACTTGGCGTGACAGGGGTACTTTACTTTTCTTTTTTTTTACTGCGACCAGTGGTTTAAAACTGTTGGAGCAATTCAATGAACGATTTTCTGACTTCAGTGGTATACGATTAGAACTGGCATTGTTTAACAACCCTATGAAGTGTAACATTTTCCAACAACATGACACTTTTCAGTTGGAGTTATGTAACCTCCAAAGTGACCCCTTTTTCCAATCAAGGATGGAGATAGGAGTTCTATCTATCTATCTATCTATCTATCTATCTATCTATCTATCTATCTATCTATCTATCTATCTATCTATCTATCTATCTATCTATCTATCTATCTATCTATCTATCTATCTATCTATCTATCTATCTATCTATCTATCTATCTATCTATCTATCTATCTATCTATCTATCTATCTATCTATCTATCTATCTATCTATCTATCTATCTATCTATCTATCTATCTATCTATCTATCTATCTATCTATCTATCTATCTATCTATCTATCTATCTAATCTATCTAATCTATCTATCTAATCTATCTATCTAATCTATCTATCTATCTAATCTAATCTAATCTAATCTAATCTAATCTAATCTAATCTAATCTAATCTAATCTAATCTAATCTAATCTAATCTAATCTAATCTAATCTAATCTAATCTAATCTAATCTAATCTATCTATCTAATCTAATCTAATCTAATCTAATCTAATCTAATCTAATCTAATCTAATCTAATCTAATCTAATCTAATCTAATCTAATCTAATCTAATCTAATCTAATCTAATCTAATCTAATCTAATCTAATCTATCTAATCTAAATCTAAAATCTAAATCTAAATCTAAATCTAATCTAAATCTAATCTAATCTAATCTAATCTAATCTAATCTAATCTAATCTAATCTAATCTAATCTAATCTAATCTAATCTAATCTAATCTAATCTAATCTAATCTAATCTATCTATCTATCTATCTATCTATCTATCTATCTATCTATCTATCTATCTATCTATCTATCTATCTATCTATCTATCTATCTATCTATTTCGTTCGCTCGAAGTATTGTCTATATCAGCAATGTCGTTTCCTGTATGAATTTTACTGTCTTTTGTAATTCTTGCAGTGGCCCATATAGTTTTGTCTGTAGTGTTGTATCTATGGGCCAATGGATTTTCCTCAGTGTACTATATTCAGTGCAGTCTTGAAGTATGTGTTCAGCAGTCTGTGCTTGTCTGCATGCCTGTCCACATGTACAAGTAGTTGATGTGCCGATCTTGAATTTTGTATACATGTGACTATGGAGTCGATTGTGTCCTGTTCTTAGGCGTATAATGATAACTTGTTCATATCTATTCATATTATGAAAGGCATCCTGATTTAGGGCTTGTGGTCCTCTGATTGATTTGATTATCTGTTTCTTATGATGGTATGTAACCGGTGTATCTAGTTGTGTGCCTGTTGAACCTTCCTTTGCCAACTGATCTGCTTTCTCATTTCCTGGTATTCCACAGTGAGATGGGATCCACTGCAGGGCAACCCTGTGGTGCTTGCAGAGTTCAGTCAATAAGGTCTGCAGATGTGGTAATTTTCTGGATTGTAGTGCCTGGAGTACTGATCTTGCATCTGTCAAAAACACTACAGGCTGTGGGCTAAGATTACTGTTCAGCAGTTTTTCTATTGCCAACTTTATTGCTTGTATTTCTGCATCATAATTGTGACAATATTTTCCTGTTGCTATTTTATTCATATCCCTAGTGTTATTTGGGTACTCTATATATGCACCTGCTCCCCCATTCTTTGCTGCATTCTGTGCTGATCCATCTGTGTACACACGGATCCATAGGTCTTGTGGGTATTCTTCATCCAGAAAACTGAGAGTTATTGTTTTTCGCTGTAGACTATTTTGTTCCTCTTTGTCAACTATTCCTTTCACTTCTGTCCGTATTTGAACTGATAATCCTGATTCATCTGTCCAGGGAGTCTGTTCTGGTATGGGCAGAAGGGGTTTAACAACTCTTGGCATGTCTGGTGTTTGTCTACTAATACGCTTGGCTTGGTGGATGAAGCTGCTTCTCTTAAGTCGTCCCAATGCAAGATTTTGGAATCGGTCCTTCATTGGATGTCTCGGCATGCATACAAATTTTTCTGCCTGTATCAGCACCTTTGTGTCTCTCCGTTCTCTCAGTGCTGGTATCCTCCACAATTTCTCCATCTCCAATATTGGTGTTGATTTCATTGCTCCTGTGATGACCCTAAGTGCCTGGTTTTGTACTTTATCCAGTTCTTGCAATGTGGTGTTTGATGCTGAGCACCATGCGGATGATCCATATTCTAAATGTGGGCGTATACTCTGTTGGTAAACTTTACTGAGTATTTTCCCACTCGCACCCCATGTGGTTCCACACAACTTTCTTAGAATAGCCAATTTCCTCCTTGCTTTTTGGGTTGCCTTATTTATCTGCTGTTTCCAAGATAGTTTGTTATCAAATGTAACTCCGAGATATGTAGCTTGTATGTCTTCTTTCACAGGCTCATTGTTTATGTAGATGGCTCCTGCTTTTTGTCAGATAGGAGTTGACTTTTGGAAACTTGTGCCACGGGAAAAATATCCCGCATTGAGTGATTTCAGTTTGAAAATTACTTCTATGTTCGGAAGCACATATATATATATATATATATATATATATATATGTGAATGCGCTTTTTCAACAATGAAGGCGATTAAATCGTCACAAAGAAACCGACTCACTGATGTGATGAAACGATGCATTCACATATTATGACCTCAGCTCCATGAGCCCAGTTGCGACATTCCCTGCCAAGCTGAATGATTACTAGGCTCTTTTTTTCCCGTATGTTACTTCTTTACAATCCTTGCCAGCCTTAATGTCGTTTGGATCACATATTCTCCTTATAGACCCTTCCGCCTTGGCCATCCAGGATTTTCCGCGCATGCCCCAGTTGCACCAAACTCTGAATGATTTATGTTCCTTACCACTTTCAAATAAACCCATACAGATCTATGATGCACTCTAAAGCTTGGTAAGTCAAGTAAGTAACTCATTGAAAGGACAGTATATCTCTGGGGCATTCGAGAACTACCGTAGACTCTCATTCTGAACCCTTTCCAACCTTCCGATCTGAGTGGATGAGAGAGTGAGCATACCCAAACCATAATACAATACTGAGAGCACCACAACCTACATAAGTGAGAATAGTAATGATTGCAGGATGTTTGTTCTGTACATGATCTTGATCATGCTGACACCTCTCCTTACCTTTTTAAATACCTTGCTCACATGCTGATTGAAAGAAAGGGACCTGTCAAATGATTTTCCCAAACATTTTAGTCAAACTCTCACATTACACCATTGCAGTTTATGACTGGGAGGGTATCTTTAACTATTCTGTTTTTCAGAGAACACCACTGTATAAAAGTCTTGTTTGTTATAGGATCCACACATTCTTGCAATTGCCTAGCCATTTTTGTTTTATTACAACCGTGTATTAAAAACTTCCAGGGAAGATGGCAGCTAGGTCGCCAGTGTTTTCAGAAGGCTCGTCGCATAGTGCAGATTTGTAGTTTTAACTCAATAGGCATTATGTGCATACTCAGCCATAATCAATAATTGAGGACTTCTGGTCAATATGGTGGATAGGCAGCAGGAATTATTGAGGTACTGTCTGAGAAGTGTTCCCTGTTGCATTTTCCTCATATTCCAAGTCCGGCTTGCTGCCAGAACTACTGAGTTTAGTGCTCTGTGCAAACTGTGCTTTTCATCCAGATGGTATTTCTATATTCAGATTGCTTACGATGAATGAGGATATGGTTTGACGAAGGACAGTTATGCTGTGTTCACTTTCGGTGCTGATACGCCTTATGTCTTTTGATGTGTGCTATGATGGGGACTGCAGCTGCCTTTCTTTGTCTGGATATTCGATGGGATGTTAATTTGGATGATTCATCCATTTATATATTCGGATGTTAATTCATATATTCATCCATTTATGCATATGGATTTTCGAAGGCCTTCGAATAACTACAACTATAATCAATAATTGATAAAATTATCCACTGAGGCATAATGAAAAGTAGCCAAAGTAACAAAATAACATGGACAAAAATGCCCCAAAGGCTGGCGATAAAACATTATATATGCTAACTACCTAAAAAATAAAATCTACTAGCTAGATAGTTACAAAAGCTATCTTAAAGCTAATTCACAGAGTTAAATTAATAGAGAGATATGTGAAATGTTTTAACCACCAAGCAAATGTAAATATCTTTAAAAATATTAACCAATCACAAATATTATCTTCAATTATTGCTCTTGATCTATCTATTGTCATTTTGAGCTGAAGACAGCTCATAAGGCAGAGATTCTAGAGTCTCTATGTTTGAAGATGGCTTATAAGGCAGAGATTCTAGAATCTCTATGTCTGACAATCTTTGTTATCATGTGTCAGACTTTGTACAGAACCTGCATTGTATCTCATCACCTTTTCTTTAATTTTTTTTTAAGTTCTTTTCCAGTTTTTGCATGCATAAAGTGAGGATGGATAATACATTTGATTTGAAAATCCTGAGCTTTCTTTTTGTGCTTAGTAATTTTGATTTCTATATTTTATCAAGGTTTTTGAAAATCATTGCTGCTTTTGCTGTTCTGATTCTAGTTTCTTAACTTTCTGTCTTCTTGATCTATGCAGCTTCAAAGACGTACAAAGTAATCTACTTCTTCCACTGTTTTTCCTTATAGGTATATTTTTTCTTCTGTGCAAATTTGATTTTTCATTGCTCTTGTCTTTTCTTCATTGATCTCAAATTCTATATTTCTAGCCACTGATGACAGGACATTTGTTTTTATCTTACATCATGATCACATTTCTATTGATAAGAACTATATGATTCATAATATCAAGGTCCTCCAATTGAGATCCAAGTGACTATCCAATGCCTTTGTTACCTGAACAGTATTTCTGCATTATGAAGTTAATGGCAATTCCACATAAAAAGGGAGATAAAGTACATCCTTGATTTACTCCGATTTCAAGTTTTGCCTCTGTTCAAACAACATAAAATAAACCGTCATACAGAACTTTGATGATGTTAATCATTTTTGGTGGTATTTCATGTTGTCTCAGTATATTCCACAATGACTCTATATTTTGTTGAAAACTTTTTTGAAAAAATGAATTTTAGAAGTGGTTTCTATTTTTATATATGTTCTTCAACTATAATTCTTAGGTTGAAAACCTAAAACCAGGGCAGTTTCTTCCTTTTTTTCTAAATCCTGCTTGTTCCTCACACACAGCAGTATCTATGGCACCCTTAATTCTATTCATGATGAGCTTACAGAATGCTGTAGAGGCAACTGATAGAAGAGTTACGCCTCTCCAGTTGTTACAATCTTTGAGATTACCTTTTCTTTTAAATTTTGACAATTATATCTCTTTTCCACTGTGTGGGTACCTTATCTGGTTTCCATTTTGTATTAAACATTTTCTGAAGGTTATTGTTATTGAGTTATTTGTGGGTCATCATCATTTCACTCTGAACATGTCCATAGGTGCTCAGATCCCCTCCTCAGCAAGTCCTGCAGTGTTCAGAAACTGACGACATCAGTTCTGTGTTGGTTGATAAGTCTTTTTATACGTCCACTAAGTTTCTCATTTCTGGCAGTCCCCATCTTAACTCCCATCTCTTTCATCTGACGGAATGATGATGACTCATGGTTATTGAAGTCCTGTGCTGCCCTTACCACATCTTGGAGGGCATTGATGATGTCCCTCCTTATCCATTGGTTGACCATCTTCAACGACTTAATAGCTAGCCAACCAGTGTCATTTTATTTCTTTCATTTCCCCATACTCCCGCATGTCCAGGGACATAAAGAAAGGTGACTCAACATATTTGTGACTTCTGCAATGACTCTACCCATTGCCTGCGTACAGAGCCCATCTCCACTTTTCTTATCATGCTCATCGAATCACTTAGTATGTAGGTGTGGGTGTAGTCTTGTGACTCCAACCAGATGAATGCCCTGGTCACTGCCATCACCTCCATTGTCATGCTACATCATAACGTATGCACCACTGTCTTCGTAGACTATTCTGCTTGTCAAGCGTGCTGTAAATGCCCATGCACTCCTTTGGTGTTGTATTACAGATCTGTCTGTATAGATGACTGCATCTTTCTCATTGGTGTTATCCTAGATGAGAGTGTTTACCTCCTTTTTTTTCTGAAGGTGTTATTAAATTATGACCATCCACAGCTTTTAGCATCTCAGATGTTATATCATCTTAACCAGCATCCTTTTTGTTAGTCATGAACCTTATCACTGTTTCTATTTTATTCAAGATGAAGTCATGTAAATTAATATCAAACTGCAAGGGTGGTATGAAAGTTGTATGACCTCTTAAATGCCTTGGTATTGAACGATTAAATATTTCCTTAAAGATATTTCTGGTCCAAGATGAAAGATTGTTTTTCTTCATATATTGCTATGGCTGGCTGATGGGTGGCTTAACAAGTGGCTTGTGAAAGATCTATTGTTATTGAAACATAAATTTGGACTCTTTTACATCTAATGCGCCACCTGTTATGGAAAATATATGGAACCATATTAGCATCAAGTGTAGACATAAATTCACGATGGGCTGAATACTTTAAGGTTAAGGAAATTCTTAATCGTCCAATACTGAGGCATTTAAATAATCACTCTGTGATTCTTAATAACAAAGAATTATTATAGTTGAAAAACTATTCAGCAATATTGGGTAATCCCCAACCCTCCATAAACATCTTTTTTATTCCGTAATATCACTTTACATGGACAAAATATTTTATTTGTCTTGTTTTAATGTTCTTTATCAACCAGTTTTATGGAATTTTTTTGCCTAAGGTAATGACCACATTTGGCCTGCTCTTTTTGACTTTGAACTGCCCAGGGTGAAGAGTGCACAAATAGCTTCCTTTTTTTCCTTATTTAAGATGACTAAATATTTAATCCCACTAACCAGAATTTAGGGAAGGGTAAAGTGAAGAAGAGTGCAAGGATACGAGGAGAAAAATTGTCCTCGCCTCTTGTGGGATTTGATCTGGAACTTTCTTGTCCAGAGATTGATACCTTACCTTTAGACTCTTAAAAAAAGTGATTTTGTTGTTAGTATATATTACAACAATCCTATACAAAAGTTGTATTTAATTTCACAAGAATTGTTAATTAATTTCACTGCTATGTTTCAACTTTATACAACGTAAATGGTGTTTAATGCCAATAAAAGTTTTTAAAAAAATTGCTGCAAATTTGAGTGACTATTACAGTACATAAATGGGTACCGGATTTTTTCTGGCAAAGTAAAGCGGTACGGGCATAATACCGACCGCATTACCCCAAAAATCTGTCCTGAAAGTCTGTAAAATTTATGGTCACTAACACCATATTCCCTATACTCCACTTGGTGTGACGGGGCTCTTTACTTTTTTTTTTTTTTACTTATTACAGTACATCATATTGGAAAATACATTTATACCTTTCAAACATGATGAAGACAATCATGTTGAGCCATAATGTGCAGATATTGTAGTGTAACTAGCAACACAAGGTATTCATCCCAACTTAATGGGTGTGTACTAAAGGAAAATAGAAGATGCCTTTAAAAAATATTGGTATTGATCTCATACAAAAAAATATAATATTTGCCACTACAATATATGTATGTATAAAACACTTGGGAAATTATGGCCAATCTATACAATTGTATAGTTATGTAACAAGATCAAAATAAAAATTACATCTTAAATAGAATTTCTTTATTTTTAAAAAACATTTCTAAAGGAAATAGAAGAATAATGGTCTCAGAATATATGCTAAAAATCAGTTTCAAACATTTAATCTTCTGTGGATATTGTAATTGTTGATGTGGAGTTACTTCTTATTCTAGGTAACGGATCCTGCTTTAATCCTAGATAACCTTTAGATGAAGTACGTTTTAATGTGAACACAGGCTTCATTATGTCAGATTGTCCTATCTGTGATCCAAGGTTTTGAAGGCCTGGCAGTTCACTTTTGCCTTGAACCTGAAGAAAAATATGAAACAACATGAATGTATAATCTTTCCTCATATCCAGTACTTTAGTTACTAGTATTTTCCCAACCTTTAACATTTATGACAATTAAATCTTTATTTTGAGTAAATATCTCAAAGCCAAGTAACACAAAATTGAAGCCTTTGAAATGTAGATTTATAGAAGAATAGGAAGAATTGGTTGGAAAGAAATGAACACAAATGATGAAGTCTTATGACAACTAAAAATGAAAAGTGAACTAATAAATACAATTCAAACAAGACAAATGAGAATTTTGGGGCATGTTAAAAGACACAGCAGCTTACTGAAAGTAATCTTGGGAGGGAAAATACAAGGTAAAAGAGGCAGAGGCAGACCAAGAATAACATAGATGAGTAACATAAAAAGATGAACAAGTCAGCCTAGAACAACCTGCACTGTCAAAGCAAGAGACAGAGTAGAATGGTGCTCCATGGTAGCCAACCTTCGATGCGAAGACAGTACTCAAAGATGATGATTTCAAAGTCATCCTTCTTTGCTCAATTTTAGAATCAAAATATTCAACAGAATTTTCAATTTGGCTCCAAGTCTTAAAGTGAAGGCCGTGCTATGGAGTTCATGCATGTGGGCCAGGATTTTCTCAATGGGAATAACGGGGGACCTAAGAGTTCACCTGGTGTGCAGTGATGATTATCCTAACAACAAACAACAACTGTGAAATGGATATAATGTGTCAGTGCTGACTTGATGGGTAAGCTCAACAAATTTTCTGACACATTTTCACAGCTTAAATTTCAATTTTGTAATAAAGATATTTTTGAAAACTATTATGTTTTCACACTTCTCCTCTAGAAAATTGAGAGTCTATCTATTGTCTTTATGAGCTGAAGATTGCATTTAAATTCTATTTTCTCCATGTATGATGATATAATAAATTCTCCATGGTAAGGGGAGAAAAAAATAGAGCTACTGTTACCTGCCATGTAAGTCGTACAAGGCAACCAAAAAGGTTTTGGAATCATTGCCTGTGCAGTCGAGCAGAACGTGAATGTAGCAACCTTGTCAACAGAATTTACCAATGCATTTTGGAAAATGCTGTGACAAGTGGTGGAGGGGATGTAGGGAATTTCTGACTGCAATGAAATTGGTTCCATGGATAGAATAGAATAGTGTTTCATGCAGCATTGTTATAAATGTTGTGATATGATCTTACTTCCTGAACACAGAAAGATCTCAAAAAAATTCACTCACAACAGTGAGAATATACAGTGTAATTGCAAAAAGCTTGACAAAAAAATGTAATTATTGACAAATTGAGTAGGAATAAAATTTGAAAATTTCACTCAGGCTGGGAAATACATTCTGCTCTTTGAATTGTCTACTATCATAAAATTTTTACACATGTAATATGTACACAAACATGGAATGATCTTGAAAGAATGGCAAAAAACAGAATGACTTGGAAAGTGTTTGTTGAAGACCTATGCTCCACTGGGAGCTAAAAAGGTAGAAGAAGATGAATATGTACACAAGACAAAGAGGAAGACAAAATATTCTTGGAGAAGGCAGATGGAAGCAGAGATGAAGATGATGGGAAAGTCATGGAATGGCAAGAAACAGAATGGCTTGGAAAGTGTTTAAGACCTATGCTCCACAGGGAGCTGAAAGGTAGAAGAAGATGAATGTGTACACAAATTAATAATTAAAAAAAAAGTAAAGTGCTCCCGTATAGGGAATATGGTGTTAGTGACCATAATTTTTACAGACCTTTGGCACATGATTTTTGAGGTAATGTGGTCAGTATTACACCCATGCCGCTTTACTTTCCCAAAAAAGATCCTGTACCCATTTAAGGCTGGGTGAACCTGGAAGCCGTCGGTTGGGATCGAACCCTACCCCTTGTCCTTTGTAGTTCAGGTCACTAGCCACTGAGCTATCGTGGCTCCGTGTACACAAAATCTTCAAGTTTATTTCTCTCCAAAAGGACTACATGAGTTAAAGTGAAACTTAAAAAAAACAATGCAGGGCACTTTCAACAAGCATCAAGTACACATTGTGATGAGCAAGTGGTGAGTGAAAGATAGACTTCCATCCATCATGGCAACACTTAGGAGTTGGAGACTAAGATAACTGGGTTGCATGAGAAGAATGGAAAACAACTGTATTCCCATATTGTATGGTGAAGTTGGGGATGGAAAGAGAGCAAAGGGCTGACCAGTGCTGATATATAAGAATGTTTGCAGGGCTTCCTTGAGTGAATTCTCTTATCAGCTAAAGTAGCCAGGAAAGTTTGGCATCAGATCGTAGCACATGGAAAATGTTGATAAAAAACAGCACAGCAACATACAAAGCGGCTTTGATTTCAAATTCAGATGATAAAAGGTGCAGGAGAAAGGAAGTGAGGAAAGCACCACAAATGCATCTTGTTCATACTGTGGTCAGAACTGTCTATTCAATATTGGGAGATTCAACCATGAGAGAAGCTTCTCAGTAAAACAGCACCCGGCTTATGACACTAATATCAAACTACTGACAAATCTTGATAGATAGCTTGCTACCAGCAGTCTATCAAGAAGCCAAGGGCGATATATATTTGTGTTTTATATATATATATATATATATATATATATATATATATATATATATATATATATATATATATATATATATATATATATAAAACCAGCAATACCGATCAATATGGCAGATAGGTGGCAAGAGTCATTGAGGCTCAGTCTGAAACGTGTTCCTTGTTGCAGTTTCTTCATATTCCAAGTCTAGCTTGCTGCTGGAGCTACTGAGTTTATGCTCTTTGCACACCTTGAGCTGTGTTTTTCATCTGGTTCATGTTTTGATGTTCTGATTGCTTATGATAAATGATGATATTGTATCACGAAGGTCAGTTCAGTTGTGTTCATTTTCGGTACCGCCTGGCTTTATGACTTTTTTGGCATGTGCTGTAGCATCTATGATGGGGACTGCAGCTGCCTTTCTTTATTTGGATCCTTCAATGTGATGAGTTTTAACTTGGATGATTCCACTGGCATGGGCAGTTAAGCAATTATGGACTTTAATTCATTTGCAGTGATATCTGGGCCTTCGACTAATACCATATAAAACCACAGTGAGATTTAATGAATAACAAAGACTTGAATAGTTTTGAGAAACATTATAAAGAATAAACTATTTTATATTGATTCAGTCATTCAACATAAATACTCATGGATGAAAAAAAAAGTATATTTATATGTTGCAATGCAAGATTTATTTGATGACATGAAATAAAACTTTGTGCACAATATGCTTGAATATTGAATAAATGATAAAGTGAGCACTTTGAATTTTGTGAAAGTGTCACAAAAGAAAGACTGAAACTTTAAATAAGCACATCATCCCTACTAAAAAAAATTAATAAATAAGATCTTGATCTCAATACTGTATTTGCCCAACTTGAGCTGTTATCACTGCTTGGCAGTGACTTCTCATCAAGCCAATGAGATGTTGGATCCATTGGTGGGGCATATTATTACATTCTTCTTGCAACAATTGTGCTATCAATCTTTCGTTCTCCTGAAGTATTGTCTATATCTCCAATATTGTTTCTTGTATAAATCTGACTGTTTTTGTTGTTCTTGTTGTGCTTACAGTGCCCTATATAATTTTGTCTGTATTGATTTATCTATTTGCCAATGGGTTTTCCTCAGTGTACTATATTCATTGAGCTGCGATAGCTCAGTGGTTAGTGAACTGGACTACAATAGACAAGAAGTAGGGTTCGATCCCAACCGACAGCTTCTAGGTTCACCTAGCCTTAAATGGGTACCAGATTTTTTCTGAGAAAGTAAAGAGGCACGGGCATAATACCGACCACATTACCCCAAAAATCATGTGCTGATGGTCTGTAAAATGTATGGTTACTAACACTATATTCCCTATACGCCACTTGGCATGACGGCGGTACTTTACTTTTTTTTTTTTTTACTATATTAATTACAGTTTTGAAGCATGTGTTCAGCAGTCTGGGGGTGCCTGTTCACATGTATATTTGGCTGAGGTACCAATCTTTAATTTTGTATACATGTGACTATGGAGTTGATTATGTCCTGTTCTGAAGCATATAATAATAACTTGTTCCCATCTATTCATATTATGGTAGGAGTCTTGATTTTGGGCTGGGGGGGGGTGTTGTCTGTCTTCTGCTCTCTTGTTTCCTGGTATTCCACTGTAAGATGAAATCCACTGCAGGGTGACCTTGTGATGCTTGCAGAGATCAGTCAGTAATGTCTGCAAATGTGGTAATTTTCTGGAGTGCTGATCTTGCATCTGTCAGAAATACTACAGGCTCTGGGCAAAAATTACTGTTCAGCAGTTTTTCTATTGCCAACTTTTCATCTTGGATTTCTGCATTATAATTGTGACAGTATTTCCCTGTTGCTATTACAATTATGTCCCTGGTGTTATTTGGGTACTCTATGTATGCTCCAACTCCTCCATTAATAACTGCATTCTGCATTGATCAATCTGTCTACACACGAACCCTGAGATCTTGTGAGTATTCTTCATCAAGGAAACTAAGATTGATTGTTTAGGCTGTATACCAGTGGTTCCAAATTTTTTTTGGATCCTCACTCACTTTAGAGAAAAAAAAATTGCTCACCATAATATGCTCCCTAGAAATCTACCTTCATTACACAAACAAAAAGGAAAAATCTAGTGACAAATTAATAATTCTGTTATGTATCTGTATTTTAAACTACACCCTCCACAAAATTAAAAAAAAAAGATGCTGCAAAAAAGACACTTTGAAGAAAGAACAGACAAAAAATTGCAGTGTTGGGGTAAAGCTGGTAGCAGGGAGCAAAAGGTGGGGTGTAGTGTGCACTTCTACAAAGGATGGTGACAGCTTTAAAAACTGCACATTACAAATTATTTACATTTTTTTAGCTACATGAGGCCTTCTTCAGAACAAGGACAAGACAAATGGACAATGAAATGAAGTTATATTCACAACATAAACAATTTGTAATATGTGGATGACACAGTTTTAATTGCAGAGACAGAGTATGAACTACAAGAAATGATAGACATAAAAGAAAGCAACAAGAAGGGTCTCAGTCTGAATAGTAAGAAAACAGAAGTAATGGTATTGAAGAAACAATTATCACCATCATGCAGCATAAAAATAAACAGGACAAATCTGAAACAAGTGCAATGCATCAAATACTTGGGCACAATAATAACATCAGATGGAAGATGCACCACAGAAATTAGAAGCAGAATAGCTCAGGCCAAAATAGAATTTCATCATCATCATCGAGTGCCATCTCTGCAATGAAGGTTGGCTACCATAGAGTGCCATTCTGCTCTGTCTTGCTTTGATGGTGCAGATTATCATAGACTGATTTGTCCTTTTTTTGGTGTTACTCGTCCATGTTAATCTTGGTCTGCCGCTGCTTCTTTTACCTTGTATTTTCCCCTCCAGGATTACTTTTAGTAGGCTGTTGTGTCTTTTAACATGGCCCAAAATTTGCACGAAATCAGAGGAAAAGAGGAAGACCCAGAGAGGCACTGAGAAGAACATTGATGAGAGAGGCAAGAGCAACAGGAATCAGCTCCCTCAATGAGATAGAGCTGCTTGCACAGAACAGAGACAAATGGCGAGATTTGATAAAATGTGTTTAAAAGAATTGAAAACTGCTAGAACAAAAATTCAGATAAGAGGGAGTATCTTGGTCTACGCCATATGAGCCAGCTATGGCTTGAAAGGTCAATAGATAGATAGATAGATAGATGTAGAGATCCCAACTCATAAAACTAGATACCTACATAAGAGAACATGTTTATGCACATGCATAAGTATATATACATGCATTATGTAAGACATATAAGTATAAGATATCTGTACATGAGTATAGAGAGCAAGAACATTGAGGGTGGTGGGGAGAGAAAAGGGGGAGGGACTCGGAAGGAAAGGTGGATATAAGGAGGAAAAGTAGAAGGAAAAAGGGAACTAATTACCCACGAGTGAGAAAGGAAATCTCTCATAGGGTGAGCTAAATCATACATGCAATCAGATGAATCTCTAAGACGAATCGGCTATGACTGTCAGAAGAACATGACACTAGACCAGTGACATGGACGTCGACCTTACCCTCAAGGTCCTGAGAGTTGAAGTGGAACGCTACAGGGGTACCTGCATCCTGTGAGATATCATAAGGATAGGGTCCATAGGAGGCATCAGGTCTCACTAATGTAGATAATCTTACATCACTCACATATGATATCATAGATAAAGTTGCGTGATATTCACCATGAATCTTCTGATTTTGATAGGGCCATTGGGGAACAGAATTGTATCTGTCCGGAGAATGCGGCTGCAAGTATTACACTGATTATGTTCACAATGGTTAGTTAGATGATTATGGACAGAGGAAGGAAAGCGGCCTCTGATAAGCATGTTGAGCAGTTACGGTCACTCTTGAACGCAACCATAGGAGGGTTGGGGAAAAGTAGACTGGTGGCAGGGTTGAAATGGAAAATAGGGAGGTAATGGTGAATAATTCAGATCACCGCAAAGTGGTGAGGGTGGTGAGTGAGAACAAATATTACCCTATCAGAGGAGGAACGAGTAGAAGGGGCAAGGGTAGCCTGATGGGAGGTGTATAGAACATGCTGAAAAGCAGGTAAGACTGATTCGGGATAGAGACATTGGCGAAAGAAGTCCAACATAAGGTGGGCCTAATGTAAAAAAGCATCATCATTCTGGCAAATTCAACTAAGCCTGAGTATCTCGGAAAAAGGAAGAGAGTTTCTGCAAGATATCGAGTGGGAAGAGTCATAGTGGAGGTAACTATGGGAATCAGTAGATTTATAGAAGATGGAGGTAAGAAGGTCGGAGACACCCAAGGAAACTCATATCTAGGAAGGAGACAGAGGAGGTAGAAATAGAGGAAGTGATGCAGACCAAGGGGTGAAAATGGTCAACATAATCAGCTCTCCTCCTTGGTCAGATCAGTCAGACCAGAGCAATCATTTATGTACCTACGGTACACATAAGCAGAATAGGACCCCTTGTAGGTGTGAAAATCTGGTGCTTAAGGTAACCCATGAACAGAGAAGCGAAGTTAGGGTCCATTTTGGTGCCCATTATTATTCCACTGGTCTGAGTGAAGAAGTTGTCATCGAACTCGAAAGAGTTGTGGGTGAGTACTAATTCCACTAGATGGAGGACATAGGTCGCAATTGAAGATTGTCTTCTCTTATCAAGGAAAAATTTTAGAGCTAGAATACCATCAGTGCGTGGGATAGAGGTGTACAGGGAGCAGACATCCATGATAAAGAGATGGTAATTACAGTCAGGAGAGAGAGTATTTGAAGCAAAGATATTGAGAGTATCATTGGGGTCTTCAACAAAGGAGGGAAGGTTCATGACAATGGGTTTAAAAAATGACGAGGAAGTCAGAAATGTGTATCATGAGACACAAACATGCCATGGCAAATTGGTCAACTGGGTGAGTAGTGTTTGTGTATTTTGGACAATATGTAGAAGGAGGATCTATCCAAGCCACTATCTGGAAGGATCATCATTGAAGTTGATTTTTATTCTTAATTAGATTTGTAACCGTACCGAATCCACATTCCACTAAATATGATGAAGGAAATCCAACCACCAACTTTTATACTATAATCCATGATCCAGCATAAAGTTTTGGTATCAACTTTTGTAGCCAATTTTAACCAAATTACACTTCCATCAAAACCCAGTATAATATTCAATAATTTTCAGCTAGATCAAAATACAATGAATTTTAAAGCAGTAAATATAAAACAAAGAAATGAGCAAACAGGCTTCAGGAAAAAAAATAGAAGCTGCATATATTAAATTGCCACACTCTAACTACAGCAGTTTTCAGAATAATTGACAGATATTTACATATATTTTGTTAATTTTTACAAAGGCCTTAGATAGCATAAGCAGAAATAATCTATGGAGAATACTGAGGGTTTAATGGAATTCCCTACAAAACAATAACAACTATAAAAACTCTGTATACTAAATTTGCATGCAGCATTAACCACAATAACCAGCATCATAGGTAACCTCAAGTCCTGACTTTGAGAGCTTTTCAATAACTGCTGTTTAAATTGTTCAGCTCTGATTATTTTCATCTCCTTCATGTAGATTGATGTGCCAGTAAACAAACAAACGGTTGACTTTAAGGAATCTGTACCAGTACTATGGTGTTCACATATCTGTGGTCCTTTCAGTGAATCAAACTTTATTGGTGCATCAATTGCTGACAATTAGTTAAGAGGGTATGTTGCCTAAATTCAGGAGAGCAAAGGAAATAAGGAGGGAAGACCTGTGAACCAGCATTGTTTTATTTCTCAATCGTTTCATACTGATTGTTGAGGAGAAGATCTGAGCACTTATGGACAGTTGTTCAAAATAAGATGGATAAAGCATTATAAAAGCAAAGACCATGGCCTTCAATTTTAAAAAAACTGAAAACCAGTTAAAACAGAAAACCAGGTGCTTGCAGCAACTAATAATTTTATTTACATGGGAGGTAATTTAACATCACATATGGAAGTCAGTAATGATATCAACAAAAGGATAAGTAAAGCTTGAATAGGTCATCAGTCTAAACATCAGGATATCCACCCAGTACAACACAAAAGCTAAACTATTGATATATGAAAGTTGTATGCTTCTATATGGATCTGAAAGATGGAAAACAATAGAAAAGGAAACATCAAGACTGTCATCTTTTCACACAGTCTGTCTAGAGAAAACATCAATACTGTCATCATTTCACACAATCTGTCAGAGGTGTTTCAGAGGAAAATTCTCAGAATATTTTCAATAAATAAAATAAAATCAATAAACAAACTCTGCTCAAAAAAGCTGAACATAGTTATAACAGGCAGATGAAGCTGGATCTGTAATATCCGAAGAAAAGATACAAGAAATAATCACAAAAGCTGCTGTGGAGTGGACTCCATAGAGAAGACAAAAGAGAGGTGGACCAATAACAATTCTGTGGACAAACAAAAAAATTTTGGGTCAGATTTGGATGACCACAAACCATACAAAGTGGAGATTGAGTTATTGAGTTATTTGCGGGTCATCATCATTGCACTCCGAACATGTCCATAGGTGCTCAGATCCCCTCCTCAGCAATTCCCTCAGTGTCCAGCGACTGACGACTGCAGTTCTATGTTGGTTGATAAGTCTTCTTACACGGCCACTAAGTTTCTCATTTCTGGCTGTGCCCATCTTAACTCCCATTTCCATCATCCAAAGAAGTGACGTGGATCTGTGTTTGTCAAAGTCCTGTGCTCTTCCCACATCTCGGAGGGCATTGATGATGTCCGCCCGATCCATAGGTTGCCCATCATCAACGACAGCGCAGCTAGCCAACCTGTCCACTCTTTCATTTCCCCATACTCCCGCATGTCCAGGGACATAGACAAATGTGACCTTACATATTTTGGATTTCTGCAACGACTCTACCCATTGCATGCGTACAGAGCCCACCTCCACTTTTTTTATCATGCTCATCGAATCACTCAGTATACATGCGTGGGTGTAGTCTTGTGACTCTAACCATTTGAATGCCTTGGTCACTCCCATCGCCTCCATTGTCATGCTACTCGTGGTCATGACATATGCACCACTGTCTTCTTTGACTATTCTGCCTGCCGAGCGTGCTGTAAATGCCCATGCACTTCTTTGGTGTGTATTACAGATCCGTCTGTATAGATGACTGCATCTTTCTCATCGGTGTTATCGCAGATGAGACCGTTGACCTCGGCATTAACCACGACCACAAAGTAGAGATATGTTATTGATGCCCTACAAGACTCCACATGGTATCCTAGTCATTGCTTGCTTTTTGGTCTGTGACCAAGGAAAGAAAGGAAGGATTCATTAAAAAGATTACACCTATGAATTTTCAAGTTAAATTGTTTATATGCTTTCAAAACAAACATGAGCCCTAACAGTAAGAAAAGGTTGGAAAAACAATTATGCAGTAGTGTAGCAAAATACAAGGTTAAGGGATTGAGTAAGTGCAGAATAAGGAAAAGGGTATAGCTGTATAAAGAGAAAAAGAGGACAAGTAGAAGACAAAAGTCTGTTAAAATAATCGTGAGTGTTAACAAGGACAAGAGCAGTACACTGTTAGACAAGATAAACCACCTGAATAAGGTAGAGCTTAGAAAAGTGTTAAAATATGTGAATTGATGGATAGATAAGAAAAGTGTGAGTTTGACAGTTTTAGCAGCAGTGGGTAAAGATATATAGGACCTTCAGCAGGTAGTGATGGACAAAAATAGTTTGGGAAAGTCAGTCAATAAATAACCTTTTAGAGATGTAGTTGAGATGTTAGACTGAATACTGAATGGTCAGAGACTAACAATGTGAGAATGGCTGGACTGATAAGTAAGGAGCTTATATTCCAGAAACATTGAGAATCTGTAGAGTAGACATCTAAGATGTGTTGCTATATGTTGTGTACAGTTATAGTGAGATTAATATAAAAGACATTGGTAAAGTATTTGCATTGTCAGTATGATTAATTTAAGATATACAATCATGCTGTGTCAGACATAGATAAATATTTCCAATTCACAACCATTCTTTTAGAATTACAGATTTGGGCCACTCTGTGCCTAGTGAGACATTTTAAATACTAAAATGAGTTTACCTGACTTTGATTTAACAATGCAATGTGGTAATTTTTCATCCTTTTCTCAAAATCCAGGATGTAACTTGGGAACATAGACTTTTCATCAAATGCTGTTATCAAAGCTGAAAATAAATAGTTCAAAAGTTATAGAAACTAAATACTGTTATCTGACAAGCATATGATTGTTTAACCTTTAATTACGATACTAATATCTGTGGTTCACATGTTTATGATACCATAGTAAAAGATCATCAAGCGTTACACATTTTAAAAAAAATATGATGATCAACATTTTCGGGAAGACGTGAAATTCTGGTCAATATGGCAGATAGGCAGGAGGAACTATTATAGGCTGTGTCTGAAAAGTGTTCCTTGTTGCAGTTTCCTCATATTCAAAGTCTGGCTAGCTGCCAGAGCTACTGAGTTAAGTGCTCTGTGCACACGGTGAGCTGTGCGTTTCATCTGTTTTGATCATGTTTCAATATTCCGATTTTTTTATTATTTATGATTTACTAATTATTTCAATTGCTTACGATGAATGATGATATTGTATGATGGGGAACTGATGGCTGTGTTCACTTTCTGTGTGGTTTCGCCTTATATCTTTTGGCGTGTTCTGAGATTGCTATGATGGGGTCTGCAGCTACCTTTCTTTGTTTCGGAGATGAGATATTAATTCAGATGATTCTACTGGCATGGGCGGTTGAGCAAATATGGATTTTAATTTGTTTGCAGTGATACCGGAGCTTTCCATAACCGTAACCATTACAATAGTAAAAATTACTACCTTTTTAACATTAGGAGTTATAAAAATAATGTTTTCTTTGAACATTTTGACACACAGCTGTTTGTTTACACTAGGAGAGACACTGAGAACTTGGATTTCCTGTCTCAGGTTGATTTATGACCTGATATTGATGATATTTGATCGCAGGGGTAGGACGTGTTAAAATGTCTATCAGTACAGATGCCGTAAGTTCATCAATATGTTCGGCTACTTCATAGTGTTATTTGCTGCATTACAAAGGTTGTTTGATACCAGTTGATGATCAGGATAATTTCCCTGGTGAATGCAAAAAAAAAAAAAGGGGGGGGGGGGAATCAACCAATTTCTTGAAAATTTGCTAATTCTTTTTTGCATTATTTGTTGTTGTTGTTGCGTTCGCCAGCTTTCAACTCTGACGAAGTCCCTAGAGACTAGGAACTGAATTTTGCGTGTTAATCCATTTTTCCCTGGCAGCCTTATGCACAAGGGTCCCTCGCCGCACAGGCAGATAACTCCAACTTCAGAGGTACACATGTTTTTTCTGTCGATGAGTAACTGACGTTTCAAGCCGGGTCTCGCTGCTGAGACCAGGGGTGGTTGTCGCAGAGAGAAATCATAACAAAAAATCCCAACTGGTGTAGCCGAGATTTGAACCCACAACCTCTCTGTCCCGAGGCCGGCGTCTTGCCTTGAGACCAACTAGTCCCCCATGGACTGGGAATGTGAGGAAACTGCAACAAGGAACACTTTATTCCAATTCACAGACATTCTTTTAGAGTTACATATTTGGGCCACTTAATATGGCGGATAGGCAGGAGGCATTATTTGAAATCATATGTCACGAAATAAAAAAAAATTAAAAGATCCAGCAACAATAGAAACAAATCCAACACTCAGGGGTCACTGTAAGTGGTAATTAAGAAATTATACAGAAGGGAAAAATGTTTGAACATGGAAAAATGGAAAATTTGGAAGAATTTGTGTTTTGATATGGTAATTTTTACTACAGTATTGTAATCTAAGGTTAAATACCAAATTTTCTTTGAGTTTCTATAAAATTATGAAGGGAGAAGAGTTCTAAAGCACAGTATGACAACTATTAAAAATTATTTAATAAACAGAATGTGACAAAGAAAGGTCGCAGAGAATACTCCAACACTACAGAATTAAATAAATTGTTACTAACATTCACAAGATTCATTTTCAACAAGTGCAGGTAACTTGGCGTGAGAAAAATTTTTAGACTCTGGTTGGTGGCTGAAATACTTGTTAACATCAGGTCTTACTAGATTTTGAATTGGTGTCAGTTCTTGAGTCATCAAAGCCTAATGATTACATAAATAAATGATCAGTAAGAATACATTGAAAACACAATAAATAATGGGCAGCTTAGCTATGATATCCACTATGAACATTAACATTAATGTTATGAAGAACAAAAAGAAATATTGGTCAGTTACCTGAATTCAGAAGTTTGATACAAATGTCAGTCATATCCTTAAAGTCTACAGTCAACCCGAAAAAATACCATCAGTTATCTGCCTTAATTAACATATTTATTACCCATTACCATCATTTTATATGGCCTTTGGTGTCTTCACAGACGGCTGGTAACAAGCAATTATGATATGTCAGCAGTATGTGCAAAATACTGTCGTAATTTCTTTGTACAATCATGAATCGCCACAAAGGGTAATGAAAACGTTCTGAAAGAGGCCAAAGCAAAAAGAGAGCTAATTTCTAATATTAGGAAGAAACAATCATATTTTTTGGCCATGTTGGCCAAAATTCACTTAAGGAAGCCCAGCAAACATCCTTATATCATTTTGGTCTCTTTCCATACCTAAGTTCACCATACAAAATTTGTTAGGGAATACGGTTGTTTTCCATTTTTCTTAAATGACCCAGCCACCTTAGTATCCTACACCTGTGTTCCCATGATAGATGGGAGTTCAGCTCACTGTCAGACATTAGAGTTGGTTACTTTGCCCTGCCATTTGATGTTCATTATCTTTCAAAGGCAATGCACATGAAAGCAGTTTAACCTTTCTTTAACCTTTTTTCCGTGCCTGGCACGGTAGTCCAAGTTTCTGATCCATTTAGAAGTGTACTAAGCACAAAACTTTTGTAGATTTGAATCTTATCTTAGTTCTAAGTATTAGTTTGGTGTTGGCCCTTGTTCTATCTTTAAGTTTATCAAATGTCGAAGCTGCCTTTCTGATTCAGGAACTTATTTCTTCTTCAAGAGAAATGGTAGTTGTAATAATAGAACCAAGATAGGTGAACTTTCTTTAACTCTTTCCATACGGAAGCTTTTTATCGACGCAATGGAAGAGATTTCAGAGACAAAATTGTTCATGGTCTTAAGAATCAATCTACATATTTATATTTATCTAACATATAACATATTATATACGAATGTTTAGATAATTGAATAAAGTATTGTATTTCACCAATATCCAGATGATACAAGACATGTAAAAAGAATATGGTTTGATTGCGTTCACACTAATCAAATTGAACTTGGCGCACTATGCAGCGAAACATACGTTGCCAAAATCGGCTTTGCGCACAGTGTGGCAAAATGCATGGAAAGAGGTAAGATTCAAGGGGTGTATTATTTAATGTTATAATTGTGGGAATGGCTACAGTCCTTTGAAGCACCACCCATACCTGATAAATTTATCCATTTTTTGTTCCAAGTGCTGCTGTGTCAAGTAATGCTATCAGAACAATTTTTAAGTTTAAAATAATATCTGCACATGTAAATTATAAATTTTCCTTTCTTTATTAGTATACTGTTTATTTCCATTGTTAGCTTTTGTTATATTTCTATATACTATGTGAGGTGTGAAGACATGAAAAAGACAAAAATAAATAACTCCATCATGATATGAGCATTATGTATAGGAATCTGGTGTAAATACTCATATTTTTCTTGATCATCAGCAAATTTTAAGTAATTTGGTCAGCACTACAAATCACCTCGTCCTATCCCAAGCCAGTCTGATGCACATAACAGTCTGTTGATCTTCATAAAGCATTTTTACAATATGCACTACATGTAAATGAGATAACAAACATATATATATATCTATCTATTGTCCTTTCGAGCCGAAGACGGCACATAGGGCAGAACCACAATCTCAAAAACAGAAACCTTGCGTGCCAAAGTGGCACATATTGCAGAGATCACTGCTCTAAAATATATGGTGCTGTTTCCATAACAATACTTTTTACAATGACAGCTTGTCAAGCCATCGATCAACCTCCTTAGTCGCCTCTTACGACATGCCTGGAAGGTCACAGTGTCACTATTCTTTACTTCCCTCATAATGAGACCCTGGTAACACACAGGTGATATATATATATATATATATATATAGACCTTATAGCCGTAACCGGCCCATAGGGCATAGACCAAGATACTCCTTCTCTTATCTGAATTTTTGTTCTAGCAGTTTTCAATTCTTTTAAAGATATTTTATCAAATCTCACCATTTGTCTCTGTTCTGTGCAAGCAGCTCTATCTCATTGAGGGAGCCGATTCCTGTTGCTCTTGCCTCTCTCATCAATGTTCTTCTCAGTGTCTCTCTGGGTCTTCCTCTTTTCCTCTTACCTGTTGTTTCCCACATGAGGGCTTGCTTTGCTATTCGGTTATTATCTCTTCTCATCACATGTCCAACATATGACCACCGTCTTCTCTTTATTATTGAAGATATTAGTGGTTGATTGGTGATTTTTCTAATTTCCTCATTTGTTTTGAATTCGTTCCACGCTATACCAAGTATTTTCCTTAGACATTTATTTTCGAATGCGTTCAACTTTGTTTCTATGTCTCTTCTTGTTTTCCAGCTTTCCCACGCATACATAAGGGTTGATAGTACATTTGATTTGAATAATCTAAGTTTTGTGTTTGTGCTGATGAGTTTTGATTTCCACAACTTTTCAAGGCTTCTGAAAGACATTGCTACTTTAAAAGTAAAAAGTAAAGTACCCCCGTCACGCCAAGTGGCGTATAGGGAAATATGGTGTTAGTGACCTTATATTTTACAGACCTTCAGCACATGATTTTTGGGTAATGTGGTCAGTATTACGCCCGTGCTGCTTTACTTTCCCAGAAAAAAAAATCCGGTACCCATTTAAGGCTGGGTGAACCCGGAAGCCGTTGGTTGGGATCGAACCCTACCCCTTGTCCGTGGTAGTCCAATTCACTAACCACTGAGCTATCGCAGCTCCCTTGCTGCTTTAGCTATTCTGATTCTAATTTCTTTGCTTGTATCCTCTTCTTGATCAATGTGACTTCCAAGATAGATAAAGTGATCGATCTCTTCCATTGGTTTGTTTTCCATGTATATTTTGTCGTCTGTTGGAATTAAGCTTTTCATGACTTTAGTCTTTTCATGATTGATCTCAAGCCCAATTTTGCTGGCTATTGATGATAGTTCATTTATGTTTTCCTGCATCGTTTTTGTCTGACTGCTGATGAGAACTATGTTATCAGCAAAGTTGAGGTCCTCCAAATGGTCTCCTTGTATCCATTTGCTGCCTTTATTACCAGTGCAGCATTTCTTCACTATGAAGACCATAACAACTCTAAATAACAAAGGTGTAAAATATATCCTTGTTTAACCCGTTTCTATTGGGAAACATTCGCTCAGTCCTTCCTCTGTTTGAACTGCACATGTGTAACCATCATATATGTCTTTAATAATATTTATGATTTTTTATGGTAAGCCATATTGCTTCAGAATATTCTACAATGAATCTCTATGAATACTGTCAAATGCTTTTTTGAAGTCAATGAAGTTCAGTACAAAAGGTTTTTGCTTTTCAATGTGTTCCTCCAATATAAGTCGTAGAGTAAAATTGTGGTCAAGGCAGCTTCTCCCTTTTCTAAACCCAGCCTGTTCTTCACGCATTACTGCATCTATTGAACCCTTTATTCTATTTAGGATGATTTTGCAGAATAACTTTGAGGCAACTGACAAAAGTGCCATGCCTCTCCAGTTGTTACAATCTCTAAGATTGCCCTTTTTTTTGAATCTTAACAATGATTCCTTTTTTCCATTTATGACGTGTCTTCTCTGCTTTCCAAATGATGTTGAACATTTTCTTGTGATAGATTAAATTATAGCTATCAACTGCCTTGAGGATCTCAGTTGTTAACTTATCCTCTCCAGCGGCCTTGTTGTTGGCCATACGCTTTAAGGTGGTTTCTATTTCGCTCAAGGTGAAGACATCTAAATTTACATCTAATTCTGCTGCTGGTGTTTCAGCTTCAAAATCTATTAAACTGTGGGGTAGTGGACGGTTAAGAATTTCTTTAAAGTGTTCTGCCCAATGGGCTTTTATGTCTGCGCTTGTTGTTAGCATTAAACCAGATTTGTCTAGAATTGGTGTTCCACTGGATGTATAGGTGTTTGTCAGCATCTTTTGTACAGTATAGAGAGTTCTGCTGTCTCCTGTAATTGCAGCTGTCTCTGCTTTCTCTGCCAAATTGTCTATATAAGCTATCTTTATGACACATATTACCATTGCTGGTGTATGTCCGGGGAGGGGGGGGGGGTCATGACAGGACCAGAGGGATAAAGGCTGCTTGGTTAAAGCAGTCACCACGATGTGTGAGACTGAGGATTTTTATTTCACCCGACAAAAAAAAATCCTATCTGTCTACCGCTGGTTTCGAACACTGTATGCCAACTTTTCAGCCAGTGAAACAGTGGATTTTGCTGCACAGCCACACACTCCATATATATATATATATATATATATATATATATATATATATATATATATATATATATATATATATATATATATAATTACTTTTAATTAGTTTCTGCTGTTTTATACGCTCAAGTGCTTTAGAGTACACAACAAGCATGTAAAAGATTTATATTGTATTCTCTGCATTTTTCAATTATGTTTATCATTTTTTTAAAATATGTTCCTTTGTCCCTCAAAAACACAGTCCACACCATGTTGATTTCATCTTCTAATTTCTAAATTCTATGGACTCTTCCCATGATCATTTTAGTATAATCTTGCAAACATAGCTGACTAATGCAGCTGCTCTGCAATTGGTAAATTCTTTTAGGCTGCCTTGTTTTGGCATTGGAATAAATGTAGTTTAATGAGATATTTGCAGGTCATCATCATTGAATTCCAAATATGTCCATAGGTGTTCAGATCCCCTCTTTAGCAAGTCCTGCAGTATCCAGTGACTGACGACTCCATCAATCTTTCAGCCATAACCTGTTGTTCTGAATATTTTTACATAATGTAAGGTATATTTTAATGCCCTGTTCTCCTCCTGCTTTAATATGTACTGAGCTTATCTCATCACATCAAGGTGTTTTCTCATTTGTTAGACTTTCTACGACTAATTCTATTTAATCTAAAGTTGCTTCTTGTTCCTTTCTTCTGTTGTCATTGTTATTGGCTGCAGCATACATTTTGCTGCAACAGTCCTTCCATTGTTTATAAGTGCAAAGAGTTAGACAGGGTTGTATCTTATCACTTATTTATTCTATATACATGGAAAATATATTGAGAAATGTTTGGGAAGTGTGTTATGGTGTAGGAGATAACATAGGGCAGGAACTGTAATGACATCACACAGATATTGTAGACCACAGTTGATCGAATCACTGACAGGTGTGGTAGTAATGGAGTTGTGATCAATCATAGCAAGGCCAAATTGCTCTGGTGCTCACTGAATAATCACATTGTGCAAGATGAACTGCCTACTCTGAATTACAATGGTATGCACATTGAAAGAGTCCACGGCTTTAGGCACCGTATAATCTCTTTTGACAGTTCATTGTCCTTTAACTGTCATGTAAATAGTGTAGTCCAAAATGTCAGGAAATGAGTGAATACAGTAACGATTATGGCAAGATCTGACTTCAATCAACGAATGCTATTCTTCTTTACCCAATCACTGGTGTTGTCAGTCATTGACTACAAACTGGACCATCTTACCATATCTCACACTCAGTTAGCTAAGTTGGAAATGGCACAGAAAGAGGCTACATGAGCCTTGTTGGGAATATGCCATTCACAGCTATATGATTCCTGTTGAATCATCCAAGCATTCACTGCGACACTTATACATGCAAGCAAAAATGAACATGGGAGTGTACTGGGGGCATGTAACAAAACACATCCATTGCTACAAGAAGTACAGTCAATGAAAGGCAACTGCAATAAACATAGGAGATCATGGCTGGCAGAGATTGAGACAACACTGGAGGGCATATGCAACAAGGAGGACACCTACTGGCAGGGATTGGATAGATGTGCACGACTGGCATGAGTTAACCAGGCTGGTTATACACTTGGACAGGAAATACAGTGACTGGGCACAGGGCATGACTAAGTGTGAGATCAAGGAGGTACTGCAACTTCACTCCCAACCTCAAGACCTGATCATCGACACCAGAGATGGTCAAATGATGGCTCGCAGGCCAGATCCTGCCCACTAGTCTATTTTCTTGGCCCTTCAAGCGTCCACAGAAATTACTATATTAAATATTTATAAATAAAAACAAAAGTTTCAGGGGCTAAAAAAAAGAATTGATGCAAACAATGATCAAGGGATTTGTTTACAGTTAGCGTTGCAAAGTTGCTTTTCTTTTAGTTGGTGATAGCATCTTTGGCTTAGCATTTATCGTGCATAAATTTTCCATTTTGCGGAAAGGGGTTAATAAATTTGGGAGGGAAGAAAGGGTGGGGGGACTTCGGCCCCAATTCTGGCTTTGAAGTAAAATTCATAAACTTTTCTCTGTTTCTTTCATTCCTTTTAATAGGGCACTGGTCAGTCTCAAGGCAAGATGCCAGTCTTGAGACAAAAAGGTTTGAGTTCAAATCTCAGCTGCACCAGTTGAGATTTTTATTTGTGATTTCTCTCTGTGGCAACCACACCTAATCTCAGCAATGAGGCTGGCTTGAAACGTTAATAATATAGAAAAAAATATGAGTACCTCAGAAGATGGAGTTATCTGCCTATGCAGCGAGGGACCCCTGTGCACATGGCTGCCAGAGAAAAACAGATTAAGACACAAAATTCAGTTCCTAGTCTCTAGGGACTTTGTCAGAGGTGAAAGCTGGGGAACACCACAAAAAAAAGAAAAATTTCTTTTTGATGTGCATGAATACTGTCTGTAATTTGACCCAATCATCTATCCATAAAAATACTCCAACGTTTTTTTAGTAACAATCTTTCACTTTGATTACAACCATCAGTTCTGTGTTTATAACTGACAAGTGTGGACCAACCTTCTGTAGCTTTTAGCTCTGATGTGAGTTCATATTTGTAAAAAAATGTTCAAACTCTCTCTCTCTCTCTCTCTGTGATCAGGACTCAATCAGAGTAGGATTCCAGACTCTCACATGAAGTCAGCTGTCAGGTTAAGTGTGTTGATCACCCCCACAGACAGAACATCACAATTACAGTCTGCCAGATCCACTCTGATTGAACACCCGTTGCACTGTGTTCTGCGCCAGTGGCCCAGTGCATCCGATTTCAGCCAGCATTTTATTCAGGTTAGCTTTCCTTAGCCTTTGATTGTCCCCAATCTTCCTGCAAGGCAGCAGATGATCTTTTCTTTAGGGGGATTCTGCCCTTAGATGGTCGGCCCTCCCAGGTTTACGAGCACCATCTGCCTGAGTCACTAGAGGTGACTAACACAGACATGCACACACAAAGATATGAGATGTGATAAACACAGACATGCACACAGCGATACGAGGCATGACTAACACTGACACACATCAATATATATATGACACATAACTAACATAGACATGCACATAAAGATATGAGATATGTCTGACATGGACATGCACACACAAAGATATGACACATGCCTAACATAGATATGCACACAAAGATATGAGATATGACCAACATAGACATGCACACACAAAGATATGAGATGTGACTAACATAGCCATGCACACACAAAGATATGAGATGTTACTAACATAGCCATGCACACACAAAGATATGAGATGTGACATACACAGACATGCACACATAAAGATATAAGATATGATTAACATAATCATGCACACAAAGATATGAGATATCACTAACCCACACACAAAGATGTCACATGACTAACACAGATACACACTAAGATATGAGATATTACTAAACACATACACACATAAAGATATGAGACATGATTAACACGGACACACCAAGATATGAGATATGACTAACATGACACACACCAAGATATGAGCCATGGCCAGCACACACACACACACACACACACTAGCCATGGCCAGCACAGAAACACATCAAGATATGAGCGATGGCCAGCACAGAGACACATCAAGATATGAGCCATGGCTTCACGGAAAAACACCAAGAAATCAACCATGTCCAGCACAGAAACACATTAAGGTATCCATATGCTTGGGTTTGTTGTAGTCGGCAGACTCTTCTTAACGTGGGAATCATCGACATATGAGATGCAGGCCCCGATTAACTGTTCACAGGTTTCGTTCAAACAGTTGTCCGGAGATTTGATAGTGCAGTCTGACCCGTAGAACGTTCCCTTGCATGTACAGTTCCCGTTTGACTGTTCACAGGTGTCGTTGAAACAGTTGTCCAGACATTTGAGAGTGCAGTCTGACCCGTAGTACGTTTCCTTGCGCGTACAGTCTGTACTTTCCAGGTCACATATGATGTCACAGCCATCAGAACATGTCTGTTTGCACTGTAGCCCAAAATTACCATCGGGACAAGTGTCATTACAGGTGTAGCCAAGATGCTTACATTGTAGGCATTTTCCGGATTTTTCCTCACATAAAGGACAGACACTAAGACAAGACCCGGAGCAGTCATGTCCATAGATCCCATGTGGACAGTTGCCATGACATGTACCGATGATGACGTTGCAGCCTCATAAATCCTAAATCAGGAGAACGGCAAAAATTGATTGAGAGTTGCCTCAACTGATGTATAATCTGCGTCCAGATTACATGTGGTGTCGTTGTTATCAAACAGGAAAGTAGGTTCAGATTTTTGGGCGTATTTGCAAACGAGATCCAAGTACTGACACTGGGGTCCGAAATATTCGTGCTGACAACTGTCATTGTTTGGGCATGTCCCTGTAGTTTTGTCACAAGCTGAGTCATTATAGCAGTGACATTGTAATGTACAGTTTGCCCCAAACCAACTGTCTGCACAAGTAAGGTCATTAGCTTCCAAGGTCACGAACAAAGCCAGCAGAATAAAGACTTGATCTACAGCGGTGGTTTATGAACTGTGTAAAAACATTTATTTTCAAACCAGTGGTTACATTTCTAAAAATCCGTGAACTCGCTGTGATAACAGATAGCGTGATGTTCAAAGTCAACATTGTGTAAACCATCATTTTCAAACTTAGAAAAGTGGATTGTGAAAATCGCACATTTAAAATTGAATGAGAATTTGATTATTTGTTCATTCTCAATCTAACAGTAAACCTCGGTGCTTAATTTGCATTTAAGTGTTAGCGTTTAAGTGTTAGCCTGAGTGAGTGTTAACAAAAAGGAATATAACTTAATGTGGCACTATGACACCAATTATCAGAAAATGTATGAGAAACATAGCGATGAAGCCTGGAAAGTTGAATAAACACCAATGTATATATCATCATCATCAAGTACCATGCCTGTTGGCCTGTAGGTGATCATGTCTTTTCACAACTTTTTATCTTGACAATTATTTATCATTTCTGTTGTTGACCTTCTACCAAGTCATTCTCTTAAGCTGTCTGGTATCTTTTCTCTTTGCTTCCCTCTATATCTTTGTCCCTCAATTTTCTCAGTTGTCACAATATATTCCAGCTGTTCCCTTCTCATTGTTTGACCAAAAAATGATGATTGTTTCTTCCTAATTTTGGAAATAAGCTCTCTTTTTGCTTTAACCTCTTTCAGAACATTTTCATTACTATTTTTAGCTGTTCATGGTATTCTGAACATTCTTTTGTAAAACCAAATTTCTACAGCCTCCAGTGATTTTCTTGTCTGTTGTCCTATTGTCCATGATTTACATCAATATGTTAAGACTGGCTCTACATAACATTTAAGAACTCTTTTTTTTGTTTCTGATGTATATATACAGAAATGTAAATAAAATTAAAGAATCATCGCCCATTGTGTCATTTGTTATGAGTTTGCAAAATCTAAAAAGAAACCGTTTACTTTTGGAAATTTTGTGATAAAATTTGCAATTCAAATGGCAAATGGCAAAGGCATTAGTACAAACACAGGTTTTGTTGGACTTAAGAAGCAAAATCAAATTGATGTACCCACATCACATAATTCATCAAGTGGCCCTTTGTGCAAAGTCCATAAACCTAAAAGACACAATGGCTACTGTGGTGAAAATAGAAAATTTGATTAGAGGAGGAAACAGCTCTCTAACTCGCAGGATTTTTCTATCATTTTTAGAGGAAGTAGATTCTAGCTGCAGTGATCGCCTGCTTTATACAGAAGTAAGAAATGGCTAAGTTAAAGGGAAATGTTTCATAAGATTTTTTGACATTCTGTGAGACAACTTACCATCTATCTTCAACATAAGATCAAAGACTTTAATTTCATTCATAACTTGGCTTATCTCACAGATATTTGAAATCATAGAACTTGTAGCAACAAGGGGAAAAGCAAACAATTTCTCAAATGATGGGTTATGTTAATGGTTTTAAAAATAATTTGAATCTATTTGAGCATTCTTTGCAAAAGAAATATCTTTTCCATTTTCCTAGTTGTAAGCAATTGTTAGAAATAGAAAGTGCTAATTTCAGTAGGTACACAGCTGACACTAAACAGTTAATTTCTTAATTTCATTGACAATTTCAAGATTTAAAATTGTTTCGTCTTCAAATGTAACTTTTTAATAACCCATTTAAAAGCACAGTGTAGGGTCAATCATCAGAACTTCAACTAGAGTTATGTGACTTTCAGTGCGACTCCTCCCTCAGTACAGTAAAGGCATTAGGGACTGACTTGTAGAAATTGCTACCAAATGAAAGTTACCCACTTCTCAGAAAATAGACACTAACAGTGTGCTCTATATTTGGTAGCACATATCTCTGCGAGACAACATTTTCTGCCATAATGCTAATTATATCCAGAAACAGAATAACTGATTCAGTATTATTCCATCTCAGAATCACTGTCACTAGCCACAAATTTCACACTGAAATAATATAAAGCTAATTTTGAAATAAAGAATTAACAGTCTTGTTACAAATGATAAAATATGTTGTCAAAGTTCAAGAATTATTTATATATTACTAATCACATAATGTAATTTTTGATGATGAAGTATGGCCCTCTGGTCCTGGCCTTGGCTATAATCTGGCCCTCTGACACCCTTAACTCTTTCCGGACTTTGGTTGAACTTAAATTTTCTTTAGGTTTAGACCAGATCAATTTTAAATTAAGAAAATTTCAGTCACATTCTTTTCAATTTACAGTTTCAAATAATAATATAATTAAATGTGGTATGTGTTATACATAACCAGAAAGGAAAATGTTTGAAGAAAATGAAAATAGCAATGTTGATGTTTTCTGAAAGAAAAAATATATTATTTAATATAAATAGTATAAAATATTCAAAGGCAGATAATTTTCAATTCAAAATATCTTATTTGATGTTCCTCTGATTTCCCTGACTAGAAATGAAATTTTTGGAGCATGTTAAAGACACAACAGCCTACTAAAAGTAATATTGGAAGGGAAAATACAGGATAATAGAGGCAGACCAAGACTAATATGGACAAGTAACATCAAAAGATGGACAAGACAGCCTATGACAACCTGCACCATCAAAGCAAAGGACAGAGTGGAATTGTGCTCCATTGTAGCCAAACTTCGTTGCGGAGACGGTACTTAATGATGATGATGATATTTTCCCTGACTAGAAGTGTGTTGCTATCCATTCTTATCAAAATTTTACACAAGCTTATCCAAAGTTCTTCAAGATATACTTTAGTTGATGACTTATGTCCACAAATAATGAAATTATGCACAATAAATGGTAGACTACTAAGTAGTAGGGAGTGTAGCGACTATTTCTCAGAAATAAACATCATCATCATGTGCCATACCGGTTGGCGTAGGCGATCATGTCCCTCCACAATCTTCTATCTACAGTGCATCATATCAGTTCTGTTGTTGACTGTTTTCAATGCCATGACACCAAGCTATCCAGTATTTTCTCTCTTTGTTGTTCGCGATCTCTCTTTCCTTTTATTTTGCCAGTTGTAACCAAGTATTCCAACTTTCCTCTTCTCATGATGTGCCCGAAAAATGTTGATTGCTTCGTTCTGATGTTTTTTAAGAGCTCCCTTTTTGTGTTGGCCTCTTTGAGAACTTCCTCATTGGTCTTTTTAGCTGTCCAGGGAACTTTCAACATTCTTCTGAGAAATCCCATCTCTGTGGCCTCTAATCATCTTTTCATTTGTTTGTCTACTGTCCATGATTCGCTTCCATAGGCCAGAATTGGTTCTATATAGCACCGTTGAACTCTTTTTCTCATTTTTATTGACATAGATTTGTTCAATTCAATTCAAGTACCCTCATCACGCCACGTGGCGTATAGGTAAATATGGTGTTAGTGACCCTATATTTTACAGACCTTCAGCACATGATTTTTGGGGTAATGTGGTCGGTATTACGCCCGTGCTGCTTTACTTTCCCAGAAAAAAATCTGGTACCCATTTAAGGCTGGGTGAACCCGGAAGCCATTGGTTGGGACCAAACCCTACCCCTTGTCCTTTGTAGTCCAGTTCACTAACCACTGAGCTATCGCGGCTCCCACATAGATTTGTTGCATAAGATATTTTTCATTTTCTGAAATGCTATTTTGGCCTGTGCTATTCTGCTTTTTATTTCTGTGGTGCATCTCACATCTGATGTTATTATTGTGCCCAAGTATTTGAAACGTTGCACTTGTTTCAGATTTGTCTTGTTTATTTTTATGCTGCATGATGGTGATGATTGTTTCTTCGATATAACCATTACTTCTGTTTTTTTACTATTCAGACTGGGACCTTTCTTGTTGCTTTCTTTTACTATTATGTCTATCATTTCTGGTAGTTCATTCTCTGTCTCTGCTATTAAGACTGTGTCATCCGCATATCGCAAATTATTTATGTTGTGACCGTTGACTTCAATTCCTTTTTTGTCTACTATTGATCTCATAATATATTCGCTGTAAAGTGAAAACAAATCTGGTGACAGAACACAGCCTTGTCTGACTCCTTGTTTTATATATTGGAATTGTCCTGTTTGGTTGTTAATTCGTATAGCTGCTGTTTGTTGCCAGTACATGTTTTTTATGATTCGCAGATCCTTGCCATCAATGCTTAATTTCTCCAGCATATTGATTATTTCCACATGCTTTACTTTGTCAAATGCTTTTGTGTAGTCTATAAAGCACATATATAGATCTTTCTTTACCTCTATAGATCTTTCTATCAATGTTCTTAAGATATATATTGCATTATTGGTGCCCTTTCCTTCCACAAATCCACATTGTTCCTCACTTATTTCTGGTTTTATTTTGTTCCTTACACGTCTCATGATTATTCTTAGTAATATTTTAGTCATGTGGCTCATGAGACTAATAGTGCGATGGTCTTCACAATCAGTGGCGCCTGACTTCTTCAGTATGGCTACAAAGATAGATTTAAAGATAGAAAAGATAGAAATAGACATACATTTACATACAAAATTCAACCAATCTATCTACTTAACAAAGAAAATGTCAAGTTGTAATTATAAGGCTTCTTATAGATATTAAATACAAGTATTGGTTTATCTATCTATCTTTCGTTTGCCTGAAGTATTGTCTATATCTGCAATGTCGTTTCCTGTATAAATTTTACTGTCTTTTGTAATTCATGCAGTGGCCCATATAGTTTTGTCTGTAGTGTTGTATCTATGGGTCAATGGATTTTCCTCAGTCTACTATATTCAGTGCAGTCTTGAAGTATGTGTTCACCATCCTGGGGCGCCTGTCCACATGCACATGTAGTTGAGGTGTTGATCTTGAATTTTGTATACATGTGACTGTGGAGTCAATTGTGTCCTGTTCTGAGGTGTATAATGATAACATGTTCACATCTATTCATATTATGAAAGGTATCATGATTTGGGGCTTGTGGTGCTCTGATTGATTTGATTATCTGTTTCTTATGATGGTATGTAATCGAAGCATCTGGTTGTGTGTCTGTTGCACCTTCCTTTGCCAACTGATCCGCTTTCTCGTTTTCTGGTATACGACAGTGAGATCGGATCCACTGTACGGCAACCCTGTGGTGTTCAGAGTTCAGTCAATAAGGTCTGCAGATGTGGCAATTTTCTGGATTGTAGTGCCTGGAGTACTGGTCTTGCATCTGTCAAAAACACTACAGGCTGTGGACTAAGATTACTGTTCAACAGTTTTTCTATTGCCAATTTTATTGCTTGGATTTCTGCATCGTAATTGTGACAATATTTCCCTGTTACTATTTTATTCTTATCCCTAGTCTTATTTTGGTACTTTATGTAGGCATCTGCTCCTCTATTCTTACTGTATTCTGTGCTGATCCATCTGTGTACACACAAATCCATAGATCTTGTGGGTATTCTTCATCCAAGAAACTGAGAGTTATTGTTTTACGCTGTATACTGTTCTGTTCCTCTTTGTAAAGTATTCCTTTCACTTCTGACTGTATTTGTATTGACAATCCTGATTCCTCTGTCCAGGGAGTCTGTTCTGGTATGGGCCATAGGGTTTTAAGAACACTTGATATGTCTGGTGTTTGTCTACAAATTCGCTTGGCTCGGTAGATAAATCTCTTCTCTTAAGCCATCCCAATACAAGATTTTGGAATCAGTCCTTCATTGGATGTCTCGGCATGCATGAAATTTTTCAGCCAGTATCAGCACTTTTGTGTTCTCTCAGTTCTGGTATCCTCCACAATTTCACCATCTACAATATTTATGTTGATTTAATTACTCCTGTGATGACCCTAAGTGCCTGGATTTGTACTTTATCCAGCTCTTGCAGTGTAGTGTACCATGATGAGGATCCATATTCTAAATGTGGACGTTTACTCTGTTGGTAAATTGTACTGAGTATTTTCCCACTCGCACCCCACGTGGTTCCACACAGCTTTCTTAGAATAGCCAACTTCCTCCTTGCTTTTTGGGTTGCTTTATTTATCTGCCGTTTCCAAGATAGTTTGTTGTCAAATGTAACTCCGAGATACGTAGCTTGTATGTCTTCTTTCACAGGCTCATTGTTTATGTAGATGGCTCCTGCTTTTTGTTTTGGGGAGAGAGTGAAAAGTGTAGTACTGTACTTGTCTGTATTGATGCTGATACACCATCTATTTGTCCATGAGTTCAGTGCAGTCAAAGCTCTTTGCAGCAAATTTGAGGCCACTGTTGCATACTCCTCTGTGCACCACATTACCAAGTCATCTGCATACATTGCCATTTGATACCATGTAGTAGTTCAGTAACTATGTTATTGATGTAAACTAGAAAAAGTGTTGGATATAGTACTCCTCCCTGTGGGACACCCTGGTGCAGTAAGACCTTCTTACTTTTAAGACCATCCAGTTGCACTCTGGCTCTCCTGCTATACAGATATGCTTTGACCCATGTGTACATCCTGCCATTTATTCCGTAATTTCTCAGTTTCTTCAAAAGTCCTTCCTTCCATACCTTGTCAAATGCTTTCTTTAGGTCTATCCATGCTGCAAGTACCAGTTTCTTTTCTTGAAACGCATCCTCAATTTCCTGGGAAAGATAGGTTGCCTGATCTTCGGTAGAGTAACACTGTCTAAAGCCAGCTTGCTGTGGGACAAGGAGGACTTCTTTCCTGGTACCACTGCAGTCTAAGATTGATTATACATTCCATAGTTTTACACAAACAGCTTGTAAGGCCGGTTGGTCTATAGCTGGATGTCGTTGAACAATCTTCTCCTGGCTTTAGTAATGGTATCATAATTGCTTCTCTCCATGCCTGTGGCATATCTACTTGTGATCCAGCAAGTATTGTAGATCTGCAGTAGTTTTGCTTTAGCTGCAGCTCCCAAGTTCTTAATCATTTCATTGGACACTCCATCACTGCCTGGTGACTTTTTCATTTTTAATTTGGATTAAGTCGGCTCTAGCTCTCTTTGTGTAATGGGTACTTCCATGACTTCATGTGTGGTCTCTTCTTGTCTTACATTTTGTTTTTTTTTTAAATGGGTCTCTTGTTATATTTCTAGGCTAATTTCAATATTATTGTCATTTGCAAAGGAGTCTGCAAAGTGATTTGCTGCCTGCTTACCTATTAGGATGTTTCCATCTTCTTCAGTGTAATTTTGGTGTTTCTTTCTGTACCCTCATCATTCAGCTGTTTTACAAGCTTCCTCACCTTTCTTGTGTCTTGTTCAAGATTCAAGGACTCTGTTTTCTCTTTCCAGCTTCTCCATCTGGCTTGTAGTTTAGCCCATTGAAATTTGGCCTTAGCATGCTGATAGTTAATGTGGTTTTCCTGGCAAGGGTTATTTTCTGCTTGCTTTCAAGATATTTCCATGTCACTGTGCAGTTGGTTTAGTTTACTACTCCAGTTTGGTTTGTAATGTTTCCATGCCCCTTTAGGTATTGTTTCACTGGCAGCTTGCACCCAATCAGACACAGAAAGAAAACATGTAGCAGAAAAACACATAAACGATACCTGCCCACAGGACTCTTGGTCCCACATATACACAGATGGCTCTGCTACAAATGCCACCAGAAATGGAGACGGAGGAGTGTTCTTGATGCTGAATAACCAGGACGAGATCACCAAGTCAATAGCTACTGGGAAATTATCAAACAACTTTAAAGCAGAAACTGAGGCCCTCAGAGATGCTGCAACACTGGCTACTCAAAACAAAATAACATGCACAATAAACTGGTGAGCAACTGGTGATGCACTGTCAGTACTAACAGCTCTAAAAAGCTCCAAGAGGGGGAGCAGAAGTGCCTGCGACCTGTGGTCGCAATAGTAGGGTCGGTGCACCATCAGCTGACCAAAGCCTAGCAGTTCTACCTCCTCGTGGTCTCCCCTGGTAACAGTCTGCGTCAAAACAGACTGGCTAACAGAAGCTAGGATCGCTGTGTTCACTGTAGTGGTGGCTGTTACTGATATAGAGGACCCAGTGTTGCAGTACCTCTGGGCTGGACTAGTGGTTTCCCAGCATAGCCTGGGATAGGTGAACTCCAACCTCTCCAGTAAGAGCCGGGAATGTCAAGAAAGCCATTATGACCCACCACATCTTATGAGTCAAAGGGCATCCTGCCCGCATCAACTCGTGGCAATCTATCAACAACAACAACTAAAAAGTCCCAAGAACAATGAACTAGATGACTTGAGAACAACCCTAGACCAACTATGCAATATCTTCCAGAGAGTAGTCATTCAGTGGATACCATCACACTGTAATATACACGGGAACGAATGCGCAGACAAATTAGCTAAAGAGGGAGGGATATTACCACAAGAGAACCATCCGCTCAGTTATGATGAAGCCAAATCCATCCTCAAAGTTCAGTATCATGAAAAATGGAAACGAGAACACCCAAAGCATAACGAGAGGGACGGTTACCACCAACTATCAAGGAGGGATTAAGTCATCATACTTCGCCTATGCACTGGCCACAATAGAATGAGATATCACATGTTCACCAATTTCAAAATAGGTACAACCAGCCTATGCCACTGTACACTGGACAATATGATTACAAAACATGTTCTATAGGATTGCCCCCAGTACACAGACCTGAGAAGAGCAATGTGGTCCACACCCACCACCCTGGAAGAGAAACTATATGGGGCAATTGACTCACTTAAACAGACAGCTGACTTCATGAGATAGTCTGGAATCCTACTCTGATTGAGTCTTGATCACAGAGAGAGAGAGAGAGAGAGAGAGAGAGAGGGAGACTGGCAGCTTGTATTATTTGTCTACTGAATTCAGCAACTATTTTGCTGATGTCTCTGTCCGTATTTAGATCTTTAGTCAGTATACTTAATATTCCTATATGGTGCAGAAACATGGACATTAGAGAAGAAAACAGAAGAGAGAATTGAAGCCTTTGAAATGTGGATATATAGAAGAATAGATAGAATTGGATGGAAGAAAAAGAAAACAAACGATAAAGTCTTAAAACAACTAAAAATGAAAAGAAAACTACTAAGCACAATTTAAACAAGACAAATGCGATTATTGGGTCATGTTAAAAGACACAACAGCCTACTAAAAGTAATCCTGGAGGGGAAAATACAAGGTAAAAGAGGCAGATGCAGACCAAGACTAACATGGACGAGTAACATCAAAAGATGGACAAATCAGCCTATGACAACCTGCACTATCAACGCAAGAGACATAGCAGAATGGCGCTCCATGGTAGCCAACCTTCATTGCAGAGAAGGCACTCGATGATGATGATGATGAGTCTGTATACTGGTTTATTGTTGATACATTTTCCATTCTGCCTTTTTGTAATTCCATCTAGACAGAGTGCTGCTCTCCCTGACGGCCTCATTTTGCACCACTAAAAAGACTGTCGCCATTTGCTGCCTCCAAGTTGTTTCCCAACAATACGTGTAATATTCCAATTCAGGTCTGGTGAATGGAAAGCAAGGTCTGGTGTAGATGTGGTATGACATGATCTGAAATAGAATGTTGGTGGATATGTTGTTTGGTTCAGCAGTTTAAGCCTATTGTCATCCTGCCAATTTTCAAGTTCTCTTCACCTCTCTTGTCCATATGTCCATAGCCCCAGCTCTGCGAATGGCTGTTAAAGTCTCCACATACAAATATTCTTTCTTTTAATGGAATTGTGTCTAGTGCTAGCGGGCGGTCGTTTAGACACGACAAGAATTACCTGGAAGATCTAGATTTTGCAGATGAAATAGTGCTCCTAAGTCACAATATCAACAAAATGCAAAATATCACAGATACCTTATCATCTATGGAGGAAAAATTAGGACTTGAAATCAACAGGGATAAAACAAAAATAATGAAAAATAACAATACTCCAGAGGGCAATATATATCTCAATCACCAGACATTAGAAAGAGTAGACCACTATATATATCTTGGTAGTAATATAGATCAAGAAGGTGAAACAAAGAAAGAGATCAGAAGCAGGATAGCAAAAGCAGCAACAAATTTTAAAAACCTGGACAAAATATAGAAATCAAAAATACTATACAAAAAACAAACTTATAATATTCAACTCAAATGTATTATGAACACTTACCTAAGCATGTGAAAGCTGGAAACATCAAATGATATTGAGAAAAAACTAAACGCTTTTGAAGACAAATGCCTAAGAAAAATACTCTGTGTACAATGGAATGAATTCAAGACTAATATTGAAAAAAAAAGAAATGGCCATGCAACCAAAGATCTCATCTACAATTAAGAAAAGAAGATGGACATATGTTGGACATGTGCTGAGAAGAGACAACAAGATAATTCCAAAACAGGCTCTTCTATTGAAAACATCAGAATACAGAAAAAAAGGAAGACCTAAAAAGAACACTTATAATAAGAAAAGCAAAGTTGGCAGGCACAGACTCATTAGATAAGATCGAACACCTCGCCCAGAATAGATATTGGTGGCAAAAATCACTGCAAGTCCTATGCAGAGTCTAATGGAGCGGGAAGGATCAATATACAGATTTCCCTTAAAACAACATGGAAAGTAAGACAATAGATTTAAAGAGTCAGTTTAATGTTGACTTATGTGATACTATCAAGAGTAAGATACAAAATCAAAACAGAAATTAGTGAAGAACAATATTGATTTATCGAAAATAAAGGTATGAACAAAGCCAAACACATCATAAGAATTTTAGTAGAAAGAGTTATAGAAGTGAAAACAGATCTAAACATATGTTTTTTAAACTACATCAATGCATTTGACAGTGTAAAGAATAAAGAAATAATAATTTTAAAAAAATTAATAAATGGGAGAATAAATCTGATAATAATATAAAATAAAAAAGATATTATACAAGGCCTATTTTTAACAATAAAGTAATTTACGGTTCCCTCCATGCCTTGCTAAGCATATAGGGAATATGGTGATAGTACCATATTTTTCTATGACCACATTTTTGGATGATATGGATGATATCACGTCAGGCCACCTTTACTTCCCAGAAAAATCTTAGGTACCCATTTTTAGAGGTATTTTTGACAATAGAGATAATAATTTTAAATAATTTCCCTTTTATATCATCATCATCATCATCATGTACCCTGCCGGTTGGCGTAGGCGATCATGTCCCTCCACAATCTTCTATATACAGTGCATCGTATCAGTTCTGTTGTTGACTGTTTTCCATGCCATGACACCAAGCTATCCAGTATTTTCTCTCTTTGTCGTCCGCGATCTCTCTTTCCTTTTATTTTGCCAGTTGTAACCAAGTATTCCAACTTTCCTCTTCTCATGATGTGCCCGAAAAATGTTGATTGCTTCTTTCTGATGTTTTTTAAGCACTCCCTTTTTGTGTTAGCCTCTTTGAGAACTTCCTCATTGGTCTTTTAATCTGTCCAGGGAACTTTCAACATTCTTCTGAGAAATCCCATCTCTGTGGCCTCTAATCGTCTTTTCATTTGTTTGTCTACTGTCCATGATTCGCTTCCATAGGTAAGAATTGGTTCTATATAGCACCGATGAACTCTCTTTCTCATTTTTATTGACACAGATTTGTTGCATAAGATATTTTTCATTTTCCGAAATGCTATTTTGGCCTGGGCTATTCTGCTTTTTATTTCTGTGGTGCATCTCCCATCTGATGTAATTATTGTGCCCAAGTATTTGAAACGTTGTACTTGTTTCAGATTTGTCTTGTTTATTTTTATGCTGCATGATGGTGATGATTGTTTCTTCGATATAACCATTACTTCTGTTTTCTTACTATTCAGACTGAGACCTTTCTCGTTGCTTTCTTCTACTATTATGTCTATCATTTCTTGTAGTTCGTTCTCTGTCTCTGCTATTAAGACTGTGTCATCCGCATATCGCAAATTATTTATGTTGTGACCGTTGACTTCAATTCCTTTTTTGTCTACTATTGATCTCATAATATATTTGCTGTAAAGTGAAAACAAATCCGGTGACAGAACACAGCCTTGTCTGACTCCTTGTTTTATATATTGGAATTGTCCTGTTTGGTTGTTAATTCGTATAGCTGCTGTTTGTTGCCAGTACATGTTTTTATGATTTGCAGATCCTTGCCATCAATGTTTAATTTCTCCAGCATATTTATTATTTCCACATGCTTTACTTTGTCAAATGCTTTCATGTAGTCTATAAAGCACATATATAGATCTTTCTTTACTTCTATAGATCTTTCTATCAATGTCCTTAAGATATATATTGCATTATTGGTGCCCTTTCCTTCCACAAATCCACATTGTTCCTCACTTATTTCTGGTTTTATTTTGTTCCTTACACGTCTCATGATTATTCTTAGTAATATTTTAGTCATATGGCTCATGAGACTAATAGTGCGATGGTCTTCACAATCAGTGGCGCCTGACTTCTTCGGTATGGCTACAAAGATAGATTTTAGTAGATCTTCGGGTATGTGTCCAGTGTTATATATGTCATTGAGTAATTTTGTTATGACTTGTACTCCCAACTCTCCTAATGCATTTATCTCTTCGATTGTTATATTGTCAGGACCTGGAGCTTTGCCTCTTTTCATGTGTTGAATTGCGTCCTCCACTTCACTCTGCATTATTGGTGGTCCTGTGTCTTCATTTGAATTGTTTAATTCTGGTCTTTCATCATCATAGAGTTGACTGATATATTCTGTCCATCTTTCCATTGTCTTCTCCTGTCCCATTATTATATTTCCTTCCTTTGATTTCACACATCCTGAAACTTTGACTTCTTTTCTTCCTGTTAATTCATTTAACTGATTGTGCATACGTTTTGGGTCTTTTTTTTGTTGTTTTTCCATTTCTTCACATTTCTGTTTTAACCATCCTTCCTTTACTTCTCTGCACTTGTTTTGGATCTCTTTGTGCAATATTTTGTATGTCCGTTCTTCTTTCTTATGTTTTCTTCTTTCGTCCATTAGTTGTAATATTTCTTCTGTCATCCATTTCTTTTTGTTGATTCTTTTAGTCACTGGTATTACTTCCTTTGATGTTTGCTGAATCAATTGTTTGAGCATTTCCCACTGTTCCTGGATGTCCTGTATTTTCTCAATAGCATTATATCTATTTTGTACTATCATGCTGTACTTATCACTCATCTGTTTATCTACTCTTAGCATATCTAGTTCTAATTTTATATTTCTTGGTGATTTCTGTGCCTTCCGCAGTTTTATTCTTATCATTCCAACTACTGGTACATGGCCACTATTACAATCTGCTCCTGGCCTTGTTTTAACCGATGTTAGCCCATTCCTGAATCTTCTCTGTACCAGTATAAAATCACTTTGATTGTGTACTTTTTTGTCTGGGCTTTGTCATGTCCATAGTCGCATAGGGTGTTGTTTGAACCAGGTGTTACCTATAATCATTTCATGTGTCTTTGCCCAATCTATCAATCTATCCCCTCTGTCATTCGTCTCGCCAAGGCCATGACCCCCAGTCACATTTTGCACTTTAGCTATTCCTACCTTTGCATTGAAATCCCCTAATACAACAGTTATTTCTTGAGATTTACACTGTTCCATGGCCGCCTCTAGCTCCTCGTAAAAAGTGTCAATGTCTTCTTCTTCGCTATTACTTGTTGGTGCATAAACTTGAATTATGTTGATATCCATTGGTCTGCCACTCAATTTTACTAGCAGAATTCTGTCTGATACTGGCCAAAATCCTTTCACTGTTTTGCTTCTTTCTCTATCCAACATGATGCCTACTCCTCTGTCGTGTGTGGTTCCCCCAGAGTAAATTACATTTCCACTGTCGTGTTGTAATAATCCTGCTCCTTTCCATCTCATTTCACATAGTCCCAAGATGTTCAATTTCATTCTCTTCATTTCTTGACTGATGTTTTCTAGTTTTCCAACCTGGAATGCTGATCTAATGTTCCAAGTTCCTATTGCCCTTTTATATAGAGGCAGTATTGACATATGGACAATCACACAAAAGACTAAATCTGACAAAAGACAAAATCATTTGTTGAAATGTTTTTGTCTAGCTAAAAAGAACAATAAAAATGTTCTGAAAGAGGTTAAAACAAAAAGAAAGCTTTCTACCAACATTATAAAAAATACAATCATCATTTTTTGGGGTGATGTAATGAGAAGGGAACAATGAAATATATTGTGACAAGAGAAAAAAAATTCAAAGCAGATGAGAAAGAGGGGAAAAAGAAAAAAAAAATCAGAAAATTTGGTAGGACTTCTGCAACAGAAATGATAGCTGTGGAGATAGAAAGTAGTGGAGGGACATGATCATCTTTGGTAGCAGACAAGGTACTTGATGATGATGAAAATGTTATAATTGGTAATTCAAAAATAGATAATTAATAACTATTTTGTTAACAGTATGACACCATACACTAACCCTACTGTTTTATTATTTATTGATGTCATTGCATCATAACTGCATGCCAGTTAATATTTTGCTCTTAAAAACAGATACTCACAGAATATGGCCCAGTAAACAAAGCTCCTGCTTTCTCTATTTGAAATAGTGGCAAATCTGAGATTGTACAAGGCTGTATTCTTTCCCTTTTCAAAACTCTTTTTTGGTAATCTCTACCTGCAAATGTGGTCAGGTATTTGTACATAAAAGAAAAAGAAATATTATGCAGTAAAATGGTTACTCAAACATCACGTGACAACTGCTCAAAGCAGGCTTTGTTTTCCTATCCTACAAATTTCCCCAACAGACCCCAGTAATGGCATAATGCTATAAAGATAGTTTTTTTTTTATCAGCACAGAGGGGAGACAAAGTTTGCAGTGTCTTGCTCTTTACTTGTTGGTTTTTATTACTATAATGTTTATAGAATGCCATTCATCCCTCTTTTTTCTTTCAAGAATTCTCTCCTTCTTTGAAGTTATCAGTGAATGATGACAATTTATTCAACATTACTAAGTGATTTATTATCACAAAGCTTACAAATGTTCTGCAAAAAACTACATTACAATTCAGTGTGATGGACTCAGTTAAGAACCGACTATAACAGAAGTCACATTGTTTTTTAATTACCTACTTCATTTATTTTCCGGTTTCCGGTTGGATTAAAATTGGAAGAATTATTTTTCTCTGGCTTGGTATAGAACCGTTGATCAGACATTTAAAAAGCCGCTATTGTAAAAACGATTTTGTTAATGAAATGTAGAAACAAAGTTGAACGCTTTCGAAAATAAATATCTAAGGAAAATACTTGGTATAGTGTAGAACGAATTAAACAAAAAACGAAAAAATTAGAGAAATCGCCAATCAACTACTAATATCTTCAGCAATCAAAAAAAGATGATGGTCATAGGTTGGACATGTAATGAGAAGAGATATTAACTGAATAGCAAAACAAGCCCTCATATGGGAAACAACAGGTAAGAGAAAAAGAGGAAGACCCTGAGAGACTGAGAAGAACATTGATGAGAGAGGCAAAAGCAGCAGGAATTGGCTCCCTCAATGAGATAGAGCTGCTTGCATAGAACAGAGACAAATGGCAAGATTTTATAAAATATCTTTACAAGGATTGAAAACTGCTAGAATAAAAATTTAGATAAGAGAAGGAGTCTCTGGGTCTACGCCCTATGGGCTGGCTATGGCTCAAAAGGTCCATAGATAGATTGACTTCATTTATTCTCTTGCTGCAGTGACAGACATGCATCACCATATTGCAATTTCAATCCTTGATGAATTAAAATAGATTTGACTATTCCACTACTCAAAAATAATTATAGAACCCTGTAATTCTTTGGTGCATATTTTAAAATTGGGGACCCTCTTTACACTGCTACTGTGATGATGTGTTGTTTGTTTGCACTGTGCTATAAACTGTAGGATATACTTTATGTCATTAGTAACAAAATTGCAAATTTACAGAACAATGTAGTGTTTTGAATTTTTATCACCATATTAATGATACTTCTTTGCTTCTTGTGAATGTGTATATGTGTATGTGCATGTAGTACATCATATTTTATTTTTAAAATGTGCATGTGCTCACCATGAAATTGTTATTACCACAAATCTGACACTTGCAAAAATCATCCAATAATCTTAATAGATTATCTTAATAAAGATAATACAAGAATAATATACTACAAGAATTATCTGAGTGAGTCCTCTTTTAAATTCACTGAAAGATACTACAAATGTTTAAAGTGTGTTTTAAGAGGAAGGTGTTTGTACTAAAGATATTCATTGAAGAAACAGTTTTTACTTAATTTAAGCTAAACTTTTTTGCTATTTTTCAAATTTCAGTTTCATCAAATCATAGTTACTCTCCAGGACTTTCTGTCCAATTTTTGAAATCTAAAACCTTGGCACATTCAAGCAAGTCAACATTACACCTCCAAGCAGACCAGTCTATGATTATGGTTATGGAAGGACCCGGTATCACTGCAAATGAATTAAAATCCATATTTGCTCAACCGCCCATGCCAGTTGAATCATCCAAATTACTATTTCATCTCCCCCAAAAAAAGAAAGGTAGCTGTAGTCTCCATCATAACAGTCTCAGCACATGCCAAAAGACATAAGGCGAAACCGCACAAAAAGTGAACACAGCTATCTGTTCTCCATCATTCATCGTAAACAATTGGAATATCGAAACACGATCAAAACAGATGAAACACACAGCTCACAGTGTGCACAGAGCACTTAACTCAGTCATTCTTGCAACAAGCCAGACTTGGAATATGAGGAAACTGCAACAAGGAACACTTTTCAGACATAGCATCTAATGGTTCCTGCCGTCTATCCACCATATTGACCGGATGTTGACGTCCTCCTGAAAATGATGATCGTCATGTCTTTAAAAATATGTATAGCGCTTGATGATACTAGGACATCACCCTGTCTCCAAATCTGAACATATGAAACGCAGTTAGTCATCGAACTATCCCTGTCACACATCAAACAACAGACTGTAAGATCTCCCTGAAATGTGAAATTATGAATCCCTCCTGAGTAAGATGAACCTCCGGGAGTCAAAGTCATATACGAAACTCCAAACTGCCTTTCACTATTAGCATACGGCCATTTTAGGGATATACAATCAGCCATTGTGATGATGTAGCACACACAATAATGGCTGTGCCCATAAAATCCCAATTACTCTAATAAATTTAGCCAACAACACACGAAAAGATGATGCTTAATCTCTAAAGTGAAAACTGTGATTTTCTTGGCAGGGCAGTCCATATTAATGAGTTATAACATGTAAATATTTGGCGTCAAACAATTCCAACAATGGCCTTGGAACAGCACTCAATGTGTTGATGTAAACCGTATATCAACTCTAGACAGGGGAAGGTCACATTCACAAACTTGGACTTGACAAAGAGAAGCATTGAGGTGTGTACGACTCTGCATCATCAGCAAAATTTGTTAAGTGGATCATCAGATTGATTTTAACGCAGAAAATTGCATTGAAGAGCCAAAACTAATCAGTCCACAAATGCAATTTCTGCAGCGGTCCAGAGAACCCGAACCTCGTTCCACCATGTTGGAAACGGAAGTCAGTACACCAGACCGGTTTGCTTCATTCCAGTGTTCTTTGATCTTCTGAAACTGATAAATTAGGGATCATAATCTGGCTAGACTGCAGAAACAGTGTGAAAGCTAGAAGTAATCCAGTGAGTGCTTAATCCCTTGCAAATTTTCAGAAACTGAAATTCATAATCACAAATCTTGGGAGGAATAAAAGAATTGCTCGTAGTGCATTCCAGCAGACAAAAGCACTCACTGCACAGGCATGGCCCTGGAGCCTATTTAATTCCCCTGCTCCTATCCAGTCCTTGTTATTGAGTTATTTGCGGGTCATCATCAATGCACTCCAAATATGTCCATAGGTGCTCAGATCTCCTCTTCAGCAAGTTCCGCAGTGTCCAGTGACTGACAACTTCAGTCTGTATTGGTTGAGAAGTCCTCTTATATGCCCACTGAGTTTCTCATTTCTAGCTGTGCCAATCTTAAATTCCATCTCTTTCACTGAAGGAGTGATGTGGACTCATGGTTGTTGAAGTCCTGTGCCCTTCCCACATCTCAGAGAACACTGATGAGGTCCACCAAATCCATTTGTTGACCACCTTTGAAGATAAACCAACCTGTCCACTCTTTCATTTCCCAGCACTCGCATATGTCCAGGGACACAGACAAAGATGACTCTATTCATTGCCTGCACACAGAGCCCTCCTCAACTTTTCTTACCATGCTCATCAAATCACACAGTATGTAGGCGTGGGTGTAGTCTTGTAACTCCAACCAGATGAATGTCCTTGTCACTGCCATCACCTCTATTGTCATGCTAATCATGGTTTTAAGGCATGCACCACTGTCTTCCTTGACTATTCTGCTTGCCGAGCATGCTGTAAATGCCAATGCACTCCTTTGGTGTTGTATTACAGGTCTGTCTGTATAGATGACTGCATCTTTCTTGCCAGTGTTGCCCCAGATGAGAGTGTTCACCTCCGCATTGACCATGGCTGGATTCTGCTCCCTACATTTCTTTTTGTAGTACTAAAACTTGTCACAACAAATCCACCATTATCATCAAAGTTATATTCCTAAGTAACAAATTGTCAACTTGCTGCATGGAACTATAGGTGGCTATATCTGGCCATCACTGCCCCAGGACTTGAAATATTCGCAGATGTGCACTTTTCTTTAAATTAGAGGTTAAATTTTGTAATATTTAGATAAAGCTGTAATATATTGGTGGCTAGGTGTTGCATTGGAGTCTATCTTATATAGTGAATAAGGAATGTTTCAGAATGCCTGGGGTGTCTTTGTGGCACCTAACCCAATACCTATGGTATCTTTTTGTCCCCTGATCCTGTTGGGTGAAGGGCAAAATGTTTTGTCACTAAACCACCATAATTAGGATTTTGAGTTGTTATGAAAGCCACTTCTAGTTTCCAGGGAATTTGGCCATGCATAAATTAGTAGAAAATTGTTGATTGATAGCGATACTAACGTTCTGATCATCATCATCATCATCATCATTGAGTGCCATCTCCACAACGAAGGTTGGCTACCATGGATCGCCATTCCACTCTGTTTCTTGCTTTGATGGTGCAGGTTGTCATAGGCTGATTTGTCCATCTTTTGATGTTACTCGTCCATGTTAGTCTTGGTCTGCCTCTGCCTCTTTTACCTTGTATTTTCCCTTCCAATATTACTTTTAATAGGCTGTTGTGTCTTTTAACATGCACCAAAAATTTCATTTGTCTTGTCTTAATTGTATTTTGTAGTTCTCATTTTATTTTTAGTTGTTTTAAAACTTCATCACTTGTTTTCTTTTCTTTCCATCCAATTCTACCTATTCTTCTATAAATCCACATTTCAAAGGCTTCAATTTTCTCTTCTGTTTTCATGTCTAATGTCCATGTTTCTGCACCATGCAGGAATATTGAGAAGATGTAACATTTTGCTATTCTTACTTTCAGCCCTGCTGTTATTTGTTTTGTTGTTAGTATATTTTTCATGGCATTAAAATTGCTTTTTGCCATACCTATTCTTTTGTTTATTTCAATTGTACATTTTCCATCATTGGTATAGCATGTTCAAGGTAGTTGGAGCTCTGAACTGTCTCCAGATGTATTCCGTCAAGTGTGATATTTATTTGTAGGTCTTGAGAATTTTCTTTGTTATATGATCATAGTTTTAGACCTTTTTGATATTCATATCTAGTTCATATTTTTTGCTTATGTTTATCACATTAAGCAATTGTTGTAGGTCTTTAGGATTTTCTGCTAGTAGAACAGTATCATCAGCATATCTTAGGTTATTGATTATCTTTCCATTAATGTTTAGGCCTGGCATCTCTGAGATGTTTTTAAAGATTTGCTCAGTGTATAGATTGAACAAGCTTGGTAGGATGCTTGGTAGGATAGGATGCATCCTTGTCTTACTCCTCTTTTTATATCCATGGGTGTAGAGTTCTCATTGTTATATTTTATTATTGCTGTTTGCCCCCAGTACAAATTACATATTAGTCATATGTCTGTGTTGTCTAGATTTATATCCTTTAGGCAGTCTATAAGTTAATTATAGTGTAGTCTATGAAGCAGGAATATATTGGTTCGTTTACTTCTATGTACTTTTCAATCAATATTCTCATGCTAAATTTGGCTTCTTTTGTGCCACTGTTTTTCCTGAATCCAAATTGTTGCTCATCTAATTCAGTATTGATTTTATTCTGAATCCTTCCCTGTATAACATTTTCAGTAAAAACTTTCTACCTGGCTCATTAGGCTTATTGTTCTAAAATCACTGCATTTAACTGCACCATTCAATTTAGGCAATGCAATGAATGTTGATATTTTTAGTTCATTTGGTATGGATCCTACAAATTAATGGAAAGATAATCAATAACCTAAGATATGCCAACGATACTGTACTACTTGCAGAAAATCCTAAAGATCTACATCAATTACTTAATGAAATAAACATGACAAGCAAAAAATATGGACTAGATATGAATATCAAAAAGACTAAAACTATGATAATAAACAAAGAAAATACACAAAATCCACAAATGGATATAAAAATTGAAGGAATAGACCTGTAGACAGTTCAGAACTACAACTATCTTGGACATACTTTAACCAGTGATGGAAATGTACAACTGAATTAAACAAAAGAATAGGAATGGCAAAAAGTAATTTTAATGTCATGAAGAACATACTAACATCAAAACAAATAACACCAGGGCTAAAACTAAGAATAGCAAAATGTTACATCTTCTCAATATTCCTATATGGTGCAGAAACATGGACATTAGACAAGAAAACAGAACAGAAAATTGAAGCCTTTGAAATGTGGATATATAGAAGAATAGGTAGAATTGGATAGAAGGAAAAGAAAACAAACGATGAAGTCTTAAAACAACTAAAAATGAAAAGTACTAAGCACAATTCAAACAAGACAAATGCGATTTTTGGGTCATGTTGAAAGACACAACAGCCTACTAAAAGTAATCCTGGAGGGGAAAATACAAGGTGAAAGAGGCAGAGGCAGACCAAGACTAACATGGACGAGTAACATCAAAAGATGGACAAATCAGCCTATGACAACCTGCACCATCAAAGCAAGAGACAGAGCAGAATGGCGCTCCATGGTAGCCAACCTTCATTGCGGGGATGGCACTTGATGATGATGATATGTATCCTGTATGGTATATGTCATTGCATATATCTGTTATCACTTCAGTGCCAAAATCTTCTAGCGCCTGTATCATCTCTATCTGTATATTGTCAGGTCCTGCTGCCTTTCCCTTTTTCTTTGTTTTTATAGCTTTTTCTACTTCAGATTTCAGGATTTTATAGTTGTATGTTGTACATTTTATAAATGGCTTTTTGCCCCTTTCGTCATGAAATAATTCTGTTATATATTCCTGCCACCTATCCATTATATCTTTGTTGTCTGTTAGTATTCTTTCCTCTTTGTTTGCAATACATCCGCTTTCTGCAGCTTTTTTGTCTTTTTTTAATCATTTTCTTTATTTCTATGTGCATCTCTCTTAAGTTTTGTTTACTTTCCATAGTTTTGACTTCTAGACATCTTTGGTTGAGCCAGTCTTCTTTTGCCTTTTTGCACATTCTCCGTATTTCATTGTCAATATCCTTGTATCTGGCAGTGTTTTTCACTTGTCTTCTTTCTTCCATTTTTTTCTAAGATTTTGTCAGTTATCCATTTTTGTTTTTTGTTACTTTCCTTTTTTGGTAAGGCGTTGCAGGATTCTTGTATGCTGTTTTTTATGCATTGCCATTTTGTTGTGACTTTTTCCTCATGATTTTCTCTTCTGTACTGCTTAATCCCTTCTACTAGCAGCTTCTGATACGTGTTCTTTACTTGTACAGTGTAAGTTTCTTTAACATCTTTCTGATTTAATGCCGTTATATCTATTGGTGTTGCTGAATTAGTTTTTTTGTTTGTTTCTCTTTAATTTGATTTTCATTTTAATCATTACAGGATTGTGATCTGAATTAATATCCGTTTCTGGGTAGGTTTTGGCTTTCTTGACGCTGTTCCGGAATCTGTCTTTTATCATTATGTAATCTATTTGATTCCTCTTTATGCCTCCAGGGCTTTTCCATGTGTATAATTTCCTTTTCTCTTCCTCAAAGAAGGTGTTACATATTATCAGCCTGTTTTCTTCACAAAATTGTATTAATCTTTCTCCTCTGTTATTCCTTTTTCCTAAACCATGATTTCCTATAATGGTCTTATATTTAATTTTTCCTACTTTAACGTTCATGTCACCCATTACAGTCAAGATGTCTGATGATTTCATTTGAACTCAGGTCGATTGTTATTTAGTTTCAATAGCACCATCTATGATGCTAAATCGAGGGCAGGGATTCCCCTGATGTACATAAAATTCCTTAGGAATGTACAAACCATTTGGGTAAATTCATATTTTAGTCATATAAATTAAATTTCATAAGAGTAACATCCACTTGAGAAACACTGCACTTTACTCAGACCCATAATTGTAGAGAAAAAAGTGAAGCAACGTGAAAGTAAAGATCTAACCCTAAACCATAATCCTAAACTAATTTTTAGTAATTGAGAACTACTGCGGTTTTGTTGCAATTCCAACTAATGGGAGATCACTCATTTCACTTAAATACTTTCTATGACTAAACTAGGACTTTACCTTATTTTATTTACATAAAAAGGTATGAATGTTCTGATCAATTGGGTACTTCTTTATAATTGCATGAAATTTGAAAGAAATCCTCTGATAAGTTTGTTTACTGTAATGATTTAACCTGAAGTAAGAACCACTAGGTCAAATGGCATTTTTTCCAATGAGATCAATTTGAAAAGATGCAGTAACAAAAAAAAGATTTATTTGCCCTAAACAAATGTGATATTCTGTTTAAATCTCCATATCATGCTGTTGAAAAAACAATATAATAAATTAATGTGTTGACACATCTTAAATGGGAGTAACCCTACATTTGTTATTTCAGCTATAACTTTTCCTATTTGGGAGCTGCGATAGCTCAGTGGTTAGTGAACTGGACTACAACGGACAAGGGGTAGGGTTCGATCCCAACCGACGGCTTCCGGGTTCACCCAGCCTTAAATGGGTACCGGATTTTTTCTGGGAAAGTAAAGCGGCACAGGCGTAATACCGACCACATTACCTCAAAAATCATGTGCTGAAGGTCTGTAAAATTTATGGTCACTAACACCATATTCCCTATACGCCGCCACTTGGCATGACGGGGGTACTTTACTTTTTTTACTTACTTTTCCTATTTATCTAATTTAATTTACATTTTCATATCAAAGAAACGCATAACAATTTTTTATTAATTGTCAAAGACACATCAGGAAGATATCATTGTTTTACAGACATCTTGGGCTATGCAACTATTCTATCTATCTATCTATTGTCCTTTCGAGCCGAAGACGGCACATAGGGCAGAACCACAATCTCAAAAACAGAAACCTTGCGTGCCAAAGTGGCACATATTGCAGAGATCACTGCTCTAAAATATATGGCGCTGTTTCCATAACAATACTTTTTACAATGACAGCTTGTCAAGCCATCGATCAACCTCCTTAGTTGCCTCTTACGACATGCCTGGAAGGTCACAGTGTCACTATTCTTTACTTCCCTTATAATGAGGCCCCAGTAACACACGGTCTCGTTCACATGATATATATTTTTTGGTTTAAATTGCTTGTGAATTGCCCTTTTTACCTACTTTCTCTATAGACATCACTTTTGTTTCTAGTGATATACATATGAATTTTTTGCCAAAACTGGAAGCCAAAGTGATAAGAAATTTAATTCTTTTAGTATGGATAGCAAAAGTGGTAGCAAATTTAAAAAACCTGGACAAAATATGGAAATAAAAAATACTGAACAAAAAAATTAAATTTAGAACATTCAACTGAAATGTACTATCAATCCTTACCTACGCATGTGAAAACTAGAAAACAACAACAGGGATTGGGAGCAAACTAAATACTTTTGAGGGCAAGTGCCTAAGAAGAATACTCTGGGTACAATGGAATGAATTCAAGACTAATGTAGAGATGGGAGAAATGGCCATGCAACCAACTCAATCCTCAACAATTAGGAAGAGAAGATGGACATATGTCGGGCATTGTTTGATAAGATAATTCCAAAACTAGCTCTGCTATGGAAAATATCAGAATACAGAAAAAGAGGAAGACCTAGAGAGACAATGAAAAGAACAGTAATAACAGAAGCAAAGTTGACAGGCATAGACTCATGAGATAAGATTGAACATCTCATCTAGAATAGAGACGGGTGGCGAAAAAGAAGCATCTTTTTTGGGACACTACAAGCCCTGTGCAACATCTAAAGGCATGAAAAGGATCAAGAAGAGACAACATTTCTCACTGACCTTATCGTTATAAATATCAATCTAATTTGTATGTTTATTTTATATAAAACATATTGCATATGAATTTTTAGATAATTAAACAAGGATTAAATATCACCAATAAAAAGATGCGGCAAAACATGTAGAAAGAAAAATGGGGGATAAATGACAAAAAAACAAAAATAAAAACAGAAATTCACACAATTTTACATGATTTCTTTGTATGTAAACATCCCCTTTGAATGACGTACACACCGGTGTAAAAATACATATTCTGTTTCAGTGAGAAAAAGAATATGTATTGATATTATTATTTTTTATATGTGTCAACAGAGTTCAAAATTTGTGGTACCAGGGAGAAATGCAATGTGTCAGACGAGTTGAGATAGAAAAAACAATATAGGGATTATTCAGTTGAAGGAAAGTAAAATTGTTAATATGATTACCACTAAGCACAATAGTTAGTCGGGTAGAGTTATCCCCTACCAAAGGAGGAGTAAGAAAGACGTCTCCTTCAATCAATTATGGCAATTATCTCCCCCCCCCCCCCATCAGGGTTATGTGAAGCCATTGGAGCAGGTAGTGGATGGTGTTGTAGGAGAAACCAACAAGTAGTGCCAGTTATGGTCCACACTCTGTGATGGCAGGCAGAGGATCTCTGATTAAAACAGTCACTGCCAAGAAGGAAAGGAAGGGCAAACTATCTTCTTATATTGCCAAGTAAAATTATGTCCAAATACAACTTAATATCTACAGCTAATGACATAAGAAATGTTGGACATTATAGTGAAGGAAAGCATAAATAAAGGACTCAGCCTTAATAGCAAAAAGACAGAGGTAAAGGTAACAACAAAGAAAAAGACATCACCTCAGTGCAAAATAAAGACAAGCGGTACAATATTAAAACAGGTAAATGAATTTAAATATTTGGGAACTTCATTAACCTCAGACGGAAGATGTACAAAGGAGGTGAGATGCAGAATGGCTGAGGCAAAAGCAGCTTTCCAAAAAATGAGGAAGATACTATGCAATCCATTTTTGACAATAGAAACAAGAAAAAGAGTTCTTAAATGTTATGTAGGGCCAGTCTTAACATATGGGATGCGAATCATGGACAATAGGACAACAGACAAGAAAATCACTGGAGTCTGTAGAAATGTGGTTTTACAGAAGAATGTTGAGAGTACCATGGACAGCTAAGAAGAGTAATGAAGATGTTCTGAGAGAGGTCAAAGCAAAAAGAGAGCTAATTTCCAATATTAGGAAGAAACAATCATCATTTTTTGGCCATGTAATGAGAAGAGAACAACTGGAATATATTGTAACAACTGGAAAAATTGAGGGACGAAGAGATAGAGGGAAGCAAAGAGAAAAAATAACATACAGCTTAAGAGAATGGCTTGGCAGAAGGTCAACAACAGAAATGATAAATAGCTGCCGAGATAGAAAGTTGTGGAGAGACATGATCACCTACGCCGGTACTTGATGATGAATGACATTTATGGGGACTCTACAACCACTTCATCCAATAAGGAGCATAATGTGCTACAGGCAACACCTGACCATCATCAAGCTACTGTTTGCATGATCAAAAATAAAGAGAGACCTATCAATATGAACTTGGAGATCAGCATTCTAGGTTGGCATGCTAAAAAATCATCAGCCAAGAAATGAAGAGAATGAAATGAAACATCTTGGGACTATGTGAAATAAGATGGAAAGGAGCAGGATTATTACAACGTGGAAATGTAATTTACTCTGTTGGAACCACACACAAAAGAGGAGTAGGCATTTTGATGATGAAGAAAAAAGCAAAATAGTGAAAGGATTTTGGCCAGTATTAGATCAAATTCTCCTAGTAAAACTGAGAGGTAGACCAGTGAATATCAACAAAATTCAAGCTTATGCACCAACAAGTAATAACGAAGAAGAAGGCATTGACACTTTTAATGAGCTAGAGATGACCATGGAACAGTGTAAATCCCAAGAAATAACTTTTGTATTAGGGGGTTTCAATGCAAAGGTAGGAACAGCTAAAGTGCAAAATGTGATTGGAGGACATGGCCTTGGATAGGTGAATGACAGAGGGGATAGATTGATAGATTGGACAAAGACATATGAAATGATTATAGGTAACACCTAGTTCAAGCAATATCCTAGAAGACTATGGACATGGCAAAGCCCAGACAACAAAGTACACAATGAAACTGACTTTATACTGGTACAGAGAAAATTCAGGAATGGGCTAACGTCTGTTAAAACAAGGCCATGAGCAGATTGCAATAGTGACCATGTACCAGTAGTTGGAAAGATGAGAATAAAACTGCAGAAGACACAGAAATCCCCAAGAAATATAAAATTAGAACTAGATATGCTTAGAGTAGATAGACAAATGAATGATAAGTACAATACGATAGTTCAAAATAGATATAATGTTATTGAGAAAATACAGAATGTTGAGAAACAGTGGAGATTTTTTAATAATCAATTCAACGAACATCAAAAGAAGTAATACCACTGACTAAAAGAATCAACAAAAAAGAAATGGATGACAGCAGAAATACTAGCACTTATGGACGGAAGATGAAAACATAAGAAAGAAGAACGAGCATACGAAATATTGCACAAAGAAATCTAAAACAAATGCAGAGAAGCAAAGAAAGGATGGTTAAAGCAGAAATGTGAAGAAATAAAAAAAAATAACAAAAGAAAGATTCAAAATGTATGCACAATCAGTTAAATAAATTAACAGGAAGAAAAGAAGTCTAAGTTTCAAAATGTGTTAAATCAAAGGAAGGAAATATAGTAATGGGACAGGAGAAGACAATGGAAAGATGGACAGAATATATCAGTCAACTCTATGATGATGAAAGACCAGAGCTAAGCAATTCAAATAAAGACATAGGACTACAAATAATGCAGAGTGAAGTGGTGGAAGCAATTCAACACATGAAAAGAGGCAAAGCTCCAGGTCCCGACAATATAACAATCGAAGAGATAAATGCATTAAGAGAGCTGGGAGTACAAGTCACAACAAAACTACTCAATGACATTATATAACACTGGACACATACCAAAAGATCTGCTAACATTTATCTGTTGTAGCCATACAAAAGTAGTCAGGCGTCACTGATTGTGAAGAGCATTGCACTATTAGTCTCATGAGCCATATGACGAAAATATCACTAAAGAATTATCATGGGACATCTAAGGAACAAAATAAAACGAGAAATAAGTGAGGAACAACCTGGAAGGAAAGAGCACCAATAATGCAATATATATCCTGAGAACATTGACAGAAAGAGCTATAGAGGTAAAGAAAGATCTATATATATGTTTTCTTACTATTCAGACTGAGAATATGCTTTATCATCATCATGTGCCATACCAGTTGGCGTAGGCGATCATGTCCCTCCACAATCTTCTATCCACAGTGCATTGTATCAGTTCTGTTGTTGACTGTTTTCCATGCCATGACACCAAGCTATCCAGTATTTTCTCTCTTTGTCGTCCGCGATCTCTCTTTCCTTTTATTTTGCCAGTTGTAACCAAGTATTCCAACTTTCATCTTCTCATGATGTGCCCAAAAAATGTTGATTGCTTCTTTCTGATGTTTTTTAAGAGCTCCCTTTTTGTGTTGGCCTCTTTGAGAACTTCCTCATTGGTCTTTTTAGCTGTTCAAGGGAACTTTCAACATAATTCTGAGAAATCCCATCTCTGTGGCCTCTAATCGTCTTTTCATTTGTTTGTCTACTGTCCATGATTCACTTCCATAGGTCAGAATTGGTTCTATATAGCACCGATGAACTCTCTTTCTCACTTCTATCAACATAGATTTGTTGCATATGATATTTTTCATTTTCTGAAATGCTATTTTGGCCTGAGCTATTATGCTTTTTATTTCTGTGGTGCATCTCCCATCTGATGTTATTATTGTGCCCAAGTATTTGAAATGTTGCACTTGAAATATGCTTTATAGACTACACAAAAGCATTTGACAAAGAAAATTATGTGGAAATAATCAATATGCTGGAGAAATTTAAAATTGATGATAAGGATTTGCAAATCATACAAAACATATACTGGCAACAAACAGCAGCCATAAGAATTACAACAAAACAGGACAGTTCCAATATATAAAACAAGGCGTCAGACAAGGCTGTGTCCTGTCGCCAGATTTGTTTTCACTTTACAGCGAAATAATTATGAGATCAATCATCATCATCAAGTACCGGGCCTACTGGCATAGGTGATCATGTCTCTTCACAACTTTCGCTCTTGGCAGCTATTTATCATTTCTGTTGTTGACCTTCTGCCAAGCCGTTCTCTTAAGCTGTCTGTTATTTTTTCTCTTTGCTTCCCTCTATCTCTTCGTCAGTCAATTTTTCCAGTTGTTACAATATATTCCAGTTGTTCTCTTCTCATTACATGGCCAAAAAATGATGATTGTTTCTTCCTAATATTGGAAATTAGCTCTCTTTTTGCTTTGACCTCTCTCAGAACATCTTCATTACTCTTCTTAGCTGTCCATGGTACACTCAACATTCTTCTGTAAAACCACATTTCTACAGACTCCAGTGATTTTCTTGTCTGTTGTCCTATTGTCCATGATTCACATCCATATGTTAAGACTGGCCCTACATAACATTTAAGAACTCTTTTTCTTGTTTCTATTGTCAAAAATGGATTGTATAGTATCTTCCTCATTTTTTGGAAAGCTGCTTTTGCCTGAGCCATTCTGCATCTCACCTCTTTTGTACATCTTCCGTCTGAGGTTAACAAAGTTCCCAAATATTTAAATTCATTTACCTGTTTTAATATTGTTCCACTTATCTTTATTTTGCACTGATGTGATGTCTTTTTCTTTGTTGTTACCATTCTTCTTCTTCTTCTACCTTTTAGCTCCCAGTGGAGCATAGGTCTTCAACAAACACTTTCCAAGTCGTTCTGTTTTTTGCAATTCTTTTAAGATCATTCCATGTCTTCCCCATCATCTTCATCTCTGCTTCAATCTGTCTTCTCCAAGAATTCCTTGGTCTTCCTCTTTGTCTTTTCCCCTGGGGATTCCAAAAAAGGGCCTGTTGTGTAATACTCTCAGTTGGTTTCCGTAGTGTGTGTCCTATCCATCGCCATCGTCTTCGCTGTATTTCTTTATCCACTGGTATTTGACCGGTACATTTCCATAATTCCACGTTTGTGACTTTGTCCTGCCATTTCCATCCCTTTATTCTGCGCAAGCATCCATTAATGAAAGTCTGTACCTTCGTGATTGTCAATTTTGTTATTCTCCATGTTTCACAGCCATATAATAGAACCGACTTAACATTGGAGTTGAAAATTTGTATTTTTGTAATACAAATTGTTACCATTACCTCTGTCTTTTTGCTATTAAGGCTGAGTCCTTTATTTTTGCTTTCTTTCACTATAATGTCCAACATTTCTTGTAACTCATTTTCACTCTTAGCGATTAAGACCCTATCATCAGCATACCTTAGATTATTTATATTATGACCTCCAATTGTTATTCCAGGCATGTCCCTTATGGATCTTAAAATAATCTCACTATAAATATTAAACAAATCTGGTGACAGCACGCAACCTTGTCTAACACCCTGTTTTATTTATTGAAACATTCCCAATTGGTTTTGAGTTCTTATGGCCGCTGTTTGTTGCCAGTACATATTCTTTATTATTCTTAGATCTTTGCTGTCTAGGTTTATGCTTTCTAAAATTTTGATTATTTCTTGGTGCCTTACTTTGTCAAATGCCTTGGTGTAATCTATGAAACATAGGTATAGATCTGTTTTCACCTCTATGGCTCTTTCTACTAAAGATCTTATGGTATAAATGGCATTGCTTGTTCCTTTATCTCTAACAAAACCACACTGTTCATCGCTAATTTCTGAACTGATTTTGTTTCGCACTCTTCGCATGATGATTCTTAGTAATATCTTAGTCATATGACTCATGAGATCAATAGCAGATATAAAAGGAATTGAAGTCAACAATCACAACATAAACAATTTGTGATATATGGATGACACAGTCTTATTAGCAGAGACAGAGAGACAGAACTACAAGAAATGATGGACATAATAGTAAAAGAAAGCAGCAAGAAAGGTCTCAGTCTGAATAGTAAGAAAACAGGTAATAGTCATATCAAAGAAAGAATCATCACCATCAAGCAGCATAAACATAAACAGGACAGAGCTGAAACAAGTGCAATGCGTCAAATATAACTATATATAATATATAGGCACAATAATAACATCAGATGAAAGATGCACCGCAGAAATAAAAGCAGAATAGCTCAGACCAAAATAGCATTTAAGAGAATGAAAAACATTTTATACAACAAATCTACGTCAATAAAAATTAGAAAGAGAATTCATCGGTTCTATATAGAGCAGATTCTGATCTATGGAAGCGAATCAAGGACAGTAAACAAAGAAATGAAAAGATGATTAGATGCCACAGAAATGGGATTTCTCAGAAGAGTGTTTATTTCCCTGGACAAGCTGTCCAAAGGAAAAAAGACCAAGGAAATTCTCAAAGAGGCTAACACAAAAAGGGAGTTCCTAAAAAGTATCAGAAAGAAATAATCAACATTTTTTGGGCACATCATGAGAAGAGGAATGTTTAAATACTTGGTTACAACTGGCAAAATACAGAGAAAGAGAGATAGCAGACGACAAAGAGAGAAATACTAGATAGCTTGGTTTCATGGCATGGAAAACAGTCAACAACAGAACTGATACATGCACAGTAAATAGAAGATTGTGGAAGAACATGATCACCTAAGCAAAACATTAAGGCACATGATGACAACTATACACAAATCTTAAAACTTCAAAACATCATTCATATGTAGAAGAAAATGTAATAATATCTTTGAAAAAATAAATGTTTACTTGCCAGCTGTTGTTAGTGATTATAATAAGTATATGACAGGAGAAAATAGGTCTGATCATCAAGTAATTTCTAAATGCAAATCCCTTTGTAAAACCAATAAGTGCTGAGAAACTTAATTTTATAATTTATAGATGTAGCTAGGGTGAATGGTTTTATATTACCTAAAGAACATTTTAAAAATCACCTGGATATACAGCTTTGGTATGGCCTATGAAGTATGACAGCTTCAGTTCACTAATGAACTCAAAATGGAACTTGCATGCATTGATAAAACTATTACTGTCCTACTGTTTGAGTTTGTAAAGAAAATAAATGACTGCTATCAGGTTGTCTCAGCTATATCTGATTTGTCACTAAGTTGTATTCTGCTACCAAACCCAGATTAATTCAAAGTAAATAAGTTTAAATATCTGGGAAAAATGTTAACCTCAGATTATAGATGGACAACAGAGGTGAGATGCAGAATGGCTCAGACAAAAGCAGCTTTCCAAAAAATGAGGAAGATAATGTGCAATCTATTTTTGACAATAAAAACAAGAAAAAGAGTTCTTAAATGTTATGTAGAGCCAGCCTTGACATATGGATGTGAATCATGGACAATAGTAGGACAACCTACAAGACAAGAAAATCACTGGAGGCTGTACAATTGTGGTTTTACAGAAGAATGTTGAGAATACCATGGACAGCTAAGAAGAGAAATGAAAATATTCTGAAAGAGGCCAAAGCAAAAAGAGAGCTAACATCCAATATTAGGAAGAAACAATCATCATTTTTTGGCCATGTAATGAGAAGGGAACAGCTGGAACATATTGTAACAACTGTGAAAATTGAGGGACGAAGAGATAGAGGAAAGCAAAGAGAAAAGATACCAGACTGCTTAAGAGAATGGCTTGGCAGAAGGTCAACAACAGAAATGAAAATTAGTTGTCGAGATCGAAAGTTGTAGAGATATATGATATCACCTATGACAGCAGGTATGGTACTAGATGATGATGATGTTACCAAAGCAAACAAAAAATAGAAATGAGAAGTGAATTTATATATCAGGCATGCAGTAAGCATTTCTACTTCAGCAGCAAGATAAATTGTCTTCCTGCAAATCATAATATGACTTATAACAGATGCAAATGTTTTCCTAACCAACAGGTTTCTTTTACTTATTGCATTTTTGAGTTTGTGTATGAATGTGTGTAAGTGTGCACATTTATGTGTGCGCAAGCAAGTATATAACTTATTTAAATAACAATTATATTATATTTTTTTAGAACCTTAGTGAATATCATCATCATCATCAAGTACAAGGCCTGCTGGCGTAGGTGATCGTGTCTCTCTACAACTTTCAATCTCGACAGTTATTTATCATTTCTGTTGTCGACCTTATTCTCTTAAGCTGTCTGGTATCTTTTCTCTTTTCTTCCCTCTATCTCTTCGTCCCTGAATTTTTCCTGTTGTTACAATATATTCCAGCTGTTCTCTTCTCATCAAGTGGCCAAAAAATTATGATTGTTTCTTCCTAATATTGAAAATTAGCTTTCTTTTTTCTTTGGTCTCTTTCAGAACGTCTTCATTACTCTTTTTTTTGTGAATATATATAACACATAACATGATTTCTTTAATTTCTTACCAAATGAATTGTAGTATCCTTCCTTTCTAACATTAGAAGTATTGTTGAAAATTTATCTGTATAATATAATATGAGAGATAACATTAATTTATCATTGATATCAACTTTACAGAGCAATATCTTTTGCTAATTCATATTGTAATTTTGTCAATATTTTGACTTAAAATTTTAATTAATTTATGTAAAAATGAATATTGTAAATGACTGTATTAAAGATTTTCATAATAATCTTCATACTTTTTTTCCTTCTTGGTAACTATTTATGTTGTATGTTTTTAGGTTAGTGTTTATTTTTAGTAACAAATAAATTAGATCACATTTATTAAGTAAACACATTCTTAAACATTAACACTAAACAAAAGCTCATCCAATCCTATTTTCAGCAAAATATTATAAATATAGGTTAAAACTAAAGATTTACTTCTGTGATTGGCCACAATTAGGAACCTGAAAAAGGCCAAAGTATTTAAAAAAAAGCAATACTAAAAAAAAGTGGTATGGTGACAGCTTTACGTGATAATGGACGAAACAAAAGTCAACGTTTCGGCCAAGTAGGCCTTCATCTGGACGAACAACAAACACAAAAATTATATATAATGATATATTAACAAATCTAACTACATGGCGATAATATGCTAGATACTAAAGAGAGGAAAAATAAAAAAATGGTCACTTCCCTGTGTTCCTGAGCTTGGTCAGTTGGAGACTCGTTGTGTTGTGTTTTGTTCTTTCTGCCTTGTCATGTGGCCAAACCATTTTATCTGTTGTTTTCTTATATATTCTATGGCGGGGGCTATTCCTAGCTTTTTTCTGAGTTCTTCATTTCTGATCTTATCTATCAGACTGTTTCCTGTCATTCGTCTAACACATTTCATCTCTGTAGAGGTTAATTTTCTTGCATCTAGGGTCCAGGTCTGGCATTGGTAGCACAATGTTGGGATGAAGATTGTATTGTATAGTGCTCGTTTTGCCTCCAGAGTTATTTCCTTGTTGGACAATAGTGGTGATAACTGTCCGATGATTTGACAAGCTTTGTTGCATCTTGATTCTATCTCTGCTGTCTGGGAATTATCGTTTGTCATTAGACTTCCTGGGTATTTGAATTCCTCTACTTGTTTTAGTTGTCTGCCTTCTATAGTTATGTTGATGTTCTGTTTATTTTTGGCGACATTCATGACTTCTGTTTTGTTGATGTTGATTTTCATGTTGTATTTTGTGCCTGAGATGTTGAGTTTGTTTAAGTGTTCTTGTAGGTCTTCTATTGTTTCATGTATTAGTGCCTGATTTTCACAGTTGTTTCAATATATTCCAGCTGTTCCCTTCTCATTACATGGCCAAAAAATGATGATTGTTTCTTTCTAATATTGGATGCTAGCTCTCTTTTCGCTTTGTCCTCTCTCAGAATGTTTTCATTTCTCTTGTTAGCTGTCCATGATATTCTCAACATTCTTCTGTAAAACCACATTTGTACAGCCTCCAGTGATTTTCTTGTCTGTTGTCCAACTATTGTCCATGATTCACATCCATATGTTAAGGCTGGCTCTACACAACATTTAAGAACTCTTTTTCTTGTTTTTATTGTCAAAAATGGATTGCACAGTATCTTCCTCATTCTTTGGAATGCTGCTTTTGCCTGAGCCATTCTGCATCTCACCTCTGTTGTACATCTACCATCTGTAGTTAACAATGTTCCCGGATATTTAACTCTTTCCAGACTTTTAACCAACACAATGGCTCCACTTATGAAGGCATACCTGACCAAAATCTGACAGGTCTATTTTCGGCTTCGAACAAGTATGGTTGAATATTTTAAAGTAAAGTAACGATTATGTATATATATATTCACCAATACTTGTATTCTATTATCTAGAAGATGATTCAAAATTACTTCCTTCGATTACCAAGTGGTATTTTCTTTGTTTTGTAGATACAATGGTTGAATTTTCAAAGTAAATGTGTGTTTTTTTGGACAAAAAGTGGCCACACCATTTCTTGTGCCAAATTTATTATTTGTGGACATAAATGCATCAAGTAAAGCGTATTTTGAAGAACTTTGGATTAGTTTGTGTATAATTTGGAGAAGAATGGATAGCAACACGCTACTAGTCAGGCAAAAATAGAGTACATGAAATATGATATTTTGAATTGAAAATGATCTCCCTTTGAATATTTTTATGCTATTTATAATAAGTAATATATTTTTTCCTTCAGATATCACCAATATAATGCTTTTTTCACTTTCTTGAACAATTTTCCTTTCCAGTGATGTATAACATGTACAACATTTAATTATATTGTTGCATGAAATTGTAAAAAGACAAAGACACATGATGGAATTTTTTTAAACTAATATGGTCCGAACCTAAAGTTCGCCAAAGTCCGGAAAGAGTTAAATTCATTTACCTGTTTTAATATTCTTCCACTTGTCTTTATTGGGCATTGTGGTGATGTCTTTTTCTTTGTTGGGCAGGCTGGGTAATAGTGTTAAAATAATATATTTTAAAATATAGAACATAAGAAGAATATTTTTCCTTCATATGCCTGATTTCTGTCCTGGAATTTGATGCTATGCACTATGTCTATCTGCACAGCGCTTTGTCTGTTGACACATCAGTTGTCAAGCCAACCAGTATGTTCACTTTTATCTCTATGGTCATTCGTTGCTTATCCCATGTTCACAAAGGTTTTTTAAATGCCTTGCCATCTCGCAATGACTTGTCAGTGGTCACTGGTGGGAATAATTAGGAAGGTATAAGGGAGAAAAAAATTGTCTTGTATGGCAAACTGTTGAATTCCAAGAATTTTTATTTTGAGATTGTCACTTTTATGAAGGTATCATCATCTGGGATTAAAAGAGAGATTGAAGAAGAGCCATTGATAGACCAAGAGTAAGATGGACTGACTACATCTGAGAAATGCTACAACATCATTTGACAACGACTAAGGCAAGATCTAGAACGGTGAATCTCCTTTGACACTCAAATGGGTATAACAGGAAGAGAAGAGAGAGAAGTAGAGATGCTTTATTTTAATTCAGATCTTCTTTCATTTATTTATTTAAATACCTAAAACAGTTTTGTTCCAGGAGTTGATTCTGTATTTATTTGGCTCATGGATTGCAGTCTCATCTGGTTGCCAATGTATATCTTCATCTGTCTTGATCATTGAAGTGGCTTTAATAAGTTCTTCTGTTTTCTGTGCAGAAATAATGGAATGACAGTTGTTTATAAAACAATACCTTTAAATCACTATATAAAAGAAACAATTATAGATGTGTCTAAATTACCTTAAATGAACAGCAATGCACTATTATTATCAGCTTAATCTGTAATGTGTAAGTAAGATCTTTTATCTAAATTACAGAAAGTAACAATGTGTGAAACCAAATAGGAAAATCTCAATGATAAATAAATTAAAACAGTAAAATTTATAAAGATTGAAAGACCTTCTGTATTCCTTTATTTTTCATTTCTAGTGATGGGTGATAGCAAGGCTCTATTTTCCAGTGTTCTTCCTAAAAATCATGTAAAAAAGAAAAAAAATAATATATTATATTAATTCAGTTTAACAACAAATATATGAACATTTCTGTAAACAGTACAAGCAAACATTTTCTCAAAAGAATCACTAATCTTTCAATTGTTATTAAAACACCAATATCACAGATTAGATAACTCCACAGTTTTAGCATTTATTAGATTTAGCAATTCAAATGTGAGTGCCATTTTTTCTTAAAAATATCTATCTATTGACCTTTCTAGCCATAGCCAACCCATAGGGAATAGACAAAGATACTCTTTCTCTTATCTAAATTTTTAAAAACTGTCATAGCGGCACACAAATATGCGAACAATTAATCAAAAAGATATATAACATTTGGGAGCCGCGATCCCAACCGACAGCTTCCGGGTTCACCCAGCCTTAAATGGGTACCGAATTTTTTTCTGGGAAAGTAAAGCTGCACGGGCGTTATACAGACCTATCTATCTATCTATCTATTGACCTTTCGAGCCGTAACCGGCCCATAGGGCGTAGACCAAGATACACCTTCTCCTATATGAATTTTTGTTCTAGCAGTTTTCTTTTAAAGATATTTTATCAAATCTCGCCATCTGTCTCTGTTCTGTGCAAGCAGTTCTATCTCATTGAGGGAGCCGATTCCTGCTGCTCTTGCCTCTCTCATCAATGTTCTTCTCAGTGTCTCCCTGGGTCTTCCTCTTTTTCTTTTACCTGTTGTTTCCCATATGAGGGCTTGCTTTGCTATTCGATTATTATCTCTTCTCATCACATGTCCAACGTATGACCATCGTCTTTTCTTTATTACTGAAGATATTAGTGGTTGATTGGCGATTTCTCTAATTTCCTCGTTTGTTTTGAATTCGTTCCATTCTATACCAAGTATTTTCCTTAGACATTTATTTTCGAATGCGTTCAACTTTGTTTCTATATCTCTTGTTGTTTTCCAGCTTTCACACGCATACGTAAGGGTTGATAGTACATTTGATTTGAATAGCCTAAGTTTTGTGTTTGTGCTAATGAGTTTTGATTTCCACAACTTTTCAAGGCTTCTGAAAGACATTGCTGCTTTAGCCAGTCTGATTCTAATTTCTTTGCTCGTATCCCCTTCTCGATCAATGTGACTTCCAAGATAGATGAAGTGATCGATCTCTTCTACTGGTTTGTTTTCCATGTATATTTTGTCACTTGTTGGAATTAAACTTTTCATGACTTTAGTCTTTTCATGATTGACCTCAAGCCCAATTTTGCTGGCTATTGATGATAGTTCATTTGTGTTTTCCTGCATCGTTTTTATCTGATTGCTGATGAGAACTATGTCATCAGCAAAGTCAGGTCCTCCAAATGGTCTCCTTGTATCCATTCGATGCCTTTATTACCAGTGCAGCATTTCTTCATTATGAAGTCCATAACAATTCCAAATAACAAGGGCGATAAAATACATCCTTGTTTAACCCCAGTTTCTATTGGGAAACATTCGCTCAGTCCTTCCTCTGTTCGAACTGCACATGTGTAACCATCATACATGTCTTTGATAATATTTATGATTTTTGATGGTAAGCCATATTGCTTCAGAATTTTCCACAAAGAATCTCTATGAATACTATCAAATGCTTTTTTGAAGTCGATGAAGTTAAGTACAAAAGGTTTTTGCTTTTCAATGTGTTCCTCCAATATAAGTCGTAGAGTGAAAATGTGGTCAAGACAGCTTCTCCCTTTTCTAAACCCAGCCTGTTCTTCACGCATTACTGTATCTATTGAATCCTTTATTCTATTTAGGATGATTTTACAGAATAATTTTGAGGCAACTGACAAAAGTGTCACGCCTCTCCAATTGTTACAATCTCTAAGATTGCCCTTTTTTGGGATCTTAACAATGATTCCTTTTCTCCATTTATGAGGCGTCTTCTCTGTTTTCCAAATGATGTTGAACATTTTTTGGAGATGTATTAAATTATGGCTATCAATTGCCTTGAGGATCTCAGCTGTTAACTTATCCTCTCCAGCAGCCTTGTTATTGGTCATTAGCTTTAAGGTGGTTTCTATTTCACTCAAGGTGAAGTCATCTAAATTTACATCTAATTCTGCTGCTGGTGTTTCAGTTTCAAAATCTATTAAACTGTGAGGTAGTGGACGGTTAAGAATTTCTTTGAAGTGTTCCGCCCAACGGGCTTTTATGTCTGCGCTTGTTGTTAGCATTAATCCAGATTTGTCTAGAATTGGTGTTCCACTGGATGTATAGGTGTTTGTCAGCATCTTTTGTACAGTAATACAGACCACATTACCCCAAAAATCATGTGCTGAAGGTCTGTAAAATATAGGATCACTAACACCATATTTCCCTATATGCCACTTGGCATGACGGGGGTACTTTACTTTTTTACTTTTACTATATAACATTTAACTTGTTTTTTATATATATATATATATATATATATATATATATATATATATTTATATTTATATATATATAATTTGAGGGAGAGTCTTAAAATATATCACAACTTTTAACATATCACAAGGAGCTGTGATAGCTCAGTGGTTAGTGAACTGGACTACAAAGGACAAGAGGTAGGGTTTGATCCCAACCGACAGCTTCTGGGTTCACCCAGCCTTTAATGGGCACCAGATTTTTTTCTGGGAAAGTAAAATGGCATTGGCGTAATACCGACCACATTACCCCAAAAATCATGTGCCAAAGGTCTGTAAACTTTATGGCCACTAACACCATATTCCCTATAAGCCACTTGGCATGACGGGGCACTTTACTACTTTTTTTATCTTATCACACTGCATTAAACACAATCAGTTTAATTTCACCACATTTCTCACCCACTACTGCATTCAACAAACCAATATAATTTATAATTTCATTCCTCCAGCCCCACCCTCTCAATAATGTTTAGTATACTGAACACTAGAGCACTGAATACTGTTTAGTATACCAAAATACTTATCACTTATTTATATACAACCATGGCACTGAATGTGTACAGTAGACATGTTAAGAGACTTAATAACTTCCAAATTTCACAATTTGTTCAGAATAAAGTCTTTGCAATGAACCACTAAAGATGATCAGTAGTTAACACAGCTATCAGCTTCTTGAAAGATTACTAAATGTCTCCATCTTGTTTGATTTATTGTCATCCTTCTCAGGGTGTTCCATGCTCAGATTTTGTAGTGCCTGTCACCTCTGGTTATTTCAATAAGTTATCTTTGTTTTTTTTTAAAAAGTTGTCAATGCAGTCATATATGGTATACAAAGAGTTTAAAATTGTTAAATACATCAACCATCTACAATGGTACTTTGCAGGAATTTTGCAGAATTTGTTGGGAATATTCAGAAATAACAGACAAATGGAAGATATACTTTTAGGTATTCATTAACCATCAAAGAGATTATACAAATAAATTGTACCAAGACCATAAAATAACAGCAATAGTAACAGAATATTAACATTCAGAAATAAATAAAGCTGTTAAGCAGTAATCAAAATTCAAAGCCCAAGGAGCTAGTGATTTATCATCATCATCAGCATCGAGTGCCATCTCTGCAACGGAGGCTGGTTTGTCCATCTTTTGATGTTACTCGTCCATGTTAGTCTTGGTCTGCCTCTGCCTCTTTTACTTTGTATTTTCCCCTCCAGGATTTTTTTAGTAGGCTGTTGTGTCTTTTAACATGGCCCAAAAATCGCATTTGTCTTGTTTGAATTGTGTTTAGTAGTTATCTTTGGTGTAGTAGTGGTTTATAAATATAAATAATCAAAGCAGCAGGGAAAAGCAGTATTCGTTGAAAGTTGAAGTCAAGTTGTAAAGATGCCCTTTGCACCAAGATAACTTGTAGAAAAAACAAGGAACACAGTAAGAATCTGTTGGAACACAATAGAAATCTTTTTTTTTAAATCACAATTGTAACCAGAAAAAATAAAAAGCATTTTATGATGAAATTGAAGAGATAATTGCTATTATAAAAAAATATATGGCTCAATTTGGAGTGCTCAAATGATTTTATAGAAGGAACCTGTGACCACTCCTCTCCTGACACATTTATTTTAAATTAAATTTTTAATCGTTGGGCTGTATGTCATTTGAAAAGTGCTTGTCTCATCATAGCCCATCTGAAAGAATCTCTATCTGTAACAAAATTTCTCACTTTTTCTGTTGTCAAGTTTAAGGTCTCTTAGGTGTCTTGAAGCAACCTGCTTCTTGGTCTGCCCATCTTTTCTTCCTGGAACCTTATCTTCCATTTTTGTTCTTTCCAGCCGACTGTGTCTTTTGATGTGGTCATATTATTTTAATTTCCTCTTTAATGTGTTTATAAGCCAGTTCTTTAAAATATTTAGGTCTTTTAATATGTCTTCTTTTCTCTTTTTCATTATCCATGGTATCCTAGGAATTTTTCTGTAGAATTTTGTTTCAGATGAACAAGTTTTCTTCATTGTTGTTTGTGAGATTGTCCATGGCTCACAACCATATGTTGCTATAGGGAAGAAACCAACCCATAGGGAAGAAACCAATTTTACAGTCTTGTTCATATTGTGACATATCATTTATTATTTATGGCATTTCATTTTTATGTTGTTATTGCTAGTCTTCTTTCAATCTCTTTCTGATATAATTCTGGCAGTCTCCATTGCTAGTTATTTCAGATCCCAGATATTCATAATTTGTAATAATTTCAAATTCTTACTTGTTGATGATGAACTTGGGTTGGCTTTTTGCTTTGCCAGAGGACATTATGTTAGTTTTCTCTGTTTGGATAGAGTTTCTGCTGTTTGCTACGTTTTTAAACCAACTCAATTATCTCTTCTAATCTATTTATTCTTTTTGGCTTTCATGATTTCTTGGTAATTTGTCTTTGCTTTCTGATTGGTTCTGAGCATTAACAATTTTAATCCCTGTTATGCCCTATGCACAATACTAGGCTATTCCAGCTCCTGCCTTTGAAACTGTTGTTGACTGAGTCAAAACTCTGCCTTTTCTACCAGCAACTGAGTGTACTATTGAATGGGGACTTCCTTCATTAATTTACCCTGCATTGTTTAGTTGGCAGCCAAAGTCACTGTCAAGGGGGTGGTTTTGCCACAAACAAGTGGACTCTAGGAGCCATATGTAGAACGGAAAGGAGTGGGGAAACCAAATAAGCTCCAAAAGGCCATCCCAAAGGATGTGACTGCCTCTCGCTGCGACGTACCATCCCTTACACACTCCTACTCTACACCAAAATTAGTAGTAAACTAGACAACTAAGGATAAGAGGTGGGTTTGATCCTGATCAACAGCTTACAGGTTCACCCAGTTGTAAATGAATACAGGATATTTTAATAGGAAACAAAAGTGACATGGACATAATAGTGCCACATTACCCCAAAAATCATGCGCTGAAAGTTTTAAAAAAATATGTGCACTAACACCATATTCTTTATATGCTACATGGCACGACAGCGGTCTTTTCATTGTTTTTCCTTATGATTCTACACCAAAGCATATATAAGAAAGAGTACTTGGTTGCATCTGACAAATTACAAGGAAAGTGAGATTATGGATGACAAAGAGAGAAGACACTAGATAGCTTGGTGTTGTGGCATAGTAAACAGTCAATAACAGAAATGATACAATGCACTCAGAGTAATTGGGAGCCGTGATAGCTCAGTGGTTAGTGAACTGGACTACAAAGGACAAGAGGTAGGGTTCGATCCCAACCGATGGCTTCTGGTTCACCTAAACTTTAATGGGTACCGGATTTTTTTCTGGGAAAGTAAAGCAGCACGGGTTTATATCCGACCACATTACCCCAAAAATCATTTGCCGAAGGTCTGTAAAATTTATGGTCACTAACACCATATTCCCTATATGCCACTGGGCGTGACGGGAGTACTTTACTTTTTACTCAGAGTAATTGTAAAAGCCTATGTCAGTGGTTCCAAAATTTTTTTTTTATTTAAGCAAAAAAAAAAAATGTAGTGACAAATTTGTGGTTTTATCTTGTGTGGATTTCTATATGAAGCACCAAAAGCTTGAATTCTTCATCATTTTCAATACAAAGTTGTCCAACCAGACTTTCTTTTAATGAACGGATTCTGATTATATTTATTACTTTAATGACATAACATTATGACCTTTGTAAACATTGACTCAGATTTTTGGCAACAAAATGTTGCAGATAAATGATCCAATGCACAGCAAATGCTTTTGGAAATTCTTTTTTAAAACATGCAAGAAACTCTGTAGTGCCCTACCATTACTGGATCACCATTAATAATGACAATAAGGTTAATATGTTACTCACAGGGAGTATTATTTTTCTTTGGAAAAACTCTTTCCAAAACATGCAATATCAATTCTCCTTTAGCATCTGTTAAAAAATATTTAGCAAAAAAAAATATTCTTGTAAAATTTTTTCATCTTTTATGTATCATCCATATGCTAAAAAGCAAAAACCTTTTGTACTTAACTTCATCGACTTCAAAAAAGCATTTGATAGTATTCATAGAGATTCTTTGTGGAAAATTCTGAAGCAATATGGCTTACAATAAAAAATCATAAGTATTATCAAAGACATGTATGATGGTTACACATGTGCAGTTCGAACAGAGGAAGGACTGAACGAATGTTTCCCAATAGGAACTGGGGTTAAACAAGGATGTATTTTATTGCCCTTGTTATTTGGAATTGTTATGGACTTCATAATGAAGAAATGCTGCATTGGTAATAAAGGCATCGAATGGATAAAAGGAGACCATTTGGAGGACCTCGACTTTGCTGATGACATAGTTCTCATCAGCAGCCAGATAAAAACGATGCAGGAAAACACAAATGAACTATCATCAATAGCCAGCAAAATTGGGCTTGAGATCAATCATGAAAAGACTAAAGTCATGAAAAGCTTAATTCCAACAGACGACAAAATATACATGGAAAACAAACCAGTGGAAGAGATCGATCACTTTATCTATCTTGGAAGTCACATTGATCGAGAAGGGGATACGAACAATGAAATTAGAATCAGAATAGCTAAAGCAGCAATGTCTTCTAAAGAAGCCTTGAAAAGTTGTGGAAATCAAAACTCATCAGCACAAACACAAAACTCAGACTATTCAAATAAAATGTGCTATCAACTCTTATGTATGCGTGTGAAAGCTGAAAAACAACAAGAGATATAGAAACAAAGTTGAACGCATTCGAAAATAAATGTCTAAGGAAAATACATGGTATGGCGTGGAACGAATTCAAAACAAACGAGGAAATTAGAGAAATCGCCAATCAATCACTAATATCTTCAGTAATAAAGAAAAGACGATGGTCATATGTTGGACATGTGATGAGAAGAGATAATAACCAAATAGCAAAGCAAGCCCTCATGTGGGAAACAACAGGTAGGAGAAAAAGAGGAAGACCCAGAGAAACACTGAGAAGAACATTGATGAGAGAGGCAAGAACAGCAGGATTTGGCTCCCTCAATGAGATAGAGCTGCTTGCACAGAACAGAGACAAATGGCGAGATTTTATAAAATATGTTTAAAAGAATTTAAAACTGCTAGAACAGAAATTCAGATAAGAGGAGTATCTTGGTCTACGCCCAATGGGCCGGCTACGGCTCGAAAGGTCAATAGATAGATAGATAGATAGATAGATATGCTAAAAGTAAGGCCTCATTTCCTGGCAAAGTTGACTCATCAAGCTGCACAGAGAAGTGGGATGTTTTTAAATTCTCATATAATGAATTTTCAACATCTTGATCCATTTTATCAATTATTTTTGTATTGCATTATTGCTCAGAGGAATGTTTCTTAGTAATATCAGAGGCTGGCTTGTGTAACATTATGTGTAATACCCACACTTATAGCTGATTGACTGTCTGCTGACACTTTTTAGACTGATGATACAGCAGACAGTATAGAGGAAACAGTTGATAAATTTTACGACGAGTTAAATAAGGCACTTCGTTAATGCAAACCACATGAAAACACCACAGTTCTAGGGGATCTCAACGCAAAAGTAGGAAAGGAAAGAGCTGAGGAAGTAGTTGGTTATTATAGCTTAGGCGAGAGGAATGAAAGAGGTGACAAACTTATTGACTGGGCAAGAACACACAACATGATGATAGGAAACACCTAATTTAAGCAATATCCAAGATGTCTGTGGACATGGAAAAGCCCAGGAGTCAACGCTCATAATCAAATTGATTACATAATGATGAACAGATTTAGAAATAGTCTGGTGTGTGTGAAAACTAGACCTGGGACAGATTGCAATAGTGATCATGTACCAATTGTGGGAAAGCTTAGAGTAAAATTAAAAGCAGCAAAACGAAACTCAGTTAACATCAAGTTAAATTTAGATTTACTCAAATCAGACAAGAAATTGCAAGACAAATATAACATCACAATTCAGAACCGGTACAATACAATAGAGAAGATACAAAGCATTGATGAACAGTGGGAAATGCTAAAAGAATCAATGCAACAAACATCAAAAGAGTTCATACCACCAGTGAGGATAAATTCAAGAAAGAAATGGATGACAGATGATATTTTGCAGCTAATGGACGCAAGAAGAAGAAATTAAAAAAATAAAGATGAGTATATGAGATTAAATAAAGAAATTGTAATAAAATGCAATGAAGCAAAAGAAACAAGGCTAAAAGAGATATGCAAAGAGATTGAAATGCAACAAAAAGGAAATGCCAAGCCTATATACAACAAATTGAAGAAGTAACAGGAAGAAAGATGCAATAAAAAAAACTGGATGTTTAAGATCAAAGGAAAGAGAGCTGTTGATTGAACAAGAATGCATAAGGGAATGATGGACAGAATACATTAAAGATCTTTATAATGATGAACTCACAAAAGTAAATATTAAGGATAATGGAGAAGGACCAGAAATACTCAAAGAAGAAGTGGAAGACACCTTGCGCAATATGAAAGCAGGAAAAGCTCCTGGACCAGATAATATAACTAAAGAAGAGATTGAAGCCATGGGTGATTTTGGAATAGAGATAATAACAAAAATATTGAATGATGTATACAACAGCGGATATATACCAGAAGCCAGCTGAAATCAATATCATAGCCTTACCAAAGAAATATGGTGTGATTGAATGTGATGATCATCGCACAATAAGCCTTTTAAGTCACATGACTAAGATATTACTAAGAATCATTATGCGAAGAGTGCGAGGCAAAATCAGTCCAGAAATTAGTGATGAACAGTGTGGTTTTATTAGAGATAAAGGAACAAGCAATGCCATATACATCATAAGATCTTTAGTAGAAAGAGCCATAGAGGTGAAAACAGATCTATACCTATTTTTCATAGATTATATCAAAGCATTTGACAAAGTAAGGCACCCAAGAAATAATCAAAATTTTAGAAGTCATAAACATATACAGCAAAGATCTAAGAATAATAAAGAACATGTACTGGCAACAAACAGTGGCCATAGGATCTGGAAATCAATTGGGAATGTTTCAACAAATAAAACAGGGTGTTAGGCAAGGTTGTGTGCTGTCACCAGATTTGTTTAATATGTATTGTGAGATTATTTTAAGATCCATAAGGGACATGCCTGGAATAACAATTGGAGGTCATAATATAAATAATCTAAGGTATGCTAGTGATACAGTTTTAATCGCTAACAGTGAAAATGAGTTACAAGAAATGTTAGACATTATAGAGAAAGAAAGCAAAAATAAAGGACTCAGCTTTAATAGCAAAAAGACAGAAGTAATGTAACAACAAAGAAAAAGACATCACATCAGTGCAAAATAAAGACAAGTGTAACAATATTAAAACAGGTAAATGAATTTAAATATTTGGGAACTTTGTTAACCTCAGACGGAAGATGTACAAAAGAGGTGAGATGCAGAATGGCTCAGGAAAAAGCAGCTTTCCAAAAAATGAGGAAGATACTATGCAATCCATTTTTGACAATAGAAACAAGAAAAGAGTTCCTAAATGTTATGTAGGGCCAGTCTTAACATATGGATGTGAATCATGGACAATAGGACAACAGACAAGAAAATCACTGGAGTCAGTGGAAATTGGTTTTACAAAAAAATGTTGAGAATACCATGGACAGATAAGAAGAGAAATGAAAAAATTCTGAAAGAGGCCAAAGCAAAGAGAGAGCAAATTTCCAATATTAGGAAGAAACAATCATCATTTTTGGCCATATAATGAGAAGAGAACAGCTGGAATATATTGTAACAACTGGGAAAATTGATGGATGAAGAGAAAGAGGGAAGCAAAGAGAAAAGATACCAGACAGCTTAAGAAAATAGCGTGGTAGAATGTCATCAACGGAAATGATAAATAACTGTCAAAATCGAAAGTTGTGGAGAGACATGATGACCTACGACAGCAGGCCCAGTACTTGATGATGATGATGATGATGATGATGAAAGCTGATTGAATTAGCTCTTCACCAACAATATTTGGTTTTCAAGATTTAGGAAGTAGTAAAAAAAACTTTGTAAGAAGCATGCAACAAATTAGCCGTGATAGCTCAGTGGTTAGTGAACTGGACTACAAAGGACAAGAGGTAGGGTTCGATCCCAACCAACGGTTTTTGGGTTCACCGAGCCTTAAATGGGTACCAGATTTTTTCTGGGAAAGTAAAGCGGCACAGGTGTAATACCGACCACATTACCCCAAAAATCATGTGCTGAAGGTCTGTAAAATTTATGGCCACTAACACCATATTCCCTATATGCCACTTGGCGTTACAGGGGCTCTTTACTTTTTTTTTTAATGCAACTAATTGTCATCTTGATTATGGTTATGGTTAGTCGAAGGCCCCGGAATCATTGCAAACAAATTAAAATCCATCAATGCTCAACCACCCAGTGGAATCATGCTAATTAAAACTCATCTCATTGAAAGATCCAAACAGAGAAAAGCAGCTGCAATCCCCAACATAGCAGCTGCAGCACACGCTAAAAGACATAAGGTCAAGCAGCACCGAAAGTGAATGCAGCAGAACGTCCTTCATCATGCGATATCATCATTCATTGTAAGTAATTGGAATATTGAAACATGATTCGGATGAAAAGCACAGCTTACGCTGTGCACAGAGCACTAATTCAGTAGCTCCGACAACAAGCCGGATTTGGAATATGAGGAAACTGCAACAAGGAACACTTTTTAGACTGAGCCTCAATGGTTTTTGACGTCTATCCACTGGTCTTGTTATCTTGTTTGGATGCTAATGAAAAGAATTTTTCCAATGTTGGTTGCCTCACAAAATTTTATTTTAGAGCCTGAAAATAAGATAAATCCTTATTTTTCTTATCAGTATGAACTACTGCTAAATGTTCTTGCAGTCCTGAAGGTTCATAGCCTAATTTGATATAACTTGTTGGCAAATCAGGTATATAGGTAAGGTAATATTTGTAGACAACACAATAAAGCCATATTTAAAATATTCATCTCTAAATGCAACTTGTCTAGATTTTCTCTTAATTTCAGCCATGATATTATACAGTGAAAAATAACGCAAAATTATGCTTTAATTCATCATTATGAGGTATACAGTTGTTATTGTTGTTTTGGGGATTTTGCCTACTTCTTGATGAGGCACTATCTGTTCAACCTCAGAATAGCTCTACTAGGTTAGATTAGACCACAGTTGCCATCCAAAAATGAGACTATGTATACACTGTATTATCTATCTATCTATTGACCTTTCAAGCCGTAGCCAGCCCATAGGGCGTAGATCAAGATACTCCTTCTCTTATCTGAATTTTTGTTCTAGCAGTTTTCACTTCTTTTAAAGACATTTTATCAAATCTCGCAGGTTGTCATAGATTGTGTCTGTTCTGTGCAGATAGCTCTATCTCATTGAGGGAGTCAATTCCTGCTGCTCTTGCCTCTCTCATCAATGTTCTTTTCAGTGTCTCACTGGGTCTTCCTCTTTTCCTCTTACCTGTTGTTTTCCACATGAGGGCTTGCTTTGCTATTTGGTTATTATCTCTTTTCATCACATGTCCAACTGATTGATGACCATCATCTTTTCTTTATTACTGAAGATATTAGTGGTTGATTGGCGATTTCTCTAATTTCCTCGTTTGTTTTGAATTCGTTCCATGCTATACCAAGTATTTTCCTTAGACATTTATTTTCAAATGCGTTCAACTTTGTTACACTGTATTATACAGCTATCAAAAGATAAACAATACTAGAATTGAAAAGTGCAATATATGTAGGTCTATTTTTTATTGCCAAATATTAAACTAGACTTATCTAGAATTAATTTGATAAATAATCAATGTACAATTAAAACTTAAAATACAAACAGACACAATAGTTTTAATTTACTATGTCTTATTTAAATAATTTGTTTTCTAATTGACACATGCCTTATTTATTATACAACACAGATGATTCAATAGATAATATAAATAAAATAAAGTGAAAGAAAATTTATAAAAGTACTCAAGCACAAAATACTGTTTTATTGAAACAACAATATTACATTTTGCCTATATATGATCTGTAAAGATTGAAGGTGTTGAATATGAATGAATAACTGTAAATCTTTAAAAACATCTCAGAGATGCCAGGCCTACAAATTAATGGAAAGATAATCAATAACCTAAGATATGCTGATGATACTGTACTACTAGCAGAAAATCCTAAAGATCTAGAACAATTACTTAATGAAATAAACATGATAAGCAAAAAATATGGACTAGATATGAATATCAAAAAGACTAAAACTATGATCATAAACAAAGGAAATACTCAAAACCCATAAATGGATATCAAAATTGAAGGAATAGACCTGGAGACAGTTCAGAACTACAACTACCTTGGACATACTACAACCAGTGATAGAAAATGTACAACTGAAATAAACAAAAGAATAGGAATGGCAAAAAGTAATTTTAATGTCATGAAGAACATACTAACATCAAAACAAATAACAGCAGGGCTAAAACTAAGAATAGCAAAATGTTACATCTTCTCAATATTCCTATATGGTGCAGAAACATGGACATTAGACAAGAAAACAAAACAGAAAATTGAAGCCTTTGAAATGTGGATATTTAAAAGAATAGGTAGAATTGGATAGAAGGAAAAGAAAACAAACGATGAAGTCTTAAAACAACTAAAAATGAAAAAAGAACTACTAAACACAATTCAAACAAGACAAATGCGATTTTTGGGCCATATTAAAAGACACAACAGCCTACTAAAAGTAATCCTGGAGGGGAAAATACAAGGTAAAAGAGGCAGAGGCAGACCAAGACTTACATGGACGAGTAACATCAAAAGATGGACAAATCAGCCTATGACAACCTGCACCATCAAAGGAAGAGATAGAGCAGAATGGCGCTCCATGGTAGCCAACCTTCGTTGCAGATACAGCACTCAATGATGATGATGAACTGTAAATACTTATTGCACTGAAATACTCGTAATAGATTTAAGAAATAATCAACAATAGATTTCATACTTGTCGCTTTTTACACCATGGTTTTGCAAACCAGTCAACAACATATGCTTGTGAATCTGGAAAGGTGTGCAATATTATCCTCAGATTACCAGGTGTTTTGGTCGATAATTTCTAAGAAAGTAAACATTGTCTTGTGTAAGTTTATTACTCTTATCAGAATGGAAAAAACATGTTTTTTTCCAGACTTGAAACAACAAGTCAGGTCTGGTCACAAGCTAATTTGATAAACAAAAAAACAAACAGTTCACAGTGGTGGGTCAGACCACCATCTCCCGTAAATAGGTGTCAATGGTCAGACCATTGTCTATTACGTATTTTCAATATTTGATTACTGTAGCGAAGGATGGATTGATTTACTGAACAGCACAAAATATCTCTCTGCTGTGATTTCATTTCTCTATCAGTCACATGGCTAATCTAAGCTCATCATCACAGCAATGTACTTTTTACAAAATTGTCTGTTAATCTCTTCTTCTTTTTCTTTATGTTTCCACCACCACTTTATTGGTATTCACAGCCCAACCCCAAATGCTCCCTAGGCTACTACCACCCCTTGGATTGTTTCAGCGCCCCCTAATGGGTGGTACTAACTCACTTTTGGAAATGCTGGCCTAAACTAACTAGTATGGATCATAATGATGGTGAAAATTTAGCAAACTCAGGGGAACTTTATCCATAAAAGCTGTACAATTTAAAATAGTATAACTAAAATGTCACTTTAAGGTGAAAACAAACAACTTTGAAAAGCATACCTGTCCAAAAATACCAATATGATTTCCATCAATATCCCAGACTGCTACACTGCAATCTGAAGAAGCTGAGATAATAAGTACCCTCTCATTTCTTTCACAGATCTCCAAGGAATTTACTTGGTCCTGATGAGGTTGGAAATGGGTTCTCATTGCTGCAGATACATAAAAAATGACAAATGATAATAAGAGGTAAAACCAATTCATTCATACATTAATATTTACATCACAAAAATTATGTTAGTTTCAATTCATTAACTAGATTGAATTAACATTCTATATCACAAAAACCATACATAGTTGAGAGTTACAATTCTCAAACATAACAAAAGGTCTCAACAACCACTGTCTATTACAAAAGCTGGTGAACAACAAAAGAAACAGAAAATAAATTAGATGCATATGAAGCTAAATGCCAATATGTTACATACATTTAAAGTGAATTTACAACTAGTGCAGAAGTAATTGAACATTGAGAACACATTCATATCTGCCATGTGTGCAGTCTTTGCCTTGAAAGGATAACAGATAAATAGACATTTTATTTAAAATCTTAATACTTAAAATCAGAAATATAAATTCATTTGTTATATTTTAAGTAAATGTTCTGTTTGTGCCTAAAGCCTATGGGAAATATGGTGTTATTACACTGAGTCTGGGACTTTAGGTTCCAAGATGGTAGAAGAGAGTTTGTGTTCCATTGATTGCCACAGGATTTGTTATCAGATTGTATGTAAGATCATAAAAGAATTGTAGATTTATCAAAATAATTTATTGTTACTGTACGTATGGCTTTTGTAGTCTTGACAGATGGTCTCTAGCAAGCAATCAATAGATGCCAGCAGACTTTATCAGGTGTTTTTTTTTAGGAATATCTTCTCTCAGTGCTAATCTGCCAATGTTAGATCCACAGGTCCAGCCGGAGAATGAGCAAAATTGAGTTGTACCTTCATATGGTACCGGATATCTTCTCTTTTCTCATTTGGGATTTGTTTTTCTGATCTTTACATAAACTCTCTTTTGAATGTAGAAAGCCTCTCTTTATTTCTCCTCTTCATCTGACATGCTCAGTTGACAGATTCATCCTTTTGTTGATTGATAAATCTTTCACGGATGCTTTATAAACATCTCTACACCTAAGTTTTGGTTTGCCTGTAGATCTTTTGCCATTCCTAAACTTAGTCATTAGCCTTTAGTTCAAAGTTCTGTTGTTAGATGTGCAACGGGAATAATGATAATCCGACGTCTAACTGTGTTTCATATGTTCGGATTTGGAGTCAAAAACAAAGTCCTAAGATGTTAGATCAAGCGCTATACATTAAAAAAAAATATGATGATCATCATTTTCAGGAGAACGTGAACTTCCAGTCAATATGGTGGATAGGCAGGAGGAACCACTAAAGGCTATATCTGAAAAGTATTCCTTATTGCAGTTTCTTCATATTCCAAGTCTGGCTTGTTGCAGAAGCTACTGAGTTAAGATCTCAGTACACACTGTGAGCTGTGCGTTTCATCTGTTTTAATCATGTTTTGATATTCCGATTGTTAACGATGAATGATGATATCATATGACAGAGAACATATGGCTGTGTTCACTTTCGGTGTGATTTCGCCTTATGTCTTTTGGCGTGTGCTGAGACTGCTATGATGGGGACTACAGAAACCTTTCTTTGTTCGGGAGATGACATAGTAATTCGGATGATTCCACATGTACAGGTGGTTGAGTAATTATGGATTTTAATTCATTTGCAGTGATACTGGGGCCTTCCATAACCATAACCATCATCCCATCCATCATGATAACACTTAGGAGTTGGAGACTAAGGTGGCTGAGTCATGTAAGAAGAATGGCAAACAATCATATATTCCCCAAAAAATATTTTATGGTGAACTTAGTGATGGAAAGAGACCTAAGGGCAGACCAGTCCTGAGATATAAGATAGTATACAGGGTTTTCTTAAGTGAATTCTCTATCAGTGAAACTGGGAGGATCTGGCTGCAGATCGCACATGGAGACCAAAAATGGCACAGCAACATTCAAGGCAGTGTTTATATCAAATTCAGAAGACAATAGATGCAGATGCAGGAGAAAGGAGATAAAGCCAAGTACCATGAATACATCTTGTTTATTTTGCAGTACACCTCGCAATAAAAAAGCATAAATGTGCTTCAAGTTTTGAAGTTAACACGAAAGTGTATTAGTTCTTCAAAAATATTATGCCTGTTAAAAGTGAAAACAAACCAGTAAATGAGATAGATCACTTTATCTATCTTGGAAGTCACATTGATCGAAAAGGGGATACAAGCAAAGAAATTAGAATCAGAATAGCTAAAGCAGCAATGTCTTTCAGAAGCCTTGAAAAATTGTGGAAATCAAAACTCATCAGCACAAACACAAAACTTAGACTATTCAAATCAAATGTACTATCAACCCTTACGTATGCGAGTGAAAACTGGAAAACAACAAGAGATATAGAAACAAAGTTGAACACATTCGAAAATAAATGTCTAAGGAAAATACTTGGTATAGCGTGGAACGAATTCAAAACAAAAGAGGAAATTAGAGAAATCGCCAATCAACCACTAATATCTTCAGTAATAAAGAAAAGACGATGGTCATATGTTGGACATGTGATGAGAAGAGATAATAACCGAATAGCAAAGCAAGCCCTCATATGGGAATCAACAGGTAAGAGAAAAAGAGGAAGACCCAGAGAGACACTGAGAAGAACATTGATGAGAGAGGCAAGAGCAGCAGGATTCGGCTCCCTCAATGAGATAGAGCTGCTGGCACAGAACAGAGACAAATGGCGAGATTTGATAAAATATCTTTAAAAGAATTGAAAACTGCCAGAACAAAAATTCAGATAAGAGTAGGAGTATCTTGGTCTACGCCCTGTGGGCCGGCTACGGCTCAAAAGGTCAATAGATAGATAGAAAAGTGATTTGATCATTGCATTAGAAGATGGAACATTTGTATTTCATACTGTATAACATTATCAAAGTTTTAAATCTATGGACTGTCCATCCATCCACCCATCCACTCATTGTCTTTTTGAGTCAAAGTCTCAAATAAGATAAGGCAGAAATTCTAGAAGACTTGTGTCCGACAATCTTTCAACTGTCAGACCTTGCACAGGATCTGCATTGTGTCTCACCACATTGCTCTGTTCTGGGTGAATTGCTCAATTACAGTGAGGGAGCTGATGCCTGCTGTTGTTGCCTCTCACTTTAATATTCTTTTTAAAGCTTCTCGAGGTCTGTCTCTTTTTCTTTTACCCTCTGGTTCCCATATGAGGGTCTATTTTGAGATTCTTTTGTTGTCCATTCTCATCACACAGCCAACATAAGACCATGTTCTTCTCTGGATTACAGATAATATTTGTTTATGCTTTGTCATTTCTCTTATTTCTGCACTAGTCATGAACTAATTTCATGGTATTCGACGTATTTTCCTCAAGCATTTATTTCAAATCTATCTATCTGTTGCAAATACCTCTTCCTCGCTGGAACTATAAGAGAGCAGATTGGGCAAAGTTTGCAAGGCTCACTGATGCATATGGCGAGGAAAGTATGTCGGTGGCTGGACGCAGGATGCAAGATGCCCTAGGTGAACTTGAAAAATGGACTAACACCTGGTTCTTACCAATCAAAGAAAAAAAAACTTACATATACAATTTTTAGCCTATCAAGAAACACACTCTCTGCAAACTTGAAGATAAAAGACCATACACTCCCTATTGACCAAAACCCAACATATCTTGGCGTCACCATGAATCGCAGAATGAATTGGAAAAATCAGATAGACAGAGCAAGGAAAAAAGCCAGAAAACAAACAAATATTATGAAGAAATTGTCAGGAACGGACTGGGGGGCAGACAGCAATATTTTGAAAAGACTATACGTAGGAAGAGTCAGATCAGTTCTAGAGTATGGAGTCACAGCCTGGGCTATGGCTTCCAAATCACACCTTAGCAAAATTAACAGAACACAGAACCAAGATGCCCGTATCATCACTGGTGCTATGAAATCTACACCTATCAAAACTCTAGAAACAGTAACAGGTTTACAACCCTTAGATGACAGACGGGTCACTAAAGTATTGCAACAAGCGGAGAAATATAGAAGGCTCCTTAGCCACCCCATGCACCAAAGAATAACTGGTTCCGGAATTGTACGACTAAAAAGGAGCAACTTCGCTGCAATTGCCAATGAACTAACTACTGCAGACCCAGTACTTTCCCAAAAAATATCGAAACCCTTGGGCCCATCTAATATGTCTCTTCATGGAAAGCATAAAATACCAGAACTTAAGGAAAATATAACAGGAATCATGAAAAAAGGCACCCAATCAGACACAGAAAGAAAACACGTAGCAGAAAAACACATACACGATACCTACCCACAGGACTCTTGGTCCCACATATACACAGATGGCTCTGCTACAAATGCCACCAGAAATGGGGGTGGGGGGTGTGTGTTCTTGACGCTGAATAATCAGGATGAAATCACCAAGTCAATAGCTACTGGAAAATTCTCAAACAACTTTAAAGCAGAAACTGAGGCCATCAGAGATACTGCAACACTGGCTCATCATCATCAAGTACCGGGCCTAGTGGCGTAGGTGATCATGTCTCTCCACAACTTTCGATCTCGGCAGCTATTTATCATTTCTGTTGTTGACCTTCTGCCAAGCCATTCTCTTAAGCTGTCTGTTATTTTTTCTCTTTGCTTCCCTCTATCTCTTCGTCCCTCAATTTTTCCAGTTGTTACAATATATTCAAGTTGTTCTCTTCTCATTACATGGCCAAAAAATGATGATTGTCTCTTCCTAACGTTGGAAATTAGCTCTCTTTTTGCTTTGACCTTTCTCAGAACCTCTTCATTACTCTTCTTAGCTGTCCATGGTATTCTCAACATTCTTCTGTAAAACCACATTTCTACAGACTCCAGTGATTTTCTTGTCTGTTGTCCTATTGTCCATGATTCACATCCGTATGTTAAGACTGGCTCTACGTAACATTTAAGAACTCTTTTTCTTGTTTCTATTGTCAAAAATGGATTGCGTAGTATTTTCCTTATTTTTTGGAAAGCTGCTTTTGCCTGAGCCATTCTACATCTCACCTCTTTTGTACATCTTCCGTCTGAGGTTAACAAAGTTCCCAAATATTTAAATTCATTTACCTGTTTTAATATTGTTCCACTTGTCTTTATTTTGCACTGAGGTGATGTCTTTTTCTTTGTTGTTACCATTACCTCTGTCTTTTTGCTATTAAGGCTGAGTCCTTTATTTTTGCTTTCCTTCACTACAATGTCCAACATTTCTTGTAACTCATGTTCACTCTTAGCGATTAATACTGTATCATCAGCATACCTTAGATTATTTATATTATGTCCTCCAATTGTTATTCCAGGCATGCCCCTTATGGATCTTAAAATAATCTCACTATAAATATTAAATAAATCTGGTGACAGCACACAACCTTGTCTAACACACTGTTTTATTTGTTGAAACATTCCCAATTGATTTCCAGTTCTTATGGCCGCTGTTTGTTGCCAGTACATGTTCTTTATTATTCTTAGATCTTTGCTGTCTATGTTTATGCTTTCTAAAATGTTGATTATTTCTTGGTGCTTTACTTTGTCAAATGCCTTGGTGTAATCTATGAAACATAGGTATAGGTCTGTTTTCACCTCTATGGCTCTTTCTACTAAAGATCTTATGATATAAATGGCATTGCTTGTTCCTTTATCTCTAACAAAACCACACTGTTCATCGCTAATTTCTGGACTGATTTTGTTTCGCACTCTTCGCATGATGATTCTTAGTAATATCTTAGTCATATGACTCATAAGACTTATTGTGCGATGATCATCGCATTCAATTGCACCCGATTTCTTTGGTAGGGCTATGAATATTGATTTGAGCATGTCATCCACTGTTGTAGATATCATTCAATATTTTTGTTATTATTTCTATTCCAAAATCACCCATGGCTTCAATCTCTTCTTTAGTTATATTATCTGGTCCAGGATTTGCCTGCTTTCATATTGCGCAAGGCGTCTTCCACTTCTTCTCTTAGTATTTCTGTGTCCTTCTCCATTATCCTTAATATTTACTTCCGTTCGTTCATCATTATAAAGATCCCAAATGTATTCTGTCCATCGTTCCCTTATGTTTTCTTGATCAATCAACAGTTCTCCTTTCTTTGATCTTAAACATCCAGTTTTTGATTGCGTTTTTCTTCCTGTTAATTCCTCAATTTGTTTGTATATAGCTTTAGCATCTCCTTTTTGTTGCAATTCGATTTCTTTGCATCTCTCTTTTAGCCATGCTTCTTTTGCTTCATTACATTTTACTACAATTTCTTTATTTAACCTCTTATACTCATCTTTATTTCTTCTTCTTGTATCCATTAGCTGCAAAATATCATCTGTCATCCATTTCTTCCTTGAATTTGTCCTCACTGGTGGTATGAACTCTTTTGATGTTTGTTGCATTGACTCTTTTAGCATTTCCCACTGTTCATCAATGCTTTGTATCTTCTCTATTGCATTGTACCGGTTCTGAATTGTGATTTTATATTTGTCTTGCAGCTTCTTGTCTGATTTTAGTAAATCTAAATTTAACTTGATGTTAACTGAGGCTCGTTTTGTTCTTTTTAATTTTACTCTAAGCTTTCCCACAACAGGCACATGATCACTATTGCAATCTGCCCCTGGTCTAGTTTTCACACACACCAGACTGTTTCTAAATCTATTGCTTATCATTATATAATCAATTTGATTACGTGCGTTGTCCCCTGGGCTTTTCCATGTCCACAGACGTCTTGGATGTTGCTTAAACCAGGTGTTTCCTATCATCATGTTGTGTGTTCTTGCCCATTCAATAAGTTTCTCACCTCTTTCATTCCTCTTGCCTAAGCCATAATGACCAACTACTTCCTCAACTCTTTCCTTTCCTACTTTTGCGTTAAAATCCCCTAGAACTATGGTGTTTTCATGTGGTTTGCATTCATGAAGTGCCTCATTTAACTCGTCGTAAAATTTATCAATAGTTTCCTCTAGACTGTCTGCTGTTGGTGCATAAACTTGTATAAGATTTATGTCTATTGGCTTTCCATTCAATTTCACTAAAAGGACTCTGTCAGATATTGGGTAAAAGCCTTTCACTGTTCTTGCTCTTTCTGCATCCAAGATGATACCTACTCCTCTTTGGTGTTCAGTACCTCCAGAATATATTATTCTATGTTTATCAGAATATATCTCCCCTGATCCGGTGTATCTCATTTCGCAAAGTCCCAGTAATTGTAAGCCCATTCTTTTCATTTCTTGTATGACATTTTCTAGTTTACCCTTCTGCATGAGTGTTCTCACATTCCAAGTACCTATCTTTAGAGTTTGTTTAATCTTTATTTTGCTTACAGTAGCTTGATGACGATCGGGTATAACCTGTAGCACATGATATTCCCTACCGAACGAGGGTTTTCCATGGGAACCCCCCCCCCCCCCCCCCCCTTAACGTTGTTGTCGTTATATCTAATGTTGTGGCGATTCATGATTATACAAAGAAATTACGATGGTGGTTTTCTGTTGCCTTCCACTGGCTACTCAACACAAAAATAACATGCACAATAAATTGATGATTCTGACTGAAGCACTGTCAGTATTATCAGCTCTAAAAAGCCCCAAGAACATTGAACTAGATGACTTGAGAACAACCCTGGACCAACTATGCAATAACTTCCAGAGAGTAGTCATTCAATGGATACCATCACACTGTAATATACACAAGAACGAACGCGCAGACAAGTTAGCTAAAGAGGGAGGGTGAATACCACAAGAGAACCATCCGCTCAGTTATGATGAAGTCAAATCCATCCTCAAAGGTCAGTATCATGAAAAATGGAAATGAGAACACCCAAAGCATAACGAGAGTGACGGATACCACCAACTTTCAAGGAGGGATCAAGTCATCATACTTCGTCTATGCACTGGCCACAATAGAATGAGAAATCACATGTTTACCAAATTCAAAATAGGTACAACCAGCCTATGCCACTGTACACTGGACAATATGACTACAAAACATGTTCTACAGGATTGCCCCCAATACACAGACCTGAGAAGAGCAATGTGGTCCACGCCCACCTCCATGGAAGAAAAATATATGGGGCAATCGATTCGCTTAAACAGACAGCTGACTTCATGAGAGAGTCTGGAATCCTACTCTGATTGAGTCTTGATCGCAGAGAGAGAGAGAGAGAGAGAAATCTATCTACCTATCTATCTATTGACCTTTTGAGTCATAGCCGGCCCATAGGGCATAGATCCAGATACTCTTTCTCTTATCTAAATTTTTATTTTAGCAGTTTTCAAATGCATCCAGTTTATTTTTATTTTTTTAGTTGTTTTCGAGCTTGCGCATTTATAAGTAACGGTGGATAATACATTTGATTTGAAAATCCTGAACTTTGTTTTTGTGCTTAGTAATTTTGATTTTCATATTTTTTATGGACTGTACTGCTGGTTTAACAGGGAAGTTAAATGAACCTAAATTTATGTGTGCTAGAACAAAAGTTCTAGAAGTGTGTCTTAGTGCCTTGGGTGCAGTTATAGAATAAATTCAAGCTGCACCTTTTGTAACCACACTTTTTGATGATTAAAACCATGAAATTTGAATAAATTGTCTATCCTTCATAGATATGTTAACATAGAAAGAGAAAAAACAATTAATATTCAAACTAAACAGATTTACATTGTTGAAATAACAGGGGAAACAGCACAAATTTTGTCACAGTTTCAGTGGAAACAGTAAAACAGTTTTGGCCTTGAAAATAAAATTGTAGCAGTTTCAGATGATAATACAAATATGAACTTTGGTGGTTTGAAAAGAAAAAGGAAAAAATAATGTTTTTGCTAAGTGAGGGAACAGTTGCAAAAGAAAGTTCTTGGTTTAGGATGTACATATTACACAACTGTGTATATTTAGCTATTAATTCAATCCCCCTTGATGTTGAAGGAATTGTTGTGAAGGTATTTTACATATTTACTGTCAAGAGTGAAAAGACTTAAGGAGTTCTGTGACTTTGGTAGACAGGAATACAAAAAGATACTGAGCTACACCAATGTTAGGTGGCTCTCCTTACTACCAGCAATCGCAAGAATCTGTGAAATGTACCCTGCGCTTAAGCTATTCTTCCCCTCTGAAGAAAAGTGTCCAGTGATGTTAAAGATGTGGTTTAGTGATCTTTGCACCTTGCTGTGGATGAATTTAGCTCATGCAACTTTGCCACTTTTTTGTGGCATGATAATAACAATTAAAAGTGAGAATGTAACTGCATTAGAGTCTTCCATATTGTTATCAAGCTGAATTGAAAAATTTAGCTGTATGAAAGAAGAGAAATTCATTCCATCATCAATTAAGCAATTTCTGACATCTTTAGAAGAAAATGGATCCTACTTTACAACAGAATTTCTCAGTGTTTCTTGTGAATTTTATAAAAATTTTGTTAAATATATCAGTGCCTGGGTTATTCATTCACACGATAACAAAACTATGGAATGTATACTAGTGAGATCACCACACCTCTGGAAAGGGAAATATTTGAAGAAACTGCTCAATATTTTTCTTTAAATTTAGACAGTCTTGATTTAAATGAAGATAATTTATTTCAAGAAATTTCTTTCTTGAAGCAACAAGTGATGTCAGAAAAAAATAACAAAGTGGAATGAAGAAAATACCACATTGTTCAAAATGGGGTGAAGTTTTTAAGCTTTTCTATAAATGATTCCATTTGCTGAACTACAGAAGCTCACTGAATAGCCACTGTGTCTTCCTGGAAGTAATGCTCCAGGGGAGAGAGTTTTATCTTCAATGAACATGATGTGGACAACATGAGTTTAGGAACTGCTCGAGCCATGCTTGTCATCTTGGCAAACCTTAATATGATCAGTCAAGAATTTGCCACACAAGAGGGATCTAGAAAAGACCTGGTGGAATTCACTCTTTAGAAAAGTACCTGCCAACTGTAAAGGTAAGTAGTGTATAAGTACTGTAAGGAGAATAAAAATCTTTTGCATTATAATTAGAATGATTATTTTAATTCTTTAAAACATGTCTGAAACTAAAAAACCGAATTGCAAAAAAAAAAAAAAAGGTAAATTTCAAAAGTTTTTGTTATGTTTATACCTGTCCCTGGAAATTGTTGAAAAAAATCTGATAACCTTAACATTCGAGCATATATCATAAATCATAACTTCTAATTCATTTGTTGTCTTTATTCTTCCTCCTTCCTCCTCTTTGCCCTTCCGCATCAAGGGGAGATATAATTTGCAGTCTTTTGTAGTTTTCTGTTGGTCTCTGCTGCTGTTGTGTTTCCTAGTGTTACTAATATTTCATCAATCCATCTTTTCCATGGTCAACCCTTGAGTCTGGTTTCTTGCAAATTTTTTTAAGGCTTTTTGTGCTATGTTTTGATTTCTCTGTCTTATCATGTGGTCAAAACATTTTATCTGCTATTTCTTTATATATCCTATGGTAGGAATTATTCCTAGCTTTTTTGCTCAGTTCCTCATTTTTCAAAATTATCTCTCAAGTTGTTTCATTCATCTAACACATTTTCTTTTGGTAATGAGTTTTTTTTTTAAGTTCTTGAGTCTAGCATCCAGGTGCATTGATCGCATGATGTTGGGATAAAGATTATGTTGTGGAGTGCCTGTTGGACAGCAGTGGTGATAATTGTCTAATAATTTGACAAGCTTTGCTGCAAGCATAGTCTTTAGTCTATTTGTGCTTGTTTTGATTAGTTGTTTGTCACTAGAATTCCTAGGTATTTAAATTATTCCACTTATTTTAATTGTTTGCCGTCTATCATTAGGTTGTCATTCTGTTTTTCTTTTGCGATGGCTTCTATCTAGCTGGTGTTGATTTTCATGTTCTATTGGGTGCTTGTGCTATTAAGTCTATTTAAGTGTTCTTGTAGGTCCTCTATTTTTCTGTGTATTAATGCCTGATCATCTGCAAACTGAAGCTTGTTAACCCTAGATTTACATTACATAGGTGCTGTTCATGACCGTTGTTGGATTTGCTTGACGCAAGTTATTTACATGTTACTCATTAATGTGAACTGCTTCGTCAGCCGCAGTTTCATCTCTTTAGGGAATTTGCACCATGTTTTGTTTGTTGTGGGCTGCATTCACTAGAGTAATCAGGAATCTAAAGGGCGTGACATTGCATTGTTGTGTGTGCGACATTGTTGTGTGTGCTACATCATCGTAATGGCTCATCGTTTATCCCTAGGCTGGCCGTATACTAGTCTTACGGTCTGTTGTTTGATGTGCGACGGGGATAGTCTGACGACTGACTGTGTGTTTATATGTTCGGAATTGGAGTCAACAACGATGGCCTAACATCATCAAGCACTATACATTTTAAAAAAATATAATGATCTTCATTTTCAGGAGGATGTGAACTTCCAGTATATGGTGGATAGGAGGCAGGAACCATTGAAGGCTATGCATGAAAAGTGTTCCTTGTTGCAGTTTCCTCATATTCCAAGTCCGGCTTGTTGCAGGAGCTACTGAGTTAAGTACTCTGTGCACACCGTGAGCTGTGTGTCTCATCTGTTTTGACAGTTTCGATATTCCGATTGTTTATGATGATGATATCGTATGACAGGGAACAGTTGGCTGTGTTCACTTTCTGTGCAGTTTCACCGTATGTATTTTGGCGTGTGCTGAGACTACGATGGGGAATACATTTAACTTGCTTTGTTTGGGAGATGAGATATTAATTCGGATGATTACGTTGGCACGGACGGTTGAGCAATTATGGATTTTAATTCGTTTGCAGTGATACCGGGACCTTCCATAACCAAATAACTAAATAAATAACCAAATAACCCTAGATTACGATTCCTATACCAGTGACTCACGTTGTCATGATTCTATAGTAAAAATTACTACCACTTAAATGTAGCATTTTGAGTTTTGAAAATAAAACTTTCTTTGAACTTTTGGTACTCAGCAATGTGTTTACACAGAATGAGAAATGGGGATCAGATGTGGTAATTACTTCCTGATTTATGGTCAATTTTTAGCCTGAAACTTGACCACATGGACTCCCGGCTACCTTTGTCTATTCACACAGCTACCATCAGCCGTAATTTTAGCTCATATGTTTGGCGCCCTCATCACGTTGTTCGCTGACTTTCCTGTGTTACAAAGATTTCTTGGATGTCATGGCAACGGCTGAGGAGATTTCCCCCGTCATGAGAAAAAAAGGGGAAAAAACAAACATGTACATGTTTTGGTTATTTGGTTATGGAAGGCCCCAGTATCACTGCAAATGAATTAAAATCCATAATTGCTCAACCGCCCGTGCCAGCGGAAACATTCAAATTAATTTCTCATCTCCCAAAAAAAGAAAGGTAACTGTAGTCCCCATCGTAGCAGTCTCAGCACACGCCGAAAGACATAAGGCGAAACCGCGCAGAAAGTGAACACAGCCAACTGTTCCCTGCCATACGATATCATCATTCATCGTAAACAATTGGAATATCAAATGGAATATGGAATGTACGTGTTTACTATACCATAGCACTTTTTACTGTGTGAATAAAAAAAATATCCAACATCAAAGGAAAGAAATCAAACACTCAGGGGTCACTGAAAGTGATAATTAGGAAGGCATAGGGAAGAGGGGAAGATTTGCATTTAGAAAACTGTCAAATAAAAAAGAAAAATGTATTTTGAAGCAGTAGTTTTTACTCATCATCATTGAGTGCCTTCTCCGCAACGAAGGTTGGCTACAATGGACCGCCATTCTACTCTGTTTCTTGCTTTGATGGTGCAGGCTGTCATAGATTGACTTGTCCATCTTTTGATGTTACTCGTCCATGTTAGTCTTGGTCTGCCTCTTTTACCTTGTATTTTCCCTTCCAATATTACTTTTAGTAGGCTGTTGTGTCTTTTAACATGCCCCCAAAATTTCATTTGTCTTGTCTTAATTGTATTTAGTAGTTCTCTTTTTATTTTCAGTTGTTTTAAAACTTCATCATTTGTTATCTTTTCTTTCCATTCAATTCTACCTATTCTTCTATAAATCCACATTTCAAAGGCTTCAATTTTCCATTCTGTTTTCTTGTTTAATGTCCATGTTTCTGCACCATACATATATTGAGAAGATGTAACATTTTGCCATTCTTAGTTTCAGCCCTGCTGATATTTTTTTTTTTTGTTAGTATATTTTTCATGACATTAAAATTACTTTTTGCATTCCTATTCTCTTGTTTATTTCAATTTTACATTTTACATTTTTTAATTTTTCATTGGTTATAGTATGTCCCAGGTAGTTGTAGCTCTGGACTGTCTCCAGATGTATTCCCTCAACTGTGATATTTAATTGTAGTTCTTGAGAATTTTCTTTGTTTATGATCATAGTTTTAGTCTTTTTGATATTCATTTCTAGTCCATATTTTTTGCTTGTTATGTTTATCACATTAAGCAATTGTTGTAGGTTTTTAGGATTTTCTGCTAGTAGAACAGTATCATCAGCATATCTTAGGTTATTGATTATCTTTCCATTAATGTTTAGGCCTGGCATCTCTGAGATGTTTTTAAAGATTTGCTCAGTGTATAGATTGAACAAGCTTGGTGATAGGATGCATCCTTGTCTTACTCCTCTTTTTATGTCCATTGGTGTAGAGTTCTCCTTGTTATATTTATATTTAGTTTTTACTACGGAACTGTAATCTAGGGTTAATCTCCTCTGTCTCTGAAGGTTTGGTTAACTGACATGTTAACTTAGATATGTAGTCAAGGTAGGTAATAAACAATAGGGGAGATATTTATACTGTCAAACTGCTATTCTAACTTCGAAGTGGTATCTGCAGCCTGCTGCTTGTCTGACTGTGCAGCTGCTGTTGATGTAGAGACTTTTACAAAGGTTAGTTGAATTTTGGCTTACTCCTGTGTTGTTCTTTAATTACTTGGTTTAAATCATTTTCATGGCCTTTGTAAGCTATGTACACATTTTCATTGTGTTCTGTCATCTTTTCTATCAGTTTTAGGACAAATAGTGTGTAAATACATCCTTTTCCCAGAACCCCATTCAGGAGTTGCTGATCTGTAGCTCTATAATTGATGTTAACCTTTCTTTCAATAATCCTGGCATATAACTTTCTTACATGACTCAGAAGGGAGATACCTCTATATTGGTAGTAGCCACTCTTGCTACCTTTCTTTTTCCAAATTAGTATGATGTTGGCCTGTTGCCAGTTTTCTAAAACTTTCTGTTGTTGCCATGTTGCATTGAATATGCTGTACAGCAATTAACTCCTGTTTCTCTTGCTATTTCTACTTGTATATTGTCTATCCTCTGCGCCTAACTTGATGCATGTTATGCCACTTCTTAAATTTTTTTTAATGATGTTGTATGATACATTTTTGTGAGGCTTTTGTTGTATTATTGATACATTTCAAATGAACTGATAAGAGACATATATAAACAAGAATACATGTCTTGTTTTATAAGAAGAAGATGTTGGAAATACAAAAGTCATGTGCTGAGAGTGAATTAAGAAAGACTTTCCCAGCAGGCATTCATGTGGAAACCATCTGGTAAAAGAATACAAGGTAGACCAAGAGAATCGCTATGCAGAACTATTAATAGGGATGGTGCAACCATGGAATTAAGAAACAACAAAGAACTACAAAAACTAGCAGCAGATCATCAGTTGTGGAAAACTATGACTTCCACCCCATGTGCTGTCTTCAGTCCGAGTGGAAAATGAATGAATGAATGAATGAATGAATGAATGAATGAATGAATGAATAAAAAGGAAAGAAGGGAAAAGAGCAAGTCCCTTAGACATAAAAATGCCTTATTCATTCAGCAGCTGGATCTACAATCCCAATTTTGGCAAGATTAGTCATAAAAGACGTTGCTTGAGAAAACAATGTCAGGTAGTCAAGAAGTTTGAACTTAGCGGCATTATAAATTTCTCAATCACTAGAGTTTGTCTAAATCATCAAAAATATAAGAGTTTGTCTCTTCTATACTTGTCATATACTTACATGGAGGATTAGTGATGGGCTGATCTATTATACTCAGTGCATAGTCCTGCACTTCCCACACTTTAATAAAGCCTTCATCATCAGCTGTCACAATAAAGTGGTTGTTCCGATCAGTAGCCATAATGATACTTTCAACTATATATGAAATATATTGAAAATATTCAGTCTTTGCAGACAATAAAAATAAGAAAATTTATTTATTTTTAATCAAAGGACAATTTCAAAATAAAAACAAAATATTTAAATTGAAAGCCAGCAATTTTATATTTATATCTCTTAGCTGATGAAAAATTCTTATACAAACAAACAAAAATACTACATTGTTAACAGATTTGTAAAATTAATTATACTATATTTTTATTCATGATTAATTTAGTAACATAATATTGATGTGATAAATTATATGAAAATTTCACAAGCTATTGAATAACACAAACAAAACAATTTTTGCACTCAAAGTGAGAATATTTACAACTATATTTTGCAATACTTTTTTGTTTCACAATTTAAGCAGAACATGAGCACCAGTATTATTACTAAAGACATCAAATCCACACTCATAGTGACCCTAAAAACAGTATTGGCCTCCAATCAGCAGAAGATAGATGACAAAATAAAGCAAAGAAAAAATACAAGAGAATTCCACCCTTTGCATAAAAGAATAATCAACTACAGTAAAAGTAGGATAAAGAGCAGCAGCTTGTGACAGTTTCAAAGGACCTGATGCAAAATGATTAGTATTGTCTCAAACTAAACCAAAACACATACATCTAGTCAGCAACACTTCTCCTAAGGGGCTAACACTATGAGAACTCAATGTACAGAAGAAACTGGTGTTATTGACTAATGTGCTGTCAGCCATAATAGCATTAATATCCCCAAAAATGACAATGCAATGTGCTGAGGATAGGCCCAGGGCAGCTTTGTCATAGTGCCAAAATTTCCAGAGAGTAGTGATCAAGTGACCTCAGATGGTAGATATACAACAGAGGTAAGATACAGAGTAAGTAAGAAAAAGTAAAGTACACCATTCAATAGGGAATATGGTGTTAGTGACCATAAATTTTACAGACCTTTGGCACAAAATTTTTGGATAATGTGGTCGGTATTATGCTCGTGCCGCTTTACTTTCCCAGAAAAAAATCAGGTACCCATTAAAGGCTGGGAAGATGCAGAGTAGCTTAAGCAGCATTTCAAAAATTGAGGAAGATATTGTGCAATCCATTTTTGACAATAGAAACAAGTAAAAAGAGTTCTGTAATGTTATGAAGAGCCAGTCTTAACATGTGGGTGTGAATCATGAACAATAGGACAACAGACAAGAAAATCACTGGAGGCTGTATAAATGTGGTTTTACAAAAGAATGTTCAGAATACCATGGACAGCAAAGAAGAGCAATGAAAACATTCTGAAAGAGGCCAAAGAAAAAAGAGAGCTAATATCCAATATTAGGAAGAAACAATCATCATTTTTTGGACATGTTATGGGAAGAGAACAGCTGGAATACATTGTTACAACTGAGAAAATTGAGGGATGAAGAGATAGAAGGAAGCAAAGAGAAAAGATACCAGACAGCTTAAGAGAATGGCTTGACAGAAGGTCAACAACAGTAATGATAAATAACTGTCAAGATCAAAAGTTGTGGAGAGACATGATAACCTACGCCAGCAGGCATAGTACTTGATGATGATGAGTGATCCAGTAGATACTATCACATTGCAATACACAAAAATGAGTATGAACATAGACCAGCCATAGAAGAAGAAAAACTACCAAATAGACCATCTGGTCAGCGATTAAGAAGTCAAATCCATCATTAGATCCATCATCAGCTTGCGCTTCAGGTGTGACCCTGAAGATGGTGGTGTCTTTTCGCCAGTTTGTCGGCAAGGCAGTGTGATTTCATTGATGTACGATTCTGAATAAAGAAAAAAAAGCTCACGATGTATCCCAAAGAGTTGTATGACTGGGGTTGGTCAGTCTATAATGTGGAAATAGGTTCTGGACCGTGTGACTGAGTGAGTGCATATGAGTCTAGACCATCCAAGCTATTGACTTTCAGTGACTAAATCAATCATAACGACAGTAAGTATTCAGATGAAGCCCAAAATATAACATCGATGAAGGAAAATAAAAAAAGGTAAATGTGCTGAAATGTGTAAGAAACTGTCAAATTGTGAGAGGCAATTGAGAGAGGCAAACATCCTAAAGTATGTGCACATTACACACTGGAACTATGCTTCCATAAATCAACAACAGATCATTCTTGGTAAGCTACTGTGTGGCACCGATATAATGATTTTGCAAGAAACACTTCTTGATATAGGACAGTTAGTGCTCCTGGATTTTACTGTTTTTACAATGGATGACAACTTGGATATGCCATCTTTGTGTGAAACAATATGGTGGCAACCGAGGTTGATATGTCTGTGTGGGACAGTGAAGAATTGCAGGTACATGTGGTTAGGATGCAGACCCCAGTTCCTTTCATGCGGTTAAGATGCAGACCCAGTTCCTGTAAATGTGTATGCTTGTAATGGAAAGGTGGACACACAACAATGGCAGACTCTCTTCGCATTTGAGGAGGATAATGTCCATTACTTTAATGCTGGAGGCAACCAGTGAGGTAACATCATAACCAACAACCAGGGAGAAGACCTAGAGAATGCACTGGTGTCGCCTGATTTAGTGTGCTTGAATAATGGAAAGGCAACCAGAATGGCCACTCGAACAGGGTCACACTCTGGTTTATAGTGTCATAGACCAGGGCACTGGAGACTTCCACCTTTGCACCGATTTATGGGATTCCACGGAAGTGATCACTATCCATGTGTTATCCTAATTGAGAAAGGCACAAAAAGCAAGCTCAACACACTGAGAACACAGACCAGGACCATATTAGCAAAATCAGACGTAGCAAACAGGGCGCCCCTCGCAGGAGAGATGGACGTAGCCTCCCTGGTGGAATGAAGAAGTCTAGGAAGCTTGGCAGAGCTAGAGACAAATGGCCAAGAAATGGCAGAAAGCCAGAAAGAATGGAAGAACACAACCTGAGCTCTTCAAACATCTGAAAGAAGAGGTCGACCATAAAATGATGCACTTTAAACTATGTGCTAAGCAGGCTAAGGATGCCTGGTGGGATGATTTCTGCAAAAAAGTGTGCTTAGAAAAATTGCTGGCCACATTCTGGTGCCTTCATCAGAGCATGAATGACACAACATGACACATAGACATACTAGACTTCGAGAGCACAGGCCAGATATGGCACAAATATGATGACAGCAAAGGGAAGTCCTTGCTTGCCCACTTAATTGACATACTGACTAAAGAAATGAGGCTGTAAGAATGAGTGTACGGGGGTCACTCTCAGAATTGTGTGAGGATATAGTGCTGGGAGAAGATCTCACAATCACAACTGATGTCATTCGCGCAACACTTAAAAGGTCACACAACACCGCTCCTAGTCCAAATGGTGTTCGTTACGACGATATAGGCGATTTAGCTGACGACAATTTGAAAAAAATGGCCAAATAGTTTAATGCCAGCTTTTAGAGTGGCCAGATTAAGGAGGTGTGGCTACACAGCTACTTTCTACAGCTACCAAAGCCAAACAAGGACCATTCTCAGATCAGTGGCTACAGAATCATCACAATGCAGAACACTAAGGGCAAGCTACTGGAGAAATTAGTTGCTTGTGTACTCACCTGTGATCTTGAACGAATACCCACATTCCTACCCACACACGGAGGTTATAGATATAACAAAGAGACATGGATCAATGTGGCAGTCTTCGGCTATGACGTCTTTGAAGGCTTCCACAGATGAGAGGAGATATGTGTTGCTGCTATAGATCTGGAGGATGCATACAACAGATTACCTTTTGAATACCTTATGCACTTGCTCCTCAAACTAGCTGTGCACCCCTTCCTCATCAGACGGATTGCTGCAGCACTGTTTCAGAGGAAGGTGATACTCAGATGTGGAAGTTGGTAATCTGAACCAATATCCATTTGTCCAGGGCTACCACAAGGCTCACCATTATCACCAGTTCTATTTAACACAATAACGATCCTGGAACAACAGCTGGATGGGAGAGAAAGAACTATGACTTTTGCTGATAATACTCTGGTATATCAAAAGGGAAGAGACAGACAGGAAATCGCCTCTGCAAAACAAACTCAATCGAATCTCTTCCTGGTGTGGAGTATCAGGTGCAATGGTTAATCATAATAAAGCATCAGTTGCATGGTTCTCCCTTAACAATGGAAATGGAATGGTATCATTAACATGGAAACACCAGTGGTACAAATGGGAGCTGATAAGGTGACAAGGGACAGGTTGCTCACATACCTTGGAGTTAAGTTTGATCGTAGCCTGTGTTTTAGGGACCACGTCGACCATGTGATAACAAAATCCTGTAAAGGATTGAAAGTCATGGCAGTTGCCAACATCGAGCATAGGCTACCTACCCTTCTGTTCCAGGGACAAGACCTCGCATCAATTAAGTATGCCCTAGCAATTCCTACTGTCAGTACGATACAAATTGATAGGCTGGAGAAAATACAGAATGAAGCTATGCACATTATCTTGGGGTGTACAAGGACACTTCCTGTGTAGCAATGATGTATCTTCTTGACTTTCCAACCATGGATGACAAAATGATCTGGAGGGCATGAGCATACCTGAAGATAAGTGCAGATAAAGAGCACCCATTGCACCACAAGCTTAACACAAGGAAAGGTGTCAGGCTAAAAAGAGGAAAATAATGGGTGGGTCGAGCAGAAGATGTCATCAAACAGATCTGTGGGCTTACCAATATCAACACTAACGAGAAGTGGATACCAGTGCCTACGTCATTCAAGGGGACATTCTCGTGTATTGTCACACTCGACAGGAAATGTAGGGAACGTGGTCAATGTGGAGGTCAACAGTCTAGCCTGTGATACACCAATGAGGAAGATGCAGTCATCTATAAAGATAGATCCATAATATGACACCAAAGGAGTGCATGGGCATTTACAACAAGCTCGGCAGGCAGAATAGTCAAAGAAGACTGTGGTGCATATGTTATGACCATGTGTAGCAAGATGATGGAAGTGATGACAATGACCAGGGCATTCATCTGGTTAGAACCACAAGATAACACCCACACCTGCATACTAAGTGATTCGATGAGCATGATAAGAAAAGTGGAGGTGGGCTCTGTATACATGCAATGGGTAGAGTCATTGCAGAAGTCAAAAATAAGTAGTGTCACCTTTGTCTACGTTCCTGGACATGCAGGAGTATAGTATGGGGAAATGAAAGAGCAGACAGGTTGGCAAGCTGCACTGTCGTTAAAGACGGTCAACCAATGGATCGGGTAGACATCATCAATACCTTCCTAGATATAGGAAGGGCACAGGACTTCGACAACCATGAGTCCATGTCAATCCTTCGGATGAAAGAGAAGGGAGTCAAGATGGGCAAAGCCAGAAACAAGAAACTTAGTGGGCAAATAAGAAGACTTATCAACCATCACAGAACTGTGGTCGTCAGTCACTGGACACTGTGGGACTTGTTGAGGAGGGGATCTGAGCACCTATGGACATGTTAGGAGTGCAATGATGATGATTATCCCCAAATAACTCAATCCATCATCAAACCCCAATTTCATACAAAATGGAAACAATACCACTCATAACAATGTGAAGGATGATTATTTTCAACTGTTCATGAGAAACCAAGTTAAGCTTTGCCTTGAAACTACAACAGAATGACACACTACCTTTACTCAAAACATCATAGATTGATGTTGTCCATGATGATATGGACAATCTCACAAATAGCAAGAAGAAAATAAATTTATTCAAAACAAAATAATACAGAAATTTACCTTGGATAATGAAAAAGAGCAATGAAGAGATACTAATTATTAAAAAGAACTGGCTTATAAACACCACTCTACAGAAAAAATGTTAATGCTACAGCCACATCAAAAGACACATTGGGCTGGAAAGAACAATAATAGAAGGCATGGTTCCATGGCCACATCAGGGGGCAGACCAAAAAGAAGATGATTTCAAGACATCAAAGAGACATTGAACATAAAAACGGAAGAAGTGGTAGATCTGGCTAGAGACAGAGATTCTTTCAGATGGGCTTTGGTGAATGCAATGTTCTGTAAAGGACATGACATATATAGGAGAAAAACAATCAGTAATATAAAGAAAACACGTGAAACAGTTTTAACTTTTAAAATGTGTGCACTGACAATCTGAATGGAAGGAATTGCTACTTCTTCTTCTCCTTTTTAACTCCCTTTAGAGCATTGTTCTTCAATAGCTACAATCCAAGCCATCCTTGTTTGCTCTCATTCTATAAGATCACGTCATATCATCTCCATCTACTTCACCTTTGTTTTTATCTGTCTTTTCCAAGTAAATATTGTCCTTCTCCTTCACCTTCTTCCCTGCCTCTTCAAAAAAGTGCCTGTCATGTAATGCTCTCAGTTATTGTTCACAGTGTGTGTCCAATACAGTACGACCATATTTGGACTGTCTCTTTTTTCAACTGGTATTTGATTTGGTCATCATCATCATCGAGTTCCATCTCCGCAACGAAGGTTGGCTACCATGGTTCACCATTCTGCTCTGTCTCTTGCCTTGATGGTGTAGGCTGTTATAGGCTGACTCATCCATCTTTTGATGTTTGAATTGTATTTAGTAGTTCTCTTTTAATTTTTAGTTGTTTTAAGACTTTGTCGTATGTTTTCTTTTCTTTCCATCCAATTCTACCTATTCTTCTATATAACCACATTTCAAAGGCTTCAATTTTCTATTCTGTTTTCTTTTCTAATGTCCATGTTTCTGCACCATATAGAAATGTTGAGAAGATATAATATTTCGCTATTCTTAGTTTTAGCCCTGGTGTTATTTGTTTTGATGTTAGTATATTTTTCATGACATTAAAATTACTTTTTGCCATTCCTATTCTTTTGTTTATTTCAGTTTTACATTTTCCATCACTGGTTATAGTATGGTCATGGTAGTTGTAGTTCTGAACTGTCTCCAGGTCTATTCCTTCAATTTTTATATTCACTTGTAGGTTTTGAGTATTTTCTTTGTTTATGATCATAGATTTAGTCTTTTTGATATTCATATCTAATCCACATTCTTTGCTTGTCATGTTTATTTCATTAAGTAATTGTTGTAGATCTTTAGGATTTGTTTGATACATGCCCATAATTTTATGTTAGCTATTTCATTATCTTTTCATGTCTTATCATTTTCATTGGACTTCCGTTTCCAAGATGATGGAACGAAGTTCATGTTCTCTCGATCGCTGCAGAAATTGCATTTGGGGACTGATTAATTTCGGCTCTCCATTGCAATTTTCTGCGTTAAAGTCAAAATGATGTTCTACTTAAAAAATCTGCGCTGCTGAAACAGAGTCATACGTATGGCAATTTTCCTTTTTGACAAGTTAAGTGTTGTGAATGTGACCTTCCACGGTCTAGAGTTGATCTGTGGTTTACGTCAACACATAGAGTGCTGTTCAATGACCGTCGTTGGAATTGTTTGACGCAAGTTATTTACATGTTACAACTCATTAATATGGACTGCTCCATCAAGTCAGCCGAAGTTTTTTCTCTTTAGGGAATTTGCACTGTGTTTCGTTTGCTGTAGACTGCATTCACTAGAGTAATCGGGAACCTATGGGCACAGCCATTGTTGTGTGTGTGCTAAGTCATCATAATGGCTCATCATATATCCCTAGACCAGCCATACACTAATCTTACGGTCTGTTGTTTGATGTGCGACTGAGATAATCTGACGACTAACTGTGTTTTATGTCCTAACATCATCAAGCACTATACATTTTAAACAATATGACGATCATCATTTTCAGGAGGACGTGAACTTCTGGTCAATATGGTGGATAGGCAGCAGGAATCATTGAAGGCTATGTATGAAAGTGTTCCTTGTTGCAGTTTCCTCATATTCCAAGTCCGTCTTGTTGCAGGAGCCACTGAGTTAAGTGCTCTGTGCACACTGTGAGCTGTGTGTTTCATCCATTTTGATCATGTTTGAGTATTCCAATTGTTTACGATGAATGATATCGTACGACAAGGAACAGTTGGCTGTGTTCACTTTCTGTGCGGTTTTGCCTTATGTCTTTTGGTGTGTGCTGAGACTGCCATGATGGGGACTACAGCTACCTTTCTTTGTTTGGGAGATGAGTTAGTAATTCGGATGATTCCACTGGCATGGGTGGTTGAGCAATTATGGATTTTAATCCGTTTGCAGTGACACTGGAGCCTTCCATAACCATAACCATCATTTTGTCATGTGCTACCATCCAGTAATGAAAGTCTGTATCTTTGTGACTGATATTTTTGCTGTTTAGTTATGTTTTACAGATAGAGTAGGACTGATTTAACATTGGAGCTGAAAATGTTTATTCTTGTTTATATATTAGTTTCTTTTAATTTCTATATGCCTCCTTTCTAATATAATGAAAGCTTCTCTTGCTTTTTGTATCCTTATTTTAGTATCATTCTCTGTTCATCCTGCTTTGACTACATTACTACTCAGATATAAATATAAGACAGGTATGTTTACTAGTGCTAAGTTATATTCAGCTGCATTGATTATCATTCATGATTTCAGTCTTTTATCTTTTTATTAAGTCCTAGCTGCTGTGACCTCTCAACAAAAATGCTAATTTTATCTTGCATATGTTTATAATTATTGTAAGAGGATAGCTATGTCATCAGCGAAGTCTAGGTCATCAAGTTGCTTGGTTTGTAAACACTGGATTTCCATTCCTGTTGCTCTATTATTCTTATAATCAAATCTAAAGTTTACAAGAAGAGAAATGGAGATAAAGGGCATTTTTTTGTCTCACTCCTTTTCTTTATTTCAAATGGCTCTGCAAGCTGTCCTTCATGTACAACACAATATGTCATTCCTTCATATATCCTTCATATGTTGCTTTTATCAGGTTAATAAACTTTATTGGGATTCCATAATACCTCAGAAACTTTACTAACATTTCTCTGTTCAAACTATCAAATCTCTCTTCATTCATTATCCATCACAAAATCAAAACTTAGACTATTCAAATCAAACATACTATCTACCCTTACGCATGCATGTGAGAGCTGGAAAACAACAAGAGACATAGAAACAAAGTTGAACACATTTGAAAATAAATGTCTAAGGAAAATTACTGGTATAGCATGGAACAAATTCAAAACAAATGAAGAAATTAGAGAAATCGCCAATCAACCACTAATATCTTCAGTAGTAAAGAAAAGACGATGGTCATATGTTTGACATGTGATGAGGAGAGATAATAGCCGAATAACAAAGCAAGCCCTCATGTGGGAAACAACAAGTAAGAGGAAAAGAGGCTGACCCAGAGAGACACTGAGAAGAATATTGATCAGAGAGGCAAGAGCAGCAGGAATCGGCTCCCTCAATGAGATAGAGTTGCTTGCACAGAACAGAGACAAATGGTGAGATTTGATAACAGATCTTTAGAAGGATTGAAAACTGCTAGAATAAAAATTCAGATAAGAGAAAGAGTATATGGGTCTATACCCTATGGGCTGGCTGCAGCTCAAAAGGTCAATAGATAGATAGATAGATATTTTATTTGAAACGGAGTTTTGATATGTTTTGATGGCCCTTTAAGAAATTCTATATAACCTTCTTTCCACTCTTTAGGTTTTTAGGATATTATTCCCTCCCATATTTTATCTATAGTGGGAGTGTTCAAACCTTCTTTCATGGCTACTGAAGGACTTCCATCTTTCTCTGCAGCTTTACTACAGTTAAAAATCTTGATGGTTTTTTTTTTATTTTTTTATTTTTATTTCACATATATGGTAACAAAATTTAACAAATTTCAAAATAATGTAGACACAATAACAAGTAAATAAGTGATCAGCCCAAGATAATATTTGCTGTAAAAATGAATTTTAAAATTGTTGATATCATTGTCAATAGCCAGGTTTAGCAGCATTTGGCAAAAACAAACTATCAACAATCTCACCATTTTCATGTGCCACAAACTCAGCAACAAGTATGGATTGTGATGAACTCCAGAATCGCACCCATCCATTACCCCCGCATGATACCAAATTGGCACCTCCATTTTGATGATTTTCAAGAAATATTAGCCGCCCAACTGCCCAACCAAAGTCATTCTATAAAATAATATTTTACACAGAAAAAGTTAGATACTAAAACTAAAATAATGAATGAAATAAAGATTGGTTAAGAAATAACTCTTAATCTGTTTATAATTTGTATATATTTTTTTGCATGAGGATGTCTGGTATAATGACAGATCAGACATGACACCATGCAACATTGAAACTCAGTTTATGTTTTATAATATTTATTACTTTTATGTACTAAAATCTTAACATTAGAGCACCTATAAAAATTTGCTCCTCTAATGTATCATAGCAAAGCAAGCCCTCATGTGGGAAACAACAGGTAAGAGGAAGACGCAGAGAGACACTGAGAAGAACATTGATGAGAGAGGCAAGAGCAGCAGGAATCGGCTCCCTCAATGAGATAGAGCTGCTTGCACAGAACAGAGACAAATGGCGAGATTTGATAAAATATCTTTAAAAGAATTGAAAACTGCTAGAACAAAAATTCAGATAAGAGAGGGAGTACCTTGGTCTATGTATGCCCTATGGGCCGACTACGGCTTGAAAGGTCAATAGATAGATAGATAGAATGTGTCATATTTGTATAGAGGTAGCGAAGCCTGTGTTTCCCATAGCACATAGAGCTATGTCAGTGTAGCAAAAGTGTTGAGATAGGAAAAAGAGAGAGACAAACATGCTGATACCAAATGCATTGGACTAAAATAACAGTAAATGCAATTTTCACTATGTAGACAACACAGTCTAAAAGAAAGTGATATCGTTTTCATTCTGTGGAGTCCTGCCAAGTTGTTAGAGTGCAAGGCTTCCTATCTCCAGAGGTCCAACCATAACAGCAAGTGGCCACTTTTCTCTGCGCTGTGAAGTCTAGGCATTAAGAGAAAGATCAACACCTATAGACAGAACATCAACCACCTTAAATATACTGCAATTAAATGTGATAGGAGTCATAAACAAAAAATTCCTCATAAAACATTGTCTATACAAAGACTATTTTGATGTTAATTGCATATAAGGAACACATCCTAATAGCTACCACATATTCTCAGTCAGATGATAAGAGACCTTTTAGTCAAATCAAGAGAGACACAAATGGTGTGGTATTAAAAAGTGGTAATGCCACAGGACCAGATGAAATTCCTTCGGAAGCCATCCCGCGATAGCTCAGTGGTTAGTGAACTGGACTACAAAGGACAAGGGGTAGGGTTCGATCCCAACCAATGGCTTCCAGGTTCACCAAGCCTTAAATGGGTACCGGATTTTTTACTGGGAAAGTGAAGCGGCACGGGCGTAATACCTACCACATTACCCCAAAAATCATGTGCTGAAGGTCTGTAAAATTTATGGTCACTAACACCATATTCCCTATACGCCACTTGGCGTGACGGGGGTACTTTACTTTTTTTTTTTTTTTACCAAGATGTTAAATAATCTATTAGATAAAATTTGGGAGAGGGAAGAAATACCTAAAGACTGGAAAGAAGGTTATATGATCAAACTACCAAAGAAAGGAAGTTTACAGGAGTGCACAAATTATAGGGAAATTATACTACTAACAGTACAAGGGAAAATAATAAGCAGAAAGAGACCATAGAGAAACATTTGAGAGATGAACAAGCAGGTTTTAGAAAGAACAGATCATGTGCTGATCAAATAACTGCTCTACGTATAATAGTTGAACAAAGTTTAGAACTACATTCCCCACTTTATATTGAATTCATAGATTATGAAAAGGCATTTGATAGTTTAGACAGAGGAATGCTTTGGAAGTTGCCGAGTCATTACGGAATTCCCATAAAGTTTATTATCCTGATAAAAACAATTTATGAAGGAATGAAATGTAGTGTGGTGCATGAAGGGCAACTTACAGAAGTATTTAAAATAAGAACAGGAGTAAGGCAGGGATGCCTTCTGTCTCCATTTCTCTTTCTACTGGCCATAGATTGGATTATGCAAATAACTCAAAACAAAAGAAATGGAATCCAGTGGTCATTGACCAAGCAACTTGATCATTTAGACTTTGCTGATGACATAGCTCTCCTATCACACAGCCATCAACAGATGCAGGATAAAATGAGCATACATGATGAAAGATCACAACAGCTATGACTGAAAATTAATAGAGATAAGACCAACATTATAAGAATTAATGTAGTTGGTAACAACCAAATAAAATTAGGAGAAATACCTCTACTAGATGTACAATCTTACATATATCTGGGTAGTAATATAGATAAAAAAGGAGGAACAGAAAATGATACCAAAATAAGGATATCAAAAGCAAGAGGAGCTTTCATTGCACTGGGAAACATATGGAAGTCGAAAGAAATTAGGTTAAATACAAAAATAAAAATGTTCAATTCCAATGTTAAGTCAGTCCTATTATATGGCTGTGAAACATGGAGAACAACCAAATTTACATTCATGAAGATACAGACATTTACTAATGGATGCTTATGCAGAATTAAAGGATGGAAATGGCAGGACAAAATCACTGACATAGAATTATGGAAATGTACCAGTCAAATACCAGTGGATAAAAAGATACAGCGAAGATGATGGCGCTGGATAGGACACACACTGTGGAAGCCAACTGAGAGTATTACACAACAGGCCCTTTTTTGGAATCCCAGGGGAAAAGACAAAGAGGAAGACCAAAGAATTCTTTGAGAAGACAGATGGAAGCAGAGATGAAGATGATGGGGAAGACATGCAATGATCTTAAAAGAATGGCAAGAAACAGAATGACCTGGAAATTGTTTGTTGAAGACCTATGCTCCACAGGGAGCTGAAAGGTAGAAGAATGCAGAAATCATAGTTGTGGTATTAAGGAGCAAGTGGTTGGGTGTAACATACACTTATACAACGTATAGTGACAGCATTACAAAAAAGAACAATACAAAAAATGTGATGTTTCGGCCTACATACGGTCTTCTTCAAACAGACTCAAACAGACAATGAAATGAAGATATACTTTACTACATGTTCTGGAATAATAAAGCTAATACTACAAAGAAGGAAAAGATAAAAGATAAAAAGATAAAAAAATATGTAAGGCAAATATACTATTTTACATGTATAATTGAGAGAGGAGAAAGTTAATGTAAAAAAAGTGTTTAAAAAAATGAGTCGCTTGGCTTTTTTCATCTGAGGTCACTGGATCACTATTCTCTGGAAATTTTGGCACTACAACAAAGCTGCCCTAGGCCTATCCTCAGCTCATTGCATTGTTATTTTTGGGGAATGATATTATTATTTCTGACAGCACATTAGTCAATAACACCAGTTTCTTCTGTACATTGAATTCTCATAGTGTTAGCCCCTTGGGAGAAATGTTGCTGACTAGATGTATGAGTTTTGGTTTAGTTTGAGACAATACCAATCATTTTGCATCAGGTCCTTTGAAACTGTCACAAGCTGCTGCTCTTTATCCTACTTTTACTGTAGTTGATTATTCTTTTATGCAAAGGGTGGAATACTCTTGTATTTTTTCTTTGCTTTATTTTGTCATCTATCTTCTGCTGATTGAAGGCTGATACTGTTTTTAGGGTCACTATGAGTGTGGATTTGATGTCTTTAGTAATAATACTGGTGCTCATGTTCTGCTTAAATTGTGAAACAAAAAAGTATTGCAAAATATAGTTGTAAATATTCTCACTTTGAGTGCAAAAATTGTTATGTTTGTGTTATTCAATAGCTTGTGAAATTTTCATATAATTTATCACATCAATATTATGTTACTAAATTAATCACGAATAAAAATATAGTATAATTAATTTTACAAATCTGTTAACAATGTAGTATTTTTTAAAATTTGTATAAGATTTTTTCATCAGTTAAGAGATATAAATATAAAATTGTTAGCTTTCAATTTAAATATTTTGTTGTTTTTATCTCATAGATAGAATACCAAATGAAACCATAAGAAAAATGGTAGGAAAAAGACCAAGAGGACCTTCTGAAAGGCCCAGAAGAAGATGGATAGATGCAGTGACAGAGACATGTAACAGCAAAGGAAAATCATTAATTCAGAAAGTTTGAGCAGCTCAAGAACAGCAAATGATATAAACCACGACACCTTTAAGGTATCAGTGAAAATAGAAAAGAAGAAAGAAGTTGTTTTTATTTTGAAATTGTCCTTTGATTAAAAATAAATAAATTTTCTTATTTTTATTGTCTGCGAAGACTGAATATGTAATCTATACTGGGAGCAAACAGCAATAATAAAATATAACAATGAGAACTCTACACCCATTGATATAAAAAGAGGAGTAAGACGGATACATCCTATCATCAAGCTTGTTCAATCACACTGAGCAAATCTTTAAAAACATCATAGAGATGCCAGGCCTGCAAACTAATGGAAAGATAATCAATAACCTAAGATATGCTGACGATACTGTACTACTAGCAAAAAATCCTAAAGATCTACAACAATTACTTAATGAAATAAACATGACAAGCAAAAAATATTTCACTAGATATGAATATCAAAAACTATGATCATAAACAAAGAATATACTCAAAAACTCACAAGTGGATATCAAAATTGAAGGAATAGACCTGGAGACAGTTTAGAACTATAAGTACCTTGGACATACTATAACTAGTGATGAAAAATATACAACTGAAATAAACAAAAGAATAGGAATGGCAAAAAGTAATTTTAATGTCATGAAGAACATACTAACATCAAAACAAATAACACCAGGGCTAAAACTAAGAATAGCAAAATGTTACATCTTCTCAATATTCCTATATGGTGCAGAAACATGGACATTAGACAAGAAAACAGAGCAGAAAATTGAAGCCTTTGAAATGTGGATATATAGAAGAATAGGTAGAATTGAATGGAAGGAAAAGAAAACAAACGGTGAAGTCTTAAAACAACTAAAAATGAAAAGAGAACTACTAAGCACAATTCAAACAAGACAAATGCGATTTTTGGGCCATGTTAAAAGACACAACAGCCTACTAAAAGTAATCCTGGAGGGAAAAATACAAGGTAAAAGAGGCAGAGGCAGACTAAGACTATCATGGATGAGTAACATCAAAAGATGGACAAATCAGCCTATGACAGCATGCACCGTCAAAGCAAGAGACAGAGCAGAATGGCGCTCCATGGTAGCCAACCTTCGTTGCGGAGACGGCACTCGATGATGATGATGAAAGACCGAATATTTTCAATATATTTCATATATAGTTGAAAGTATCATTTTGGCTACTGATCGGAACAACCACTTTATTGTGACAGCTGATGATGAAGGCTTTATTAAAGTGTGGAAAGTGCAGGACTATGCACTGAGTATAATAGATCAGCCCATCACTAATCCTCCATGACATTATATGACAAGTATAGAAGAGACAAACTCTTATATTTTTGATGATTTAGACAAACTCTTGTGATTGAGAAATTTATAATGCCGCTAAGTTCAAACTTCTTGACTACCTGATATTGCTTCCTCAAGCAACATCTTTTATGACTAATCTTGCCAATTTTGAAATTGTAGAACCAGCTGCAGAATGAATAAGGCAATTTTATGTCTAAAGGCCTTGTTCTTTTTCCTTCTATCTTTTTTCTTCTTTATTCATTCATTCATTGTCCACTCGGACCGAAGACAGCACATGGGGTGGAAGTCATAGTTCTCCACGATTGATGATCTGCTGCTAGTTTTTGTAGTTCTTTGTTGTTTCTTAATTCCATGGTTGCACCATCCCTATTAATAGTTCTGCATAGCGATTCTCTTGGTCTACCTTGTTTTCTTTTACCAGATGGTTTCCACATGAATGCCTGCTGGGAAAGTCTTTCTTAATTCACTCTCAGCACATGACTTTTGTATTTCCAACATCTTCTTCTTATAAAACAAGACATGTATTCTTGTTTATATTTGTCTCTTATCAGTTCATTTGAAATGTATCAATAATACAATAAAAACCTTACAAAAATGTATCATACAACATCATTTTTAAAAAATTTAAGAAGTGGCATAACATGCATCAAGTTAGGCGCAGAGGATAGACAATATACAAGTAAAAATAGCAAGAGAAACAGGAGTTAATTGCTGCACACAAAATAATGATGAGTTATGTGTGTCCATCTACCGAATGAAAGTACCAGTAACCAGATAAATAAATAATGGATGCTCAACAATAAATATACAAGAACTCTGCAACACGAGGACTAGTCCCTGGAACAGAAGAGTAAGTAGTAATGGTTGTCACCATACTTTGAAGGAGTGTTTACTACACCCCACCACTTACTCCCTAATTTAATTAAAGTACTTAATTTATAATAATTATTTTAATGTGTAATTTAAAAATAATTCTTATGCAACGTTACCCCAAGTCTTTCACTATCAGGATAGTATCCTCCAAGGGGAAAAGTGTCAGAAGATGATGCCACACAAGTGGTATGTTATTTTCTGGTAGCTATGTTTTTCAACAGCATACTTATCACATTCAGCATGGTGATTAGTCAGTAACCTTACATTTTCTTCTGGTTTTCAGCAGAAGTATCTAATAACTATGTAGCCACATTTCTTTAATTTAATTTCTCTCAATGCTGCTGTTGTAGATCCTTGCTAATTCTGCACTTTCCCTATACAACAACTTTCTAAAATTTGTGTATCAGATGTCATCTGGGCTGGTTCACTTTTTCATACTTCCCTTCCTCTCACCCATAATACAAAATCTTGATCTCATTCACTCTTACATAACCATCTGTCTGCATTTTTTGGATTTTATATAAATGGTTGGTTGCGTTCGCCCAATGACTAAAGTATTCTAGAGTATCGTAGTAGACTAGAATATTCCTCTTCATCATCCGTCCTTACAAGGACATAGTGGACGTGTCTGCGTTGTGTTGTGGTTTGCAGTATAACTGTTATATTTGTGCCTTTCGGACCAACACATCTGACTTCAGCACGACATTTTTGAGTACCGGGTTGTCTTCCCTCTTTGTTCCCTGCACGCTTGGCCAGACTAGACAGGTTAGTCTGTTATAAATTAGAGATAATTGTTTTGGCATCATAATGTCCTTTTATGTCTCTCTGTCAGCTCTAGTGTAGATATTGAGTGAGGAACATCTTACCTTAGCCTTTATTTATCCATTCTCTGCTAGGCAAGATCTACACTCTGAAAGTTGGAAACAGACCTCATCTTTGTTGCATCATTCATATTACTGTGCAATCATCAGATTCCCACAGAACTCTTACATCACATTTGCTTTCTTTGCCAAAATTTTAAAATAGCCAACTTTCATATCTACATCCTGTTTCAATGACAGGATGTGGTCAAGTTCAGTAATACTGATATTTTTGACCTTTTGCTACTTTCCAACCACTTATCACACCGGGTCCTTTTAACATGAAAATTCCATTGTGATTGATTGTTCCCAGCCTTTCTTCTTGGTGGTGTAGGTTCTATACCTGCACTATTTTATTTTGCCTTTAATTAAAGTCCTGCCATGTTAGGAGGATGACACTTTTAACTTTCCTGATTCTAACTTTCTCTTCCAATGTGCTACAGGTACTGTGGTCACCACGATGATACCCTAGGACATCTAACGAGCACATTGTGGTGAGCTGAGGAGGTACTAGTGCTGAGTCAATGATACTGTCTTCTTCCTATGATTGACTAACCATTCTACTGGCACAGCTGTTGTTGATCCTTGTTCTCAAGTGCTTCTACAAGCTCCTCTCATTGTTTATTGGAAGTCAAGTTTATCCTAACCTGTCTCTAGCATTGAAACTATAAAAAATGACATTTCACTCTTAGCATATAATTTAACTAAAACACTGCCATCTTTGGGAGTCTATTTTAGCATTACAAGCACAATCATTGACTAACATGAAAGGGAACTCAGATTTGATCTTATTAACGATTGTGAATTTCTGAGAAGCTTGTAGTAAATTTTAAGAGAAATTCAGAGCACAAAAGCTATTTTGATGCTATTTCAATGTCATTATTTTTACAACACTGAAAAAAAATCTTCACAATGTATCATAATATTAAAATGCAAATAACACAGGAACACACCATCATCATCATCATCATTGAGTGTTGACTCTGCATCGATGGTTGGCCACCATGGAGCGCCATTCTGCTCCGTCTCTTGCGTCGATGGTGCAGGTTGTCATAGGCTGACTTGTCCATCTTTTGATGTTACTTGTCTGTCCATGTTAGTCTTGGTCTGCCTCTTTTACCTTGTATTTTCCCTTCCAAGATTACTTTCAGTAGACTGTTGTGTCTTTTAACAAAAATCTCATTTGTCTTGTTTGGATTGTGTTTGGTCGTTCTCTTTTCATTTATTGTTCTTTTAAGACTTCATCGTTTGTTTTCCTTTCTTTCCATCCAATCTTCCTTTTCTTCAATAAATCCACATTTCAAAGGCTTCAATTTTCTGGGGTTTTTTTTTCTAATGTCCATGTTTCTGCACCATACAGAAATGTTGAGAAAATATAACATTTTGCTATTCTTAGTTTTAACCCTGGTGTTATTTGTTTTGATGTTAGTATATTTTTTATGGCATTTAAATTACTTTTTGCCATTCCTATTCTTTTGTTTATTTCAGTTTTACATTTTCCATCACTGGTTATAGTATGGCCATGGTAGTTGTAGTTCTGAACTGTCTCCAGGTCTATTCCTTCAATTTTTATATTCACTTGAATATAATATATCTTATCCAGATTTTTTGCTTGTCATGTTTATTTCATTAAGTAATTGTTGTAGATCTTTAGGATTTTCTGCTGGTAATACAGTATCATCAGCATATCTTAAGTTATTGATTATCTTTCCATTAATGTTTAAGCCTGGCATCTCTATGATGATTTTAAAGATTCGCTCAGTGTATAGATTAAACAAGCTTGGTGATAGGATTCATCCTTGTCATACTCCTCTTTTTATATCACAATCAATATAAAATACTCCAGTTTCATTTTATCCTACAGAAGTAATGAAATTGCATTAACAATGTAAACTTTTTCTGCTAAAATTAGAGTTCAAACATTTTGAAATTCTTATACAATTTTCATATTGAACTCAGGTGTTCTTGGCCAAAAGATGCAGATATTACAGAATTCTATACACCACAACTCAACATACTTAACTAAATATCCTTTTAAGGGCAGACGATGAAGAGAAGATACTGTCTGAATTAAGACAAAAAGAAACAATACATATTTTCAAAATAATTTACTCTTAGCATTTGTTAGCACTGTACAGATTTATGTAAAAATGATGATTCTGTCATTATGATTGAAGTTTTCAGTAATGACTTTGAGGTCCCAACTGGTTAAATATAATCTAAAGCTAAAATGTAACATATTAATAATAAACAGCATTTATTATAACAGACTTAAATACCTCATTTGTAATAGAGGTTTTTATAGCTTTCTCTTTTGATTTCAAACCTCTCCTAGATCTCTGCACACAATGACGAGATGCTTGCTCTGAGTTTGTATTCCATAGAATCACTTCACCATCATAAGAGCCTGTAGCTAAGGTATTAGGACCCATGAATGCACATGACAAAATGTCTTCTGCGTGTTCCTTAGACAGACAAAATGATGATGTTAGTAAAGATGAATTAAAATAATTTTACCAATAACTGTTTATTGTACATGTTCACTCAACAACAGAGCAAAACCCATAATGAAAATATATATGGTTGTGAGAGAATACAGACAAATGCAGCTGTACAGACTCTATAATAACAAACCATAATTAAGAGAGCTTTCAGTCAAATTTATAGTATGATTTAAATAAGAATGTCTATTCACAAACCTGGCCACCTTTCCACTCAGAAGGTTTCACTTGGTATTCTTTAAAAGCATTGGTTCTGAATACTGATATAAACCTATAGAAATAACAAAACATATAAAAACTAAGAACATGAAAATGTATACACTAGATCAAAATTATAAAAATACTGATGGTTAAAAAAATAAAACTTTGTGTGTGTTTTAATTTTAATTAGCTCACTTACTATGTATTTTGAGCAAAAAATACACTTTTAAAAATTTGATAGTTCCCAAGAGCAAACATTCTGCCCGTGCGCTGCCAGGGCCCGAAAGGGGAGTAAAGAATAGTGGCACTGTTCCCTACCAGGCATGTTCGTAAGAGGCGAAAAAGGAGGGTTGGGCATGGGACTGGCTATCCCATACTGTAAAAAAAAAAATAAAAAAAACTTCACAAACATGGACAAGTCAAAGAAAAGTATAAAAGTAAATCCGCCATCCTGAAAAAATAAAGGCTCTCTGTCTAAGTGAGATATGATGCAAGCCAGAGAAAGCAGTAAGGAGTACGGATTGCCGACTCACCTTTTGTCTACCAGGAAATCCTCCAGAGTTGGCACCTAGAAAGTACGTACCCTAAATGAACAAGGAAAAGCTGCACGGGTAGCAGCAGAAATGACAAACTACAAGATAGATATTCTGGGAATGTGTGAAACAAGATGGTAGGAATGGAAAGAATAAAACTAAATACAGGAGAGATGATTTTATCATCAGGACACCAGGAACCTGGAGCACAACATAGTGAAGGGGTAGCTATAATGTTCTCAAGGAATGCACAGAAGACACTAATAGAATGGGAAGCAGTAGGGCCAAGACTAATGAGAGCAACATTTAAAACAACCAAAAACAAAATAAAATGACACATTATCCAATGCTATGCGTCAACCAATGATAAGGATGATTTAGTTAAAGATGAATTCTATAAACAGTTACAATGTCAGATGGAGGAAAGACGAGCCAAAGATATTATAACCTTGATGGGAGATCTAGATGCTAAAGTTGGATCAGACAACAGTGGCTTTGAAGAGATTATGGGAAAACATGGACTTTGAGATATAAATTAGGATGGAGAGATATTTGTGAATTTCTGTGCTCTTAATCAAGTGAACCTAGGAGGAACAATATTCCAACATAAAAGAATACATAAAGCTACGTGGGTGTCACCAGATCATAGAATGGAGAATCAAATTGATCACTTATGTATTATTAATAAGTTTAAGTCATCATTACAGGATGTAAAAGTATATACAGAGGCAGATATAGCTTCAGATCATCATCTTCTGATAGCCAAACTTAAACTAAAAAGATATACTACAACAAATAAGGGTAGAAAGTATTTCAATGTAGGGTTTCTTAAAGAACAATGAATTAAAGATAAATTCACAGTCACAATATCAAACAAATACCAAGTCCTCCAACAACTAGAAAATACAATAAATATAGAAGATCATTGGAAACAGGTAAAGAATATATTGAAAGAGACATGTGAAGAAATGCTGGGGAAAAGAGAATGCCAGAAAAAGACATGTATGACAGCAGAGACCCTGGATAAAGAAAGAACAAGAAAGCAGACATAAATAAAAGCAAAACGAGAAGTAATAAAGCCAAAACACAGGAAGCTTACACAGAGGTGAACAAAGAAGTGAGAAGATGCATTAAAAGGGATAAGAGGAAATATATAGATGAACTAGCTAATGAGGCAGAAGAAGCAGCAAATAAAGGGAATATGAAAGAACAGCACAAAGAAATTAAGTGGAAAATATAAACAGATCAATGCCTTTATTAAAGATAGAAAGGAAATCTGCTTAGTAATATAAGGGAACAAATGAAGAGATGGGAAGAACACTTTGAAGAACTTTTGAACAGACCCGGCTCAAATAATCCTCCAGATATACTACCAGCAGAAGAAGAGTTACATGTTAACTGTGGAAAACCAAGCAAAGAAGAAATAATGAAAGCTATCAAACTATTAACAAATGGTAAAGCCACAGAACCAGATAAAATTGCTTCAGAAGCCATCAAAGCAGATATCAACACCTCTACCAAGATGTTACATAATCTATTAGATAAAATTTGGGAGAGGGAAGAAATACCTAAAGACTGGAAAGAAGGTTATATGATCAAACTACCAAAGAAAAGAAGTTTACAGGAGTGCACAAATTATAGGGGAATTATGCTACTATCAGTGCCAGGAAAAATATTAAGCAGAATCATTCTGGAGAGACTAAAAGAGGCTATAGAGAAACATTTGAGAGATGAACAAGCAGGTTTTAGGAAGAACAGATCATGTGCTGATCAAATAACTACTTTACGTATAATAGTTGAACAAAGTTTAGAACTAAAATCCCCACTTTATATTGGATTCATAGATTATGAAAAGGCATTTGATAGTTTAGACAGAGGAATGCTTTGGAAGTTGCCGAGTCATTACGGAATTCCCATAAAGTTTATTATCCTGATAAAAACAATGTATGAAGGAATGAAATGTAGTGTGGTGCATGAAGGACAACTTACAGAAGTATTTAAAATAAGAACAGGAGTAAGGCAGGGATGCCTTCTGTTTCCATTTCTCTTTCTACTGGCCATAGATTGGATTATGAAAATAACTCAAAACAAAAGAAATGGAATTCAGTGGTCACTGACCAAGTAACTTGATCATTTAGACTTTGCTGATGACATAGCTCTCCTATCATACAGCCATTAACAGATGCAGGATAAAATGAGCATACATGATGAAAGATCACAACAGCTAGGACTGAAAATTAATAGAGAAAAGACCAACATTATGAGAATTAATGCAGTTGGCAATAACCAAATAAAATTAGGAGAAATACCTCTACTAGACGTACAATATTACATATATCTGCGTAGTAATATAGATAAAGAGGGAGGAACAGAAAATGATACCAAAATAAGGATATCAAAAGCAAGAAGAGCTTTGGTTGCACTGGGAATCCAAAGAAATTAGGTTAAATACAAAAATAAAAATGTTCAATTCCAATGTTAAGTCAGTCCTATTATATGGCTGTGAAACATGGAGAACAAAAAAAATTGACAATCATGAAGATACAGACTTTCATTAATGGATGCTTATGCAGAATAAAAGGATGGAAATGGCAGGACAAAATCACTAACATAGAATTATGGAAATGTACCAGTGGATAAAGAGATCGAAGCGAAGACGATGGCGCTGGATAGGACACACACTGCGGAAGCCCAACTGAGAGTATTACACAACAGGCCCTTTTTCTGAATCCCCAGGAGAAAAGACAAAGAGGAAGACCAAGGAATTCTTGGAGAAGACAGATAGAAGCAGAGATGACGATGATGGGAAAGACATGGAATGATCTTAAAAGAATGGCAAGAAACAGAATGGCTTGGAAAGTGTTTGTTGAAGACCTATGCTCCACAGGGAGCTGAAAGGTAGAAGAAAAAGAAGGGCAATATTCCTCCCCCCCCCCCCCCCATTTCTGTCCTAATTATCACTAATGATGACCCTGAGTGTTTTATTTATTTATTTTTTTAATGTTGGATTTATCTTTATAAATTGCGTAGTAAAAATTACTACCTTATTATAAAAGACACACAGATTTTATTTCAAATCAGCCATTTAAAAAAAATGTGTTATTGTTCCATTTTTTTTTTCTCATAATGTAGAAATTTCTTCAGCTGTCAGCATTGACATCAAAGAAACCTTTGTAACATGGGAGAGTCAGCAAACAATGCCAAGAGGGGGCCAAACATACAGGCTGATCTGACAGTTTACGGCCACCATATGAATAGACAGTGGAAACCAGGGAGCCATGTGGTCACGTTTCTGGCTAAAAATCTACCATAAAGCAGGAAATGATTACCACATCAGATTCCTGTGTCTCATCTTGGGTAATGCACTGCTGTGTAGCAAAATTTCAAAGAAAATTTATTTTCCAAATCGAAAATTTACATTGACGTGGTATTAATTTTTACGAAGGTATCATAAACAAGTGAATCCCATAAAGCTATCGTAATCAAGGGTTAATGAGATTGAGAAGCTTGTTAAGAACAGAAATTTATGACAAGAAATGCAGTGAACCATGATATGTGACTGTAAGATGTGTGAGAAAGTTTGAAATTGCCTGCATAAATGTCTATTTGTATTATAGTGCTTTTTCACACAAAAATTTATTGATATTTTCAAGTTCAAGAACTATATCTATTAAAATAAGGCATTATAGTTCTATCATTCATTGTCTGAAGCAAGGATGTGTTATCTAAAAATTCACTTTAGCCTCATGTTTTCTGCATTATTTTTTTATGTGTTCCATGACAGTGTTGTCATAGATGGACTCCTATATGATATCTATTGAAACTTATTTACTTTTGAAAAGTTAGGTTAAATTAAAAGTTCACAAGGAGACAGTGCTAGAGATGTCCTCTGTGCCAAGGACCATGCCTTGAAAATGCCAATACAGAAATCGGTATGCAGAAATGCTGAATCACTAAACTGCATTGTGCACAAATTTTGGCCTCACTATCTCCACCACAAAGACTGAAGTTCTATATCAATCAGCTCCAAAAAATACTTATTAAAAACCAAATATATATATATATATTTTTTTTTATCGCACGCGCGCATGCACACATGCATACACACAAGTACCCTAGATGTAAGTAAGACAAGATTAAGTACACAAGATGCATGCTTTTTCAAGCAATTTAAATTGCTAAATTTAATGAATGTAAGAATTTTCAAATAAAGAACAATAATCATATTCTACGGCATCAAAGTTCTTTCTTTCTTTGGTTGAACTATGAAAATAGATTTTAGTAGATTGTCTTGTATACCCTTGAATCAGCTGTATAAAAAATAGACAATATAATACGTCCAGCCCATGCAGTCAAATTTCATGTCATAAATCGACCTGAGCCAGGAAATCCAAGTCCCAGTGTCTCTTTTAGTGTAAACACACAGCTGTGTGTCAAAATTTCAAAGAAAATACTATTTTTAGGGCTCCTAATGTTACATTAAGAGCCACAATAGCTCAGTGGTTAGTGAACTGGACTACAAAGGACAAGAAGTAGGGTTCGATCCTGATCGACAGCTTCTGGGGTCACCCATTCTGAAATGGGTATCGGATTTTTTTCTGGGAAAATAAAGCGGCACGAGCATAATACCAACCACATTACCCCAAAAATCATGTCCTCAAAGTCTGTAAAATTTATGGTCACTAACACCATATTCCCTATATGCCACTTGGCGTGACGTGGTGTTATAGTGTTCTTGTTTGTTAATTAATCTATTATTTAGTTATTGTTGTTGATATTGGTTTATCTATCTTGTTATTGGTACTTTCATTTCATCTATATAGGCACATTTAACTCATCATCATAGTTTTGAACAAAATATAACACAGTCTTTATTATTGACACCCCCACATGGTTTGACAACATGTCTCTGGTACAATCAACAAGTTCTAAAGTTCTATTATCAATCTTAACGTTACTTTAGCGTTACTTTGTAGAGCCTATCGGCGGTGTTTATCACAAGTAACTGCCATGATTGTATTAATGTTCTTTATCAATATATATATAGAATACTAACTTGAGATCCTATTGTTCAGAATCCAAAATGTATATCATAAAATCTCTAAATGAACTGTTTTAATCTAGCTACCTCATTCCTAACTGACTTGTTGAAGCAGTTTCTTAAATTAGTCTGATTTTTTATTCTTGCTGTTGCTTCTAAAATCTTCGAGGGAACTCCTTATCTAACTAACTCCTAATCCTATCTTCTGCCTTAAGGCAGGTATCTAGTCTCTTCTACTACATTCTCTCTGATGTGTCCCCTCCGCTTCGTGGGTGCAAAAGTGTTTTAAAATCTATCTCTCTGGCCTTTTTGTTTCCCGATAAGGCAACGCTTATTCTTGAATACAGGTGTGGTCTATTTTGGGATCTTGCTAAGACTATCAACCTATTGGTTGCTTGTTTGACCACCGCCGGTCAATTACCGTGAAGCCTCAACAACATCTGTCAATCATTCCAATTAGCTACAAGTATACAAGCTGTCATTGGTCTCCTAGATCAACCTAAGTTTTCCTCTGAATTTACTTTGATCTCCAAGTCAGAGAGGACTCAAAGTGTTTCTATCGTTGAACATCACAAATAGTCCTGGCGTCTGAATTCACCTGTGCAGTTGGGATACATCGCCAACTTGCGATAGCGATATCATGTCAACAGGTGGGCCAACAGGAGTTCCCTACTTACGAACACCTGTTCGTATGGAGTCCAAAGCTATTATCCGTTGCGTTACGTAACCTCACCTGGTCAATGGAGAAATCTGTCTGTGCTTCTGCACTCAGATTGAACACCTGTTCGTACCTTCTGCTCAATTTGATAGTTTGTTACGCCTCGCCATCTGAATTCGTTGGACTAACTTACTCTCGCTAATTCTTAAGTCTCCTTTTGTCATTCTACGCCGACCTCAACTTATTCTTATTCTCATGTTCTTCATATCTTTCTTCTATTCTTCCACAATTTTCTTTTATTCTTCCCAATTTTAAGTTTACTTTGTTAAGTTGAGGTCGATTCGAGTTAAGGTTAAGTTGACCTCAACTTATTCTTATTCTCATGTTCTTCATATCTTTCTTCTATTCTTCCACAATGTTCTTTTATTCTTCCCAATTTTAAGTTTACTTTGTCATTCTACGCCAACCTCAACTTAATCTTCTTCTCACGTTCTTCATATAGTTCTTCTATTCCCAGGATCAGTCACACTATCACAGCAGTTCTTTACTTTATTTTACTAATGTTACATTTAATTGGTAGTTATTTTTACTATGGTATCATATAAGGCAGAGTCTACATATACGTATTGTAATCTAGAGTTAAACATTGCTATAGAACACCAGGTTATAAAACAAGTAACAAACTTTAACATCTGGGAACAACATTCTCCAAAGATGATAAAATCGATAAAGAAATAGACATCCTATGAAATAAGGCAAATCTAATATTGGAACAGCTATCCCCTATACTTCAACACCTATTATCGCCAAGAAACATCTTATACTCATGAGTATATTCAATGAGTATATTCATTCCACATTGTGCTACCAATGCAAAACATAGTCACATATAAAACATAAAAGAAAGCTTCACAGAGATTAGATGTCAGTGAAAAGCACTTGGAGTGATCCAAAAAGACAGAATCAGAAATGATATTATAAGAGAAAGAGTGGTCATTGAACCAATCCTAAGCTATACACAGAAACAACAAATAAACTAGTTTTCCCATCTAGAAAGAATTTTGAGTGATTTCTTACCATAAAAAAAAAGTAAAGTACCCCCGTTACGCCAAGTGGCGTATAGAGAATATGGTGTTAGTGACCATAAATTTTACAGACCTTCGGCACATGATTTTTGAGGTAATGTGGTCGATATTATGCCCGTGCCGCTTTACTTTCCCAGAAAAAAATCCGGTACCCATTAAAGGCTGGGTGAACCTGGAAGCCGTCGGTTGGGATCGAACCCTACCTCTTGTCCTTATTAGTCCAGTTCACTAACCACTGAGCTATCGCGGCTCCATTTCTTACCATAAAAAGCATATATCAAAAAGAGGAGATAGAAAATGAGCAAGAGGCAGACTCAGAGTACGATGACCCATACAACATAAAAGATATGCTACAATAACATGAATTGGCAATGACTGAAGCCGTCAAAAGGGTGAGAACCAGAACTTTGTATCTCCCTCGACACCCAAACGAGTACAAGAGGAAGTGAAGAAATAAAGAAAGTCTTGTGTGTGTGTGTATATATATATATATATATATATATATATATATATATATTTGTTCTTCTGGATATCATTTAACATTGTTTTTTTTTTGTCTATTCCAAATTTTCTAATAGTTTCTATTTCCTATTTGATTTGAGAACAGGGAAATAATTGCAGTGCCGTGGTAAAACTAGTAGCAAGTGGTACGGTGTAACACATACACTCCTACAAACTCTGATGACAGCTTTACAAAAAATCACAATATAAAATATTGACATTTTGGTCTGCATGTGGCCTTCTTCAGAAAGCAAGGACAACACAAATGGACAATGAAATGAAGATATGCTCTAGTGTTACATGTTATAGAGTGACTAAAACTAGTAAATCAAAGAAAGAAGAAATAATATTAGAGGAAAATACGTAAGGGAAATACACTATATTACATGTACAGTACAGAGTGAGAGAGAGAGAGGTGAAATAACGTAAAAAATGAAACAAAAATTAAAATGAAACACTTAACTTTAAAGCTGCTCACAGGACTGAAGACTGGCATGCTAATGAGAACTGTCACCATACTTTGTATGAGTGTATATTACTTTCTCTTTGATATAATTATCAAAGGTGACTTTTCTGTTTTCCTTTTGCATATGGCATCTTCTACTTCTGTGGGTATTTTTTATTCTTTCCAGTCTTGAATGTTTACTTATGGTCATTCATTATCATACAGTTTTTAAACATGATCTGTCCATCATTCCACTATGTTTCCTTGTTCCAACAACAATTCTCCTTCCTTTTATTTTAAACGTTACGTGTATTGTCATATTTTTCATCCTATAAATTTGTCAAAATGCACTCGGATAGTATTTGTATCTCTTTTGTGGTGCATTTCAATCTCTTTGCATCTCTGGTTCAGCCAGATTCTTTTGCTACATTTATTTTAATTTGTATTATTTAATCTTTTATATTAATCTTTGTTCAGAAATGTTCAGGAATTTTAGTTCAGAAATTAGCGGTGAACAGTGTGGTTTTGTTGATGGTAAAGGTACAAACAATGCCATATACATCATAAGATCTTTAGTAGAAAGAGCCATAGAGATGAAAACAGATCTATACCTATATTTAATAGATTATACCAAAGCATTTGACACAGTAATTTGCAAATAAATTTAACACAGCAAAATTTTATAAAGCATAAATATAGACAGTTTAGATCTAAGAATAATAAAGAATTTGCACTGGTAACAATCAGTAGCCATAAGGACTGGAATTGGGAATGTTTCAACAAATAAAACAGGGTATTGGACAAGGTTGTGTGCTGTCACCAGATTTATTTAATATGTATAGTGAGATTATTTTAAGATCCATAAGGGGCATGCCTGTAATAACAATTGGAGATCGTAATATAAATAATCTGAGGTATGCTGATGATACAGTCTTTAATTGTTAAGATTGAAAATGAGTTACAATAAATGTTAGACATTACAGTGAAGGAAAGCAAAAATAAAGGACTCAGCCTTAATAGCAAAAAGACAGAAGTAATGGTAGCAACACAGAAAAAGACATCACTGCAAAGCACAATAAAGACAAGTGGAACCATATTAAAATAGGTAAATGAATTTAAATATCTGGGAACAATGTTAACCTAAGATGCAGATGTACAACTGAGGTGAGATGCAAGATGGCTAAGGCAAAAGCAGCTTTCCAAAAAATGAGGATACTGTGCAATCCATTTTTGATAATAGAAACAAGAAAAAGAGTTCTTAAATGTTATGTAGAGCCAGTCTTAACATATGGATGTGAATCATGGACAATAGGACAACAGACAAGAAAATCACAGGAGACTGTACAAATGTAGGTTTTACACAAGAATGTTGAGAAAACCATGGACAGCTAAGAAGAGTAATGAAAACGTTCTGAAAGAGTCCAAATCAAAAAGAGAGATAATTTTAAAAATTAGGAAAAAAACAATCATTATTTTTTGGCCATGTAATGAGAAGGGACCAGCTGGAATATATTGTGACAACTGGGAAAGTTGAGGGATGAAAAGATGGAGGGAAGCAAATAGAAAAGAAACCAGACAGCTTAAGAGAATGGCTTGGCAGAAGGTCAACAACAGAAATGACAAATAACTGTCGAGATTGAAAGTTGTGGAGAGATGATCACCTACACCAGCAGGCATTGCACTTGATGATGATGATTAATCTTTGTTTTATGTTCTTTTGTCCATCAACTATAAAATATCATAAAAAGGGCCTAACCAAAGTAATCATTCACCTCGGTAGCGAGTGCCATAACTAAGCCTATCGAGCCATCAAAGTTGTAATAAGGGAATCAATGTAAAATTGTCTTCAGCTCAGGACCCCACATTGCTTCTCTATCCTGTGGAGAGCGCAGTGGTTGGGGTTTTGTGGCGTACCAACATGGCAGAGAAGTGACTAGGGAATCTGGCAATTGTAGCACTACTGTGTCTAGCATGAGTATGGAGATAGAAGCAGCAACACCAGCAATAACGTGGTTGGTTACACAAAACATGAATCACATAATTTAGTGATGGACTTGCAAAGAATACTACAGAAGATTGACCGACAGTCTATGTGGTAGGAGTGGATGTAGTTCTAGGATGGCTCTAACGTGAGTGAGTTAACCTGGGTGTACTGTCTAGAAAACGCTTGCACAAGATAGCCTATAAGCTCTCTGACTGCTCTGGCATTGAGTGTGGCCTCAATCTGGACAAAGAGGACATCACCAAGTTTGTTCTTCATTCTTTAATGAAGACGATTATGGATGTATGGAAGACACAGTGATATATTGAGAGTCTAAAGGGGATCTGGTCGATTCAAAGCACTTAGTGGGAAAAGCAGGTGTATCTACAATTAACACTTTACAGGAACAATGAGTTTGCACATGCTTCAAGAAATGCTGGGACAGATGTTGGAGCAGGTATGGGGATGCCCCAATTGTAATGAAACTTATTCCATGAATAGAACTATAAATATCACTTGATATCCATTTCTTTCTTGAAGTTTTCCTAATTGACAGTATGATCCTTCTTGATGGTTGCTGTATTCATTATTTGACTTCCGGTCAATCCGGCAGAAAGGCAACAGAAACCGTTGAGGCTCTGTCTGAAAGTGTTCCTAGTTGCAGTTTCCAAATATTCCAAGACTGGCTTGCTGCCGGAGCTACTGAGTTTAGTGCTCTGTGCACACAGTGAGCAGTGTTTTTCACCCGGATCATATTTCAATATTCTGATTGCTTATGATGAATGATGATATCATATGACGAAGGACAGTAGGTTACATTCACTTTGGTGCTGCTACGCCTTATGTCTTTTGGTGTGTGCTGTGGCTGCTATGATGCAGACTGCAGCTGCCTTTCTTTGTTTAGATCCTTCAATGAGATGAGATGTTAATTTTGATTATTCCACTGGGATGGGTGGTTGAATAATTATGGATCTTAATTCATTTGCAGTGATGCCGCGGTCTTCAACCAACTATAACTATAACTATTTATTATTTCAAAATTTAACATTCTTCATCTATGCTTTTTATTATCTTTATCATTTTGTACCTGTTTTAAATTGTGATGGTGTATCTCTCAGTTACCATTCTTTCCTGCTTTTTCATTATCCACTGTCTTTTCTAGCTGAAGACGGCATATGGGAGTGAAGTTGAAAACTCTCCAATTATTTTTGCTATTAAGCAGACTTAGACAGAAACCACATTGTACCTTGCCACATGTCTCTGTTGTGGGTGAGCCTCTCAATCTCAGCAAGAGAACTACTGTTCTCAGTTTTATTCTAAGTAGTTTCTCTAGGTCTGCTGTTTTTCTTAAGCACGCTGTTTTCAATTTGAGGGCTTGCTTTACAATTTTCTTGTTATCTCTTCTCATCACATGATTGATATATGTATACTTTATTTTTTTGACAGTAGAAGATATTGTTGAATGCAAGACCATTTTTATTATTTCTGCACTAGTGTTAAATTCACTCCATAGTATACAATGTTTTTTTCTTGTCTCATTAAAGTAAGTCTAGAATTCACTTGATGTTAACTCTGACATTTTGGTTGTTTTTAATTAATCTGCCTCTGACATAGTTTTCACTGATATCGAGCTATTTCTGAATTTATTATTTATCAGTCAGCCTTTATATCATCTTCTTCTGTGTACACCTCTAGACGACAATATTAATAAGTTCTAAGAATGTGTTTGTCAGCTCAAAGCTGGTGACATTACCATACAGCTTGTTCCAGTGTGGTACAGGTGATGGTGGTCACAATGCCTTCTCTGTACATCATTTGTTAGGCATGATTGCAGTAGATGTTCAGAAGTCATTTTGCCTGTACTAGTCATATTTATCAGAGATTCCTATCTTTATGCTTGAAAATGTGTTGTTTCAATCTGTTGTGGCCTGTTCAAAGTCTAAAAATTTTTCTTTTTTTTTCTATTAGGCTGGTAGTAGGCATAATTTTTCTGGTAGCCCTGGTTTTCTGTATTGCATTTGTTTATGTATTTGTTCTTGACAAATCTTTTTTATTCCTCATAAGTTGTACTTGTATATGGCTGGTGTAATTTGCCACCTTCTTTTACCAACCTGTCTGCCTCATTGTTTCCAGGAATATTGTAGCAAGATGGGATTTATATATATCAGTATATGTCAGTTTGATTATGAATTTGATTTCTTTATTTTATATTTGTATCATGTCCTGTGTACCTGTCTCATTACTTTTATGAACAACATAACTGCCAGCCACTTCTTTAAATTAAAATGAACCAAAAATCTAGAGGACCTTGACTTTTCAGCCTGTTAAGAGCAAGACAAACTCAGGAAAAAGACTGATCAATTCAGCCTGTTAAGAGCAAGACAAACTCAGGAAAAAGACTGATCAATTCAGTCAGTTTGGAGAAGAAAAAGGCCTCCAGGATAATGCAGTTAATGTGAACTTCATCCAAAAAACAAAAAAAAACACAACTCAAAGGAAAAATGTTAAAATTATCACTGGTGGACTGGTAGGTCTTGATACAAGAAGCCGGTCTCAAGACAGAGAGATTGTGATTTCAAATCCCGGCTATGCCATTTGGGATTTTTATTTGTGATTTCTCTCTGCAGCAACCACCCTGGTCCTAGCAGAGAGGCCTGCCTTGAAACATCAATTACTCATCGGCAGAAAAAAATATTAGTACTTCCGAAGTCTGAGTTATCTGAATATGCGGCTAGGACCCCTATAGACACGGCTGCCAGGGAAAAATGGATTAACACACAAAATTCACTTCCTAGTCTCTAGGGATTTTGCCAGAGCTGGCAAAAGTAAAAAAAAATGAAAAAAAATTATCACTTATTTTGAGCATGAATTGTCGCAAAATAGTGACAGATGAAAAAAAAATTATGACCCACAACACCTTGTTTCAAATTTATCAAGCAAACTAAAAAACATAGAAGTATTTTATATTTTTAAAAATAATAAAACTTCAGCTCCTACATAATACCTGTACTAATATATGGTTAATAGCAAAGCAAGCCCTCATATGGGAAACAACAGGTAAAAGAAAAAGAGGAAGACCCAGGGAGACACTGAGAAGAACATTGATGAGAGAGGCAAGAGCAGCAGGAATCGGCTCCCTCAATGAGATAGAACTGCTTGCACAGAACAGAGACAGATGGCGAGATTTGATAAAATATCTTTAAAAGAAAACTGCTAGAACAAAAAATTAAGATAGGAGAAGGTGTATCTTGGTCTCCGCCCTATGGGCCGGTTACGGCTCGAAAGGTCAATAGATAGATAGAATATATGGTTGTAAGAGCTGGAAGTCAACACAGACATTAAAAAATAATTAAATACCTTCAAAGACAAATGCCTGCAATAATTGCTAGTTATCAATTTGAAATTTTCAAGTCAAATAAAATAATATGTAGGGGACCAACCAAAGATAAGTCTCAATTTATTTGTCATCAAATATTTGAAGTGTGTACTTGCAGTGTTTAATTAAAGGGAAGGCCAACTTAATTTAAACTCAGCTTTAAGTCACATTTATTTATTTTAAATGCTTATCATATCTACAAAAATATACCATAAGTGTTATGGGTAGTCACAGTGTGCTACACTGATAATTGTTAGCTTATAAGCTGCAGGATTCAAGTAACATTATCTCTTCATGCGGACTCTTGATCATCCTTGAGCTTTGAAACCAGAATGTTGGCTGTTGCAAGTGTGCAATAAAGTTGGTTAGACATGAGATGAGAACTTTCTGTTTCTGAATTGTTTAATGCAGAAAGTGATTTAAGCCATTTTTTCTGATGTCTTAAATTTTTCACTCTGACTTTTTTGGACATTTACTCTTACAATATATATATATATATGGTCTTTGGCATCTTGACAGATGGTTGGTAGCAAGCAATCATGTTAATTCAGTAGTTGGTAAAAATTGTAGTGTCTTATGGTGGATCGCCCGTGTGTTACCGGGGCCCCATTATGTGGGATGTAAAGAATAGTGACACTGTGACCTTCCAGGCATGTCGTATGAGGCGACTAAGGAGGTTGATCGATGGCTTGACAAGCTGTCATTGTAAAAAGCATTGTTATGGAAACAGACCATAGATTTTAGAAGAAGTGATCTCTGCAATATGTGACATTTTGGCACGCAAGGTTTCTGTTTTTGAGATTGTGGTTCTGCCCTATGTGCCGTCTTCGGCTCGAAAGGATAATAGATAGATAGATAGATATGGTGGATGCTGCTTTGCTGAACAGCTTCTCTCATGGCTGAATCAGCCAATATTGGATAGACAGATCCGGCCACAGAACAAACAAGATTCTTACTAAATGAGCTCAAAAAAACCATGTTATATGCAGTCTTGTAACATACAGTATGGATTAAAGGTTTATTTGAAGCATCTAATCTCAAATGCAGTGATCATTCTCTCATGTTGCTAAATAAGTTCTACCTAATGTTTTATAATTTTTTTTAAAGTTAATATAACTAAAAATAGCACACAAATCACTAGTTAGGTAATCTTTAATAATTTTCTCTTCTTTACTTCCTTTATCTTATTTCACAACATTAAAAAAAAATATTGCTTACTTTGCCCATCCAACAACAACAACACTTCTCTTCAACATCAAAATTTGACCAATATCAGCTGGCTGACCCCCTGCACATTCTAAACAATGATAGCAGTGTCCATTGAAGTCCCAAACCTTGAAAGATAAATGAATAAGTAAATTTAAAAAAATCATTTGTCAATATTTGTTACTAATGTAGTCAATGTTGATGCAACTGTTAGTGTCTTTTTATTGTTTACATAGATAAATATAGAGTTAAATGAACTCATCATCATCATCATCGAGTGCCTTCTCCGCAACGAAGGTTGGCTACCATGGAGCGCCATTCTGCTCTGTCTCTTGCTTTGATGGTGCAGGTTGTCATAGGCTGATTTGTCCATCTTTTGATGTTACTCGTCCATGTTAGTCTTGGTCTGCCTCTGCCTCTTTTACCTTGTATTTTCCCCTCCAGGATTACTTTTAGTAGGCTGTTGTGGCTTTTAACATGGCCCAAAAATTGCATTTGTCTTGTTTGAATTGTGCTTAGTAGTTCTCTTTTCATTTTTAGTTGTTTTAAGACTTCATTGTTTGTTTTCTTTTCCTTCCATCCAACTCTACCTATTCTTCTATATATCCACATTTCAAAGGCTTCAATTCTCTGTTCTGTTTTCTTGTCTAATGTCCATGTTTCTGCACCATATAGAAGTATTGAGAAGATGTAACATTTAGCTATTCTTAGTTTTAGCCCTGGTGTTATTTGTTTTGATGTTAGTATGTTCTTCATGACATTAAAATTACTTTTTGCCATTCCTATTCTTTTGATTGTAAAAGAACTAATAGTTTAAAATTGGATAACGAAACAGCAGCAAACATGAAGCTACAATGAATGAATGAAGCATAAACTTTCATTATGAATTTAAAAAACAATTGCTCTGATGCAGGAAAACTATTTTTTTTTTTTTACTTAATTCTTTGCCACTGTACAACATTAGAAACAGTTTACTCAGCCATTTTTTTGGGTTCTCATTGTCTGTATAACTCATACTGAATGTAAAAAACTGAAATTGTCCTCAGTCACATCTCTTGCACTGCTTAGTATTTCTATGTCAAAACGCTCTTTCTATCATTTTCTGTTTCTTCTTTCCTTTGTCATAGACAGATAAAAGCAAGAAGTGATTGATACACCTTGTGACATCTTGTAAGGCAAACTATGTGTTCCCCCACATTGTGCAGCAAATGACCATTTCTTCACAGTGTCCCATGTCTGGCCAACATTAATCAAATTAATCTCTGTTTCCACTAGTTACTCTGGTCAACCTAATTAAACTTTTCTTTCAGTGTCCATTGCATTTTAGTTCTTCTGATTGTTTACTAAATTTCTGAGCATATGAGCTATCTCGCTCCATTGTCTGCTCACATACTGTAACAGTGGGCATCTCCTCTTGGCTTCACATTATGAGCAATTCTTTGCTGTTGATTTTCTTTGGCAAAAATATTCTGAGAATTTTTCTCAGGCACGTTGTGTGAAATTCTGGTTCTGGTCCAAGATGATGGATTGTTTTTATTTATCTTGCCATGGACGGTTGATAAGTGGCCTAAAAAGCCACTATCGTGAAACAACTATTGCTATTGAAACATAAATCGTGTTCTAAAAAATACCATCTACAATCAAGAGAAGGTGGTCATTTATTGGCCATGCAAAGAGAAGAGACAAGAGAATCTGAAAGCCCTTCAATGGAAACCAAGGATAAAAGAAAAAGAGGCAGACCTAGAGAAATGTTATAAAAAACACTAAGGGGGGGGGGGGGGAGGGGGCAGCAATATCAGGCATCCCTTGCCAAGGTTGAGAGGCTTGTCCAGAGACGTATGACAAAATACAATGCTGATCCTGTACAAAGTCTGACAATTGCATCTTCTTATTCTTCTATACTTCCTCCATTGCTGTTGGCGTCGCAGGGAGATACAATCTGCGATTCTTTGCTCTTCTGTTGGTCTCTTCTGGTGTTATCCCTCCTAGTGACTCTAGTATTCCCTTTATCCATCTCTTTTTCGGTCATCCTCTTAATCTGGCGTTTTCGTAGCGTTTGTTTATGGCTCTTTGAGTCATTGTTAGTTCTTTTTGTCTTGTTATGTGGCCGAACCAATTTATCTGTTGTTTCTTTATGTATTTGATGGCTGGTTCAATTTCGAGTTTCTTCCTCAGGTCAGTGTTTCTTACTCTGTCCTTTAAGCTGTTTTCAATCATTCTTCTGACACATTTCATTTCGGTGGTCGTTATCTTTCTTATTGTTCTAGAGTCCAGCGTCCAGTTCTGGCACTGATAGCACAGAATTGGTAGAAAAATTGATTTGTATATTGCCCTTTTTGCTTCCGTAATTATTGCTTTGCTTTTCAATAGTGTTGATACTTGGCCTATAACTTAGCATGATTTGTTACACCTTATATCTATCTCTGTCTCTTGGTTATTGTCTTGTGTTAACGTGCTCATCATCATCAAGTACCGGGCCTAGTGGCGTAGGTGATCATGTCTCTCCACAACATTTGATCTCGGCAGCTATTTATCATTTCTGTTGTTGACCTTCTGCCGAGCCATTCTCTTAAGCTGTCTGTTATTTTTTCTCTTTGCTTCCCTCTATCTCTTCGTCCCTCAATTTTTCCAGTTGTTACAATATATTCAAGTTGTTCTCTTCTCATTACATGACCAAAAAATGATGATTGTCTCTTCCTAACATTGAAAATTAGCTCTCTTTTTGCTTTCACCTTTCTCAGAACCTCTTCATTACTCTTCTTAGCTGTCCATGGTATTCTCAACATTCTTCTGTAAAACCAGTTTCTTCTGTTAACGTGCTACCCAGATATTTAAAACTGTCTACTTGCTTCAGAGTTGTATTATCTATTATGATGTTTAGTTTTTCTTTCTATCTCACTAATGCCATTACTTCGGTTTTGTTTATGTTGATCTTCATGTTGTATTGTTTACAAATGTTATTTAGTCTGTTGATATGTTCTTGCAGGTCCTCAGTTGTTTCATGTATTAGAACTTGGTCGTCTGCAAATAGTATTTCATTTATTTCTTCCTCTCTTCTGTTGTTTTCTTGTACGTATATTTCGTTCTCTTTTGTGTTATCACTTGTTATCATCCTTGTTGGTATATTTCCTTTGATTGGGCATGCTAATTTGCATATATTGTCCATATATGCGATGAAAAGTAAAGGGAAAAGCACGCAGCCTTGTCTTACTCCGGAGTTAATGGTGAAATGTTAAGAGTAGCCTGCTGAAGATCTTAATGTAGTGCGACTACTTTCATAGAGGCTCTTGCATATCTCTACTAGGTGGTGACTCACTCCATACAAGGGCAATACAGACCACAGTTGTTCCCTGTCCACCCTATCAAAAGCTTTTTCTTGGTCAATAAAAGCTGTATATAGTGTTTTATTATGCTCTATTGTTTTCTCCGCTATTTGTTTTATGATAAATAGGGCATCTGTGCAACCTCTGTTCCTCCTGAAGCCCATCTGAGCTTAGTTGTGGGTCTATAATTGGTCTCAATCTTTTTTCAACTATCTTGGCATATAACTTAATTGCATATATAGTCAAATATGGAGTCTAGAATTTCTGTCCAATGTGCTATCTTTGGATCAAAAGGACAGTGGTAGAAATTGATGACAGCCTCAAAGTTTCCTTTGTTTTCCAGCATTAAAAAAAACTATCTTTGCAGCCTTTTCCCATTACTGGGGTCTGCTTTAGAGAAATAACAAGAACCAGAGAATAAAAGCCACTTGTCCAGTGCAGTCGCCACAAGGCATTCAGGTCTGAGCTTTTATTTCACTGCTAGAAAAAAACTTTGACCCTACAGCGATTTGAACCCATGTTCTCCTGGTGTTGTCCAGCATTCTGATCCATCATCTTGATCCTTCCCACACCGCTAGACATTGCATAGGGCTCGTAGTGTTTTCAACATCCATCTCTACTCTTAACAAGATATCTGATCTTATCTAATGAGTCTATGCCTGCCAACTTTGCTTCTCTTATAACTCTTCTTTTCAGTGTCTCTCTAGGTCTTCCTCTTTTTCTGTTTCCTGTTTCCCCATAAAAGAGCCTGTATGGAATTCTTTTGTTGTTTCTACTCAACACAAGTATGACATATGTCCATCTTCTCTTCCTAATGGTAAATGATATATTTGGTTGCATAACTATTTTTCTTATCTCTATATTAGTTATTAATTCATTCTACTGTGTACAGAGTATTTTCCTTAGGCATTTTTTTCAAAAGCGTTTAGTTTTCTCTCAATCTCTTTTGCTGTTTTACAGCTTTCACATGTGTAGGTAAGGGCTGATAATATGTTTGAGTTGAATATTCTATGTTTAGTTTTCTTACCTGGTATTTTTTATTTCCATATTTTGTCCAGGTTTTTTTTAATTTGTTGCTGCTTTTTCTATCCTGCTTCTGATCTCTTTCTTTGTTTCACTTCCTTGATCTATATTACTACCAAGATATATATAGTGGTCTACCTTTTCCAATGTCTTATGATTTTAGATATATATTGCCCTCTTGGATATTGTTATCTTTTATTATTTTTGTTTTATCCCTATGATTTTAAGTCCTATTCTTTCTGCCATGGATGATCTGTGATATTTTGCATCTTGTTGATATTGTCACTTAGGAGCACTATATCATTTGCAAAATCTAGATCTACCAGGTAATTCTTGTAATACCATTTAATGTCATTATCCTTAGGGTCAAGGCAAAGAAATGCATAATATCCAACAACCGCAGTTGGTTTGCCTTAGAGAATTGTCTTATTTCTAATTTGAATTTCCCCACTGATTTCCCCACTGACCCCGTGAGGAATTAATGTATCACATTCTTACACATAGTTTCCATGTGGCTGTCCCCTCCCTAATGCATATTCTCTATTTCTCATGTTTGAGCACATTATTATTATATACACATGCTATGCTATTCACATCCCTCCTGTGCTAGTCAACACTGCACCACTTTGTCTGCTCCCTATAATTCTTACCCCACTCTATGACACCTCTATCTACTCTCAGGTATCTGATATTCTTCTAGTCAGTTCTTTGAACTTTGTGTATGCACACTGACCTGTTTTCTGAAATTTCTGTTACTGTGTGCACACATTTTCACTTTTGTGCATGCATACATAACCCGTGCGCATTAAGATTCTTACACATAAAATTATACAAGGAAGTCTCTATTTTCAATTTTCCTTTTTATTTCTTCTTCTCATTTGAAATTATTAAATATATTTTAAAAATATTTAAAAATTTTAAATACATGTTTGTATGTGTGTTGTATGTTTGTTTCTGCTGAAGGCCTATTGAGCCGAAACGTTCTGGTTTGTGTTGTCCTCTTGTTACGTGAAGCTTTAACCATACTTTTTTTTTCTATATCTATTTTTTTTCATTTCTCCTCATTATTCATTATGCATGAATGCAGATACACAGCTTCAATATATCCTTAGTTTAGTTTTTGTGTCATACTGGATGGACCTCTAAACAATGTTTAGACTGGTAAAGCTATGCTGGCCTTATTTATCTTTTATTTTTATTAATATCTTACCTTGTTTCCTTATTTGATATTAAAATGTTTATTAATTATGTGATTGTTTTCACTGCTACATTTTCCTGATTTTCTATTTAGCTGGTGTTAAATCTTTAAATTTAGGGACACAATTTCTATCTTCTGTGCAGTCTATCTATTTTTCTTAACCATTATCTTAGTAATGGGGTAATTTTATGATGTTATTGATATATTCCTAGTCTTCCAGAGATTAGAACATTGCTCAATGATATGAAACTCTTATAACAAAGCTTGCAGCAGAAGGTAAGCTGATTATCTGAAGGGGTTTTCTGTCTCCATCAAGGAACCATGTCAGCCCTTTAGCTACTTAAGACTAATTGGGGAGGGGGAGGTGTGGGGTGAATCACCTAGGTCATAACTCCCATACGTCTCTTGCTATATTTTGATCCTGAAGGCTTACAAAATTTCCAGACTTTTGTCAACCTTTATTACAAGCATGTAAAAGTCTTTCAGTGCCTTGAACATTGTTTAATGTATATTCCCTTCATATGAATACTTGGTGGAAAAATTTAAACAAAATACCAGGAAGCCATCTCATCAAATATCATTATTTACTAACTGTATAAAAATTGCTACAAAATTACAATTATGTATAGTATTCTGGATGGAAAATATGGAAAACCCTGTGGATCAGTGGGCCTGACTTGTTCATTCTGTGGCTGAATGTGTTTGTCAAACATTGGTAGAATCAGCCAATAGAGAAGATTTTCGACAAAAATAAAACCTCCACACAAAAAATACCCAATAGCCTCCACTAAGCCATCTGACAAGATGAAAAGGGCCATGCATGATACATACATATGCACACACATGTACGCACACACACACACATACATGCATGTATATATATAGTATTCTAACATTCTTCTATTATCATTGTCAAACACGGTCTGCATCTAAGGCAAAAGAAGCCTGAATATATGAATGTGAAGTGAGATGGTTGAAAAGCATAATTAATGACTCCAGGGTAGTTAGAAAATTATGTTATGTAAGGATCATCATCAACACCACACACTGAACACATCCATAAGACTAGGTTATTGAGTTATTGAGTTATTTGCGGGTCATCATCATTGCACTCTGAACATGTCCATAGGTGCTCAGATCCCCTCCTCAGCAATTCCCTCAGTGTCCAGCGACTGACGACTCCAGTTCTATGTTGGTTGATAAGTCTTCTTACACGGCCACCAAGTTTCTCATTTCTGGCTGTGCCCATCTTAACTCCCATTTCCATCATCCGAAGAAGCGACGTTGATCTGTGTTTGTCGAAGTCCTGTGCTCTTCCCACATCTCGGAGTGCATTGATGACGTCCGCCCGATCCATTGGTTGCCCGTCCTCAACGACAGCGCAGCTAGCCAACCTGTCCGCTCTCTCATTTCCCCGTACTCCCGCATGTCCAGGGACATAGACAAAGGTGACCTTACGTATTTTGGATTTCTGCAACGACTCTACCCATTGCATGCGTACAAAGCCCGCCTCCACTTTTTTTATCATGCTCATCGAATCACTCAGTATACATGCGTGGATGTAGTCTTGTGACTCTAACCATTTGAATGCCTTGGTCACTGCCATCACCTCCATTGTCATGCTACTCGTGGTCATGGCGTATGCACCACTGTCTTCCTTGGCTATTCTGCCTGCCGAACGTGCTGTAAATGCCCATGCACTTTTTTCGTGTCGTCTTACAGATCCGTCTGTATAGATGACTGCATCTTTCTCATCGGTGTTATCGCAGATGAGACCGTTGACCTCAGCATTAACCACGACTGGGTTCTGTTCCCTACTTTTCCTGTCGAGTGTGACAATACATGAGAAAGTCCCCTTGAATGACGTAGGCACCGGTATCCACTCCTCACCAACGCTGAGATTGGTAAGCCCACAGACCTGTTTGATGACATCTTCTGCTCGGCCCACCCATGATTTGCCTCTTTTTAGCCTGGTACCTTTCTCTGTGTTGAGCACGTGGTGCAATGGATGCTCTGTATCTGTACTAATCTTCAGGTATGCTCGTGCTCTCCAGATCTTGATTCTGTCATCCATGGTTGGAAAGTCAAGAAGATACCTCATTGCCACACAGGGAGTGTCCCTCGTACATCCCAGGATAATGCGCATGGCTTCATTTTGTATTTTCTCCAGCCTATCAATTTGAGTCGTACTGACAGTAAGAATGGCCAGGGCATACTCGATTGGTGCGAGGACTAATCCCTGGAACAGAAGAGTAAGTAGCCTCTGCTCGATGTTGGCAGCTGCCATGACCTTCAAGGCGGCTAATCCTTTGCGGGATTTTGTTATCACATGGTCAACATGGTCCCGAAAACACAGGCTGCGATCAAACTTAACTCCGAGGTATGTCATCAACTTGTCCCTGGTCACCTCATCAGCTCCCATTCGTACTACCGGTGTGGTCGTATTAACGATATGATTGTTAAGGGAGAACCATGAAACTGATGCTTTATTAGGATTAACCAAGGCACCTGAAACCCCACACCAGGAAGAAATGCGATCGAGTTCGTCTTGCATTGTGGAGGCGATTCCCCGTCTGTCTCTTCCCTGTCGATATACCAGAATATCATCAGCAAAAGTCATAGTTCTTCCCCTCCCATCCAGCTGTTGGGCTGTGATCGTTATTGTGTACACATTAAATAGAACTGGTGACAATGGTGAGCCTTGTGGCAGCCCAGGACAAATGGATGTTGGCTCGGAAGACCAACTTCCACATCTGAGTATCACCTTCCTCTGAAACAGTGCCGCGATGATCCATCTTATGAGGAAGGGGTTCACCGCCAGTTTGAGAAGCATATGCATGAGATATTCAAATGGTACCCTGTTGTATGCATCCTCCAGATCTATAGCAGCAGCACATGTCTCCTCTCGTCTGTGGAAGCCTTCGAAGACGTCATAGGCAAATACTGCCGCATTGAGCCATGTCTATTTGTTATATCTATAACCTCCGAGTGTGGATGGGAATACGCGTTTCTGTTCAAGGCGACACGTGAGGACACGGGCAACTATTTTCTCCAGCAGCTTGCCCGCAGTGTTCTGCATTGTGATGATTCTGTAGGCACTGATCTGAGAATGGTCCTTGTTTGGCTTCGGTAGCGGTAGTAAGTAGCTGTGTAGCCACTCCTCCTTAATCTGGCCACTCCGAATACTGGCATTAAACTCATTGGCCAGTGTTGTCAAGTCGTCATCAGCTAAATCGCCTATGTCATCATACCGAACACCATCTGGACCAGGAGCAGTGTTGTGTGACCTTTTAAGTGTCGCGCGAATGGTATCGGTTGTGATTGTGAGATCTTCTTCCAGCCCTACATCCTCACACAAATTTGACAAAGATCCCCGTATCCTCATTCTTACAGCCTCATTTCTTTGGTCCGTCTGCTCAATGTAGCGGGCAAGCAGGGCCTTCCCTTTGCTCTCATCAGATTTGTGCCATATCTGGTCTGTGCTCTGAAAGTCTGGTATACCTCTGTGTCGTGGTGTGCCATTCATGCACTGATGAAGGCGCCAGAATGTGCCTAGCGATTTTTCTGAGCACACTTTTTTACAGAAGTCATCCCATTTGGCATCCTTAGCCTGCTTAGCGCATAGTTTAAAGTGCATCATTTTTGGTCGACCTCTGCTTTCAGACGCTTCAAGAGCTCAGGTTGTGTTCTACCATACCTTCTGGCTTTCTGCCATGTCTTGACCGTTTGTCTCTTGCTCCGCCAAGCTTCCTCGACATCTACGTTCCACCAGGGTGGCTGCGTCCATCTCTCCTGCCTCCTACGAGGGGCGCTCTGTTTCCTATGTCTGATTTTGCTAATGACGTCCTGGTCTGTTTTCTCGTAGTTGAATGTGTGGAGCTTTCTTCTCTGGCGTTTATTTCCGCCTTTCTCAATTAGGAGGAACATGGATAGTGATCACTTCCGTGGAACCCCAGTGCACTCCACCTGCAAACCGGTGCGAAGGTGGAAGACACCAGTGCCAGGTCTATGACACTATCAGAGTCCCCTGTTCGAGTGGCCATTCTTGTTGCCCTTCCATCATTCAAGCACACTAAATCGGCCGATACCAGTGCGTTCTCTAGGTCTTCTCCCTGCTTGTTGGTTATGACGTTGCCCCACTGGTCTCCTCTAGCATTAAAGTCTCCGCAGAAAATGACATTCTCTTCATCGAACTCGAAGAGATTCTGCCATTGTTGTGTGTTCACCTTCCCATTACAGGCATACACATTAACAATCACGAAATGAACTGGGGTCTGCACCCTAACCGCATGTACCTGCAATTCTGCATTGTTCCACGCAGACATATCAACCTCAGCTGCCACCATATTGTTGCGCACAAGGATGGCCTGCCCAAGGTGTCGTCTATTGTAAAAGCAATGAAAGCCAGGAGTACTTACTGTCCTGTCACCAAGAAGAGTTTCTTGCAAAACCATTATATCGGCGCCGCACAGTAGCTTATCAAGAATGGGCCGTCGTTGATTAATGGACCCACAATTCCAATAAGTAACGTGCACATACTTTAGGCCTAGCCTCTCACACTTTGATAGTTTAGTGCCACCCCTCTTGCCCCGTCGTGTTTTCCTTCTTCGATGATGTAGTTTGGGCTGCATCTGAAAACTTACACTTCTTACCGTCGTCTTTAAAGATGAACGTCGCTGAACGTTGTTGCTTTGGATGGCCTAGACTCACGTGCACTTGCTCAGTCGCACGGCCCAGAACCCGTTCCACGCTATAAACTGGCCAGCTCCAGTAACTTGCTCAGCAGCACGCGGAAACACTGTGAAGACTAGGTGCTTTTATCTTCTCCATAAAATGTTCATCAACAAGTAAACTATGTCAGTTTGGTGTTGGTTGACCATTTCTTTTATGTGTCCAGAATATCATTCTTTTCTGGCAATGTAATCTTCACTCCTAGTTCACACAGTCTATTTAGATAGCAACATAACTTTACTTGTTTCCAAGTTCTTTGTTCTATCCATATTTCTATGCTGATACCGTCCTATCCATTGACTGTCCATCTGCTAAACTCACTGAACCGACCAATCTATCTGCTCTTTCACTGTCATCAACATCAGCATTATCCAGAATGAACAAGGTCACACTGCAGATCATTTACCTCTGTAATGACTGGAGCTATTGCTTGCAGATGAAGTCTGTTTGAATTTTGTGAATCAGGCTCATCAATTAGTTTAGTTTAGTTTAATCAATGGATCATTCTCATTGCACATCGGAAAAGTCTGTATGTGCTGAATAGACCCATCTGTGTAAATGATTGCATCACTATCAGAAGAGTTCTCAAAAATCAAGGTCTGCACTTCTGCCTCAACAACCAATGGGTTTTGTTACATTCTACATTCTATGTTCAGTGCGACGACGATTAGGAAGGCGTACAGCACTCTGATGGCACTTGTACTCATTTTTCTCCAGGTTCTATGTCCTCGATTGAACACACTCATTTGAATGACATCCATGGCCTGCCTCATCCATGATTTTTCTCTTTTTAACCAGCTGCCTTTTGTTTTGGTAAATTCACAGTATAATGGTTGATGTGGGTCTGCACTGATTTGAAGATTGGTATGTCCACTGCAAAGTCTTATTCTGTCTGCCATGGTGGGAAACTTAAGGAGGTAACACGTCACCCTATACTCAGTATCTTTTGTGGACCCAAGGATGATGCACATTGCCTCAATTTGTATTCTTTCCAATCATTATATATACATATTGCTGAAAGTCAGGATGACCAGTGAAAACTCAGGACTAGCCCCTGATATAAGAGAACAAGATGACGCTGTTCAATTTGTGCTGATGTCATGACCCTCACTGCAGATAGGCCCTTTCTGGCTTTAGATACCAGCTGGTATACATGCTTGTTAATAGCAAGGTTTTGATCAAACCACACTCCTATGTATCTTATCACAAGAGTTCTCTCCATAACCACTGAACACAGATTCACGTTGGATGTTAACTATGCAATTATTCGAGGAAAACCACATCACCATAGTCTTTATCACATTGAAAAGTGCTCTTGCACTCCCCTCACAATATGCTTAGATGATCAAATTCTGTCTAAAGTTCTCCAGAAATACTCTCTCTGTCTCTGTCCTGACAATATACCAAAACATTATCAGTGTAAAATAAAGTTCTGCACCATTTTAAGATTTGCTCACTTGTGATCCTTAATTGACATTGAACAAAACTGGAGATAATGGTGAACCCTGTGGAAAGCTGGAGTGAATTGTTGTTGGTTCAGAGGTCCATGTACCATATTTAAATACCACCTTTTGTTGGAAAAGAGCAGCAGAAATTCAATTAAGGAGGAATGGGCTGATCTTGAGTTCAAGAAGCTGAGGCATCAGGAAATCCAGAAATACTTCTTTGTTGTATGTATCCTCTAGATCAAATGCAGCAGCAAAAGTTTCCCGCATGGAAGCCTTCATGGGCAAAGATTGCAACATTTATCCAAGTCTCTCTTTACTTGGATGATACCCTCCAAGTGTAGGTGGAAAAAGACGCAGCCGTAAAATTCCAGCTGGTAAGTTAATTTCCTAGCAATTATCTTCTCCAACAGTTTACCCATAGTATTTGGAAGGTAATTATGCGATAGCCTTGTATGGCTTCATATGGTCTTTGCCTGGCTTCAGCATAGGTATCAAATAACGAAGAAGCCAGTCTTCATTAACAGTAGCACTCACGATATTGCTGTTATAGATACTTGCTAGTTCCTCCAATTCCTCATCAGACAACTCGTTATTGTCCTCATACTGAATACCTTCTGGACCTGGAGCACTGTTATTTGCATGCTTCAAGACATTTTTGATCTTATCTATTGTAACATAATAATTTTCCTCCATTCTTTGGGCCCTATATGAGATAGCTGCTCTAGCACTGCAGCAACCTACAACATCGTTTTTATCACTCTGCTCAAGATAGTGGGAGAATAGTGATCTACCCTTGTTTGTGTCCATTCTCTGCCAGGTAAGATATAAGCTCTGGAAGTCACAAACAAAATTATTCTTCACCTCCTCATTCATACTCTTGTGAAGCTGTCAGAATAACTTCAATGATTTATCTTTGCTCACCCTCTCACAGAACTCAGCCCATATCTCACCTTTGACTTGCTTTGCTAAAGTTTTAAACAAGTTGACTTGTCTTGTCCATGTCTTGTTTCAACAAAAGAATGTTGTCAGGTTGGTACCTTTCTTATTGACTCTTTGCCATTTCCCATCTACTTATCACTTATACAACCAGGCCCTCTCCATCTTGTCGGTCCACCGTCTGGGGATTGCTCCTAACTTTTCATTCTGCAGTTGCCCAGAATAGACATGAAAATTTTGTGACTCTAACCAAAAAAATGCCAAGGTCATGATCTTCATTATCAAGTTACTGGTCTTCCTTGCATAGATGCCATTATCTTCATGAATAGTTCTGCCATTGGAACTTGCAGAAAAAGCCCAAGCATTCCATTGATGACGCACTTCACTGATGCTACACTCCACTGATGCTGCACTACAGAACTATCTATGTAGATCAAAGCACCAGTGTCATTGGAATTATTGAAGATGAGTGCATTAATCTCTATCGGGAACATAGTAATACATTTAAACTGTGGTAAATGGTGCCAAGGTCAAAGTAAAAATAAGCTATCAGACTTTGTCTTGGAAATAATAAAACCTGTGTTTGTGGAGATCTTTCAAGTGGTGAGTTATTATAAAAATGTTTACAAGATGCAACACAAAATGCTAATGAAGCATTCTATCATTTGATCTGGAAAAGATACTCTAAAACTACTTTTCTTGGTAGAGATAGACAAGACTTTAGACTTTAGAACAGAATGGCATCACTGCAGGTGGGATATTTACATATCTGTTCAGTCCCCTTTTCAACAGCCAATAAAGTTTTCATCCTGATTGTTTGTACTGATCTAGCGAATGTGTTGCATTTTGCAAAAAGGTGAACAGCTCATGATGCACATTTCCAGTTCACTGTAATGGTCATCATGGGCAGGATGACCTGCAAGTGCCCACGCTAAATCCATGTAGACATTATGATCAGTGAGCATGTACAAGAATCATTGTCCCAATAAATGAAATCAGGCCTCCACATCGGTGAAACACTTAATCCAACTGCAGTCCAGCTGGTGGTAAATTTGCAGTCAAATATTGCAGTCACACATCCCATCCCAGAGCAAAGCTGGGACATGGTACCATCATCATCAAGTACCGGGCCTAGTGGCGTAGGTGATCATGTCTCTCCACAACATTCGATCTCGGCAGCTATTTATCATTTCTGTTGTTGACCTTCTGCCAAGCCATTCTCTTAAGCTGTCTGTTATTTTTCTCTTTGCTTCCCTCTATCTCTTCGTCCCTCAATTTTTCTAGTTGTTACAATATATTCAAGTTGTTCTCTTCTCATTACATGGCCAAAAAATGATGATTGTCTCTTCCTAACATTGGAAATTAGCTCTCTTTTTGCTTTGACCTTTCTCAGTACCTCTTCATTACTCTTCTTAGCTGTCCATGGTATTCTCAACATTATTCTGTAAAACCACATTTCTACAGACTCCAGTGATTTTCTTGTCTGTTGTCCCTATGTCCATGATTCGCACCCGTATGTTAAGACTGGCTCTACGTAACATTTAAGAACTCTTTTTCTTGTTTCTATTGTCACAAATGGATTGCATAGTATTTTCCTCATTTTTTGGAAAGCTGCTTTTGCCTGAGCCATTCTACATCTCACCTCTTTTGTACATCTTCCGTCTGAGGTTAACAAAGTTCCCAAATATTTAAATTCATTTACCTGTTTTAATATTATTCCACTTGTCTTTATTTTGCACTGAGATGATGTCTTTTTCTTTGTTGTTACCATTACCTCTGTCTTTTTGCTATTAAGGCTGAGTCCTTTATTTTTGCTTTCCTTCACTACAATGTCCAACATTTCTTGTAACTCATTTTCACTTTGTCGTTATATCTAATGTTGTAGCGATTCATGATTATACAAAGAAATTACGACGGTGGTTTTCTGTTGCCTTCCGTCGGTTTGTTTACGGTTGACTCCGCTAGCCTTTGACTAAAAAGTCTCACCCACAAGGCAGTGGGACCATGGTACCATTTCAGTTGAATCAAGAGTCAGGTGCTTGCAGCATGTATCTCCATACACTGGCACCACAACCATGTTGACTTGTTGTCAGGTGAGTTCAACCGATCCATCGCTGCCTTTGCAAACAAAAATCCAGACCAGAAAATATCATTTGAAAACATAGTAAAAAAAAAAAATTAAAGTACCCCCGTCACGCCACGTAGCGGCGTATAGGGAATATGGTGTTAGTGACCATAAATTTTACAGACCTTCAGCACATGATTTTGTTTTGGGGTAATGTGGTCGGTATTACGCCCATGCCGCTTTACTTTCCCAGAAAAAAATCCGGTACCCATTTAAGGCTAGGTGAACCCGGAAGCCGTCGGTTGGGATCGAACCCTACCCCTTGTCCTTTGTAGTCCAGTTCACTAACCACTGAGCTATCGCGGCTCCCTATTTGAAAACATACTGCAGCTAAAATGCCACCAGTCCTGAACCTGATTTAACTAGGCAGCCATCTTGGCCCAACACATCAACTGGAAGTCAGACTAGATAGATTAGAAATAGCTGCGAATGATGCTTTTGTTGTTTATATTGAAGAAGAACTAGGAAGACTAGAAATACTAAAAATTTAGGACTAAGTTATGGGTACTACAACATGTTATTTCTCAATTTTGATCAGGTAAGTACGTTTAAGAGCAGTTGAAGAAATGGTTTAACTGGATAATAAGATAACAAGAGCTATAAAAAGTGTTCAGAGAGCTGAGGAATATCATGAAGATGAAACAGGAGCTTATGCAACAGGAGTTCATTAAACCAAGTTTATGTATTAAAACCAGCATAAGTTACATTTTTGCAATCTTCACTTAATTAAATTTTAAAATACATTTTTAGTAAAATTCTGCATAATATTCCAAAAAGTTAGTATTTTATCACCAAATTTGGCACACAAGTAGACTGTACAAAACGAACTAAGGGAAATGCTGTAGTTCAATCACATAATGATTTTTTAATTATTTTTTTATAACCTTTACACCTAATTTAAAAAAAAAATTATTATTATTCCCCATAAATTAGCATAATTTTTCAACCTTAGCTCTAATCCAAATATTTTTTTAGTTCAGAAATGATATTACTTAATGTTCTATTCACATACAAAATTACATTAGCTATCTTTATTTTTTTTTAAAATAAAGAGCCCCGTCACGCCAAGTGACGTATAGGGAATACAGTGTTAGTGACCATAATTTTTATATACCTTAGGCACATGATTTTTGGAGTAATGTGGTTGGTATATTTCCCGGGCCACTTTACTTTCCCAGAAAAATCCGGTACCCATTTAAGGCAGGGTGAACCCAGAAGCGATCAGCCAGGATCGAACTGACCTCATGTCCTTTGTAGACTAGTTCACTAACCACTGAGCTATCGTGGCTCCCAGCTATTTTTATTAGTTTTTTAAAAATCCTGACAAACATATGAGTCTAAATTTCAAGATTCTCTGTACAAAATACTACATTTTAAGCAAACTGTGCAGAATATATGTTTTTTAAGCTTATAAAATTAATTTTCCTTAAATATTAAATAATTACAATTTAAATGAAAGCATTAGTTACAGTATATAGTCAAAATTAGTTTTCTAGTTTAAGCTGTCCAAAGTGGCAATTTGAGCATGATGAAAGAAAAAACAAATACACTGTCATCAAAGGCTAGAAAAATAGGACTTGAGCTCAACCAAGAAAATTCTTGTGTATTGTCACACTCTACAGAAAATGTAGGGAACAGAACTCAGTTGTGGTCAATGCAGAGGTCAACGGTCTCATATGGGATAACACTGATGAGAAAGATGCAGTCATCTATACAGACAGATCCGTAAAATGACACCAAAGGAGTGCATGGGCATTTATGGCATGCTCGGCAAGCAGACAGTGCAAAGAAGACAGTGGAGCATACATTATGACCATGAGTAGCATGACGATTGAGGCGACGGCAGTGACCAGGGCATTCATCTGGTTAGAGCCACAAGACTACACAAACGATTGCATACTAAGTGATTCGATGAGCATGATAAAAAAAGTGGAGGTGGGCTCTGTACACATACAATGGGTAGAGTTATTGCAGAAGTCAAAAATACGTAAGGTCACCTTAATCTATGTCCCAGGACATGTGGGAGTAAGGGGAAATGATAGAGAGGGCAGGTTGGCTTGCTGCGCTGTTGTTGAGGACGGTCAACCAATGTATCAGGCGGACATCATGAATGCCCTCCAGGATGTGACAAAGGCACAGGACTTCGACAACCATGAGTCCAAGCCACTAATTTGGAAGATAGAGATGGGAGTTAAGATGGGCAGAGCCAAAACGGAAACGAGAAACTTAGTGGGCATGTAAAAAGACTTTTCAACCAACACAGAACTGGAGTCGTCAGTTGCTGGACACTGCGAGACTTGCTGAGGAGGGGATCTGAGCACCTATGGACATGTTCAGAGTGCAAGGATGGTGACCCGCAAATAATTCAATAACTCAATACAAAGGTAATTAAAAATAAAATTTGCCCAGAAGAAAAAATATATCTTGAAGGAAAAACAGTGGAAGAAATAGATCGCTTTTTATATCTTAGAAGCTGTACAGATCAAGAAGGAGACATAAAAAAATAAATTAGAATAGAGAAGGCAGGAATGATTTTCAGAAACTTTGATAAAATATGAAAATCAAAATTACAAAGCACAAAAACAAAGCTCAGGATTTTCAAATCAAATGTGTTATCCAACATTACTTACGTATGAGAGAGCTGGAATACATCTATTTTGAAAACAAATGCCTCAGAAAAATACTTCTTATACCATGGCATGACTAGTGCAGAAATGATAGAATTGACAGAACATCCAAAAATATCAAAGATAATCAAGAGAAGAAAGTGGTCAAATGATCAAGATCAAGGATGGAGACATTAGTAGCAGTATCCCTGTCTGGCCTATAGCCACATGAGTTTGGCAACAATTCTTTTATCTCAAGATGTGGTGCCACAATCAAAAGATGAGATGGAGATGACTTTTTCTAGAACCCTTCCATAGTAATAATGCAATATCCAATCAGTGTGGATTTATCTTAGCCTGGTTTAGATACTGGGGATCAGGTAGCTATGCAACCATTCTTCTGGAACATGCCCAGTTCTGATGCTGTGATTGAAGTCTGCAGTTTTCAGTTTTTATTTTGCATTCGCCAGCTTTCACCTCTGGCAAAGTCGTCTCTAGAGACTAGGAACTGGATTTTGCATGTTAATGCATTTTTTCCTGGTAGCCGTATGCACAAGGGTCCCTCGCACCACAGGCAGATAACTTTGTCTTCAGAGGTACTCATATTTTTTTCATCAATGAGTAATCAACGTTTCAAGCCGGACCTCACTGCTGAGACCAGGGGTGGTTGCCACAAAGAGAAATCATAAATAAAAATCCCAACTGGTGCAGCCAGGGTTTTAATTCACAAGTTCTCTATCTCGAGAACAGCATCTTGCCTTGAGACTAACCAGTTTCTGTAGTCTGCAGTAACTTTCTTAATTATGTCAATCTTGGCCTCTTTTAAAAGCCTAAAAAGGCTGTATCATACACCATATGGCTCTAGAGCACTGTCTGTGGTACCCTTGATCACGCAAACAACATCCTCAAAACAGATTGGGTCTTTGAGAAGTACCTATCTTTGAGATGTCCCGAAGATGCAAAAAGTGTGTTTTTAACCATCTGGCACAAACCCATGTTGCCATGATCTGTTTGTATAATGTACCTCTCCAGCAGGCCATCCCTTTTTGTTCATCTGTAAGCAGCATTTTGCGCTCACTGTCACTGAGGTTAGTATTAGCCCCAGAGCATATTGCATCTTCATGTATGCTTCATTTGTGCACCTCTCCTTCTCAACGTTCACCTGTTAAGTGTGTGTGGATGCATTGTGTCACTAGTATACGGCAAAGGGCTATCTATATCTGCATCTTTTGGCCTTTCACATCCATATCAGTTTGTGTAAATTTGCTTAACAATTTTTTTTGCCAAGACAATGGCCATCTTTTGGCTTAGTCTTTTTACTTTAAATTACCAAGGTTCTTTACTGTGCACATTGGACCTCTTATTTTTTGCCATTTTTCAAGAGGACTAGACATTGGATCTCACTACCATGTGACAAAGGGAGGGTGAAGCAATGAGGAAAACACAGATTTAATTTATTTTTAGAAATTTCCACTGCCTTTGGTGGGAATCGAACCCAGGATGTTCTGTCCAGAGGCAATGTCTTACTTCTAGACCACCTAGTTACCCCATAGAGGGACCAAAACTTAAAGAGTGCTTTGTCTGCTGCCCCCTCCTTTGTGAAACAAATTTCTCTTGACCTCTACAGAAAACTACTGAAAATTAATGGTGGCCTTTTTCATATCCCACTCAAGATACTTCATTCAATGAGGGACACCAGAGGTCCAATTTTTTGCAAGATTACATAGTTTCAGCATACATCTCTTCTCAAGCCAGACCAACTCTATCTTTTGTGACCACCAATGAGGTCAAATTGCCAAGACTCATCTTTGCCTAGGTCCCCATGCTCGCTGGTGTTGTTGTCCCAACACAAATGCTTTTGATTGATCATATCTGAAAGGATGCATTGTCCTTCTGAGTTTCTTTGATGCTCCCTTATGAATGCCAACATCACAGGGTAAATGGTCACTGCTGTTGCAGGCTAAGTAATCCCAACGAATGTCCAATTAAGCATTTGTTGAAACAAAGGCAAGGTAAATGTGTGAGTCTGAATCCATTGTTCTGTTGGTGAGTTGTTTCATCACAGTTCATGGTCAGGTCTGTTTTTGCAAGGGCAGAATCTAAGTTGTCAAAGGGGCTGCTCTAGCACACTCCATGCATTGAAATTGCCACTCAAAATATAAATATAAATTGTCACCTGGTGGTTCCTTTAGATCATACAAAAAAACCTGTTCTCAGCTACCTTAATACATTCCATATCACTAAAGGCTCTAGTACCTGATGCGAGAAACCGAGGAGCTGTGTTTTGCTGAAGGGAGCCGCGACAGCTCAGTGGTTAGTGAACTGGACTACAAAGGACAAGAGGTAGGGTTCGATCCCAACAGATGGCTTCCGGGTTCACCCAGCCTTAAATGGGTACCAGATTTTTTCTGGGAAAGTAGAGGGGCACGGGCGCAATACTGACCACATTACCCCAAAAATCATGTGCCGAAGGTCTGTAAAATTTATGGTCACTAACACCATATTCCCTATAAGCCACTTGGCGTGACGGGGGCGCTTTACTTTTTTTTTTTTAACTTGTGTTTTGCTGCTTTTAATTTATTAATGTTTCCACAATTATTTAGACTGAAACCTTGTAATTCTCTTATTAAACCATTTTTCTGACTTCCTGAGCAAATTTTTAGAACAAGTCATGTATTTTAGATCAATGTTTTAGAAATTTGGTTTTCACAAGGTCTTCAGGTCTGGCAATGTAATGATGGTTCAGTTTTCTGACATGTCAGCTGTAATTTATACACATCTCATGTACCTATAGCTAGAATATAAGAAATATGATTATAATTTATGGGTTCTATGAATTATATTGATTATACTCTAGTATTTTTCTGTTTGCAAAATCAGTGCCTGAGAGGTTAGTATACTCACTTCCTGATCAGGAGTACGGGATTCAATTGTCAGAAGTAGCAAATCTTTTTCAGACTGACAAGGCTCACTCAGCCTCTAAAAATTGATGGCCAGGAATGATATCGACCACATCAAAAAATATGCTGAAAAATATGGTCACTATAACCATATTCATCTACACCTAGCAAAGTGTAGAGGAAAATTTACTTACCTTTTTTTTTTTTTAAACTTTTTTATGCATTTTACCTTAACAGTTCCATCTGTGCTTCCAGTAAAAAGTCTAGTCTGTGACTGATCCTGAGTGAGACATGTTACTTCGAAGTTACCATGAACTTTATTGAACTGCTTGACTTTTTGACCTGTATCTATCAACCACATAATGATAGTGCCTGCCTGGCAAACAGTGACAGTCTGGAATTGTAAAAGCAAAAATTATTTGTAAAAAAAACCTTACATCATATCATATGATATTAAACTTATTTTATGCTACACAAGACTAGCATTATAAAATGCTTCTATATTTTCTACAAACAAAGACCAAAATAGAGCTACAGGCTAAAGGAATGGGTGAGGGGATAAAAATTCATTCGATGGAAGTGTAACATCAGTAGAGAGAGAGACCAATAGCAACATATGTGAGAGTACAAACAATGTACAAGTTACACAATGTTGGTGATTCTCTGCAGTCAAATTCTGATGTGAAATGGTACCTTTATCATTATCAAATATTTGTACAACTAATAATTGGCTTCATTATTAACTATTATTCTGAATGACAACATTACAACAGGAAACTTAAATAACATACATATAACAAATTTGGACTCAACAATTTTGTTAATATATTAAATCTTCAAAGTCTATATCCTCTATAATAAACTGACTATTATTTAATTAAAGATTATTAATATAATTATACCTGATTATATACAGAGTTATAAAGTGCAGCTACAACTGGTCGTTCATGACTGATTGTTTTATCCTTGACCTCAGACTTCATGTTCATTACAGTAATTTGATGGTTGAAAGTAATGAACAACCTGTTTCTTTCATGCCCTTCTTTGTCTTTACCATCATCAAACAGAAGGAAGCTCACCACTTAGATAAAGCAAAAATAAAAATATATCTTATGTAATGTACATAAATTTAAATACATATATATGTGACTGTGTGTGTGTGTGTGTGTATGTATATAATAATAGGAAACTCTTTATACAGAGCTTTGCAGCAGGAGGCAATCTGATCATCAGAAGTAAACCCCCCATTGAGCAAGTGTTTTGACTCTTTAGCTTCTTGACACTCTAAGGAAAGAGCGTCTGCCTGGGTCATGACCCTTTGGCATCGACCTCCTGCTGCATTGACTCTAAAAACGTAAAAAAAAGTAAAGTACCCTGGTCACGCCAAGTGGCGTATAGGGAATATGATGTTAGTGACCATAAATTTTACAGACCTTCGGCACATGATTTTTGGGGTAATGTGGTCGGTATTACGCCCATGCCGCTTTACTTTCCCAGAAAAAAATCTGGTACCCATTTAAGGCTAGGTGAACCCAGAAGCCGTCGGTTGGGATTGAACCCTACCCTTTGATTGACTCTAAAGCTTACACTATATGTTCGGCACAACGCATTCTGATCATCAGAAGTAAATCCCTGTCGAGCAAGTATTTTGACCCTTTAGCTTCTTGACACTCTAAGGGAGGGGGGCCCGCATGGGTCATGACTCCTAGGCATTGACCTCCTGCTGCATTGACTCTAAAGCTTACACTATATGTTCGGAACAAAATAACTACACTTACTCTATGGAACACTTCTGTTCGAATACAGTCTTTACTTACTTGTCTTGGTTTTTACTGAGCACATTGCTGTCCTCTTCAGTCATAAAAAGTGGCTACCAATCCCAACGTTCTTTTATAGGGTCGTGTACAAGTTGGTGTGGGTCAGAAACTAGTAATAGGTGATAAAGATAGGTCGGGCTGGGAACTTATTGCAAACACCGGTGTAGCTCACATATAGTCAATGATGTAATTTCTTATCACTTATCGCCACGAGGCGATATATATGAGTTATATATATGAGCTCAACACAGGGAACATGTCAGGCTAAAAAGAGGCAAATCATGGGTGGGTCGAGCAGGAGAAGTCATCAAACAGGTCTGTTGGCTTACCAATATCAACGCTAACGAGGATTGGATACTGGTGCCTACCTCATTCAGGGACACATTCTCATGTATTGTCACACTAAACAGGAAATGTAGGGAACAGAAGTCAGTCGTTGTCAATGCAGAGGTCAACGGTCTCATCTGGGATAATACTGATGAGGAAGATGCAGTCATTTATACAGACGGATCCGTAATACAACACCAAAGGAGTGCATGGGCATTTACGGCATGCTCAGAAAGCAGACAATGCAAAGAAGACAGTGGTGCATACGTTATGACCACGAGTAGCATGGCAATCGAGGTGATGGCAGTGACCAGGGCATTTATCTGGTAACAGTCACAAGACTACACCCCCGCCTGCTTACTACTCGATGAGCATGATAAGAATAGTGGAGGTGGGCTCTGTATGCATGCAATGGGTAGAGTTACTGCAGAAGTAAAAAATAAGTAGGGTCACCTTTGTCTATATCCCTGGATATGCGGGAGTACGGGGAAATGAAAGAGCGGACAGGTTGGCTAGTTGCGCTGTCCTAGAAGATGGTCAACTGATCCATTGAACAGGTGGATATCATCAGTGCCCTCCAAGATATGGGAAGGGCACAGGACTTCAACAACCATGAGTCCACATCACTCCTTCGGATGAAAGAGATGGGAGTTAAGATAGCCAGAAATGAGAAACTTAGTGGGCTTATTAGATTACTTATCAACCACCACAAAACTGGAATCGTCAATTGCTGGACACTGCAGGACTTGCTGAAGAGGGGATCTAAGCACCTAAGGACATGTTCGAAGTGCAATTATGATGACCTGCAAATAGCGCAATAGCTTTATATATATATATATATATATATATACAAAGTGACAAACATAAAGGTCCATACTTGCAAAGGCCTCCCAAACATCTAAACACTGTCCAAAGTCATCCATTTTTGTTTTCTGATCTTTTTATTTTTAGGTAAGATGCTGATGGCTTCTTGTATGTTTTTCTTTATGCACTGCCATTTGGTTGTAACTTTTTCATCAGGAATATCCCTTCTGTATTGCTCTATTCTTTCCTGTAACAATTTTTGGTATGTATATTTAACTTGTATTGTATGTGTATGTTGAAATTCTGTCTGACTCAGAACTGTTATGTCCAGTGGTATTCTTTGAGCATTATTCTTGTGTCTGTTTCTCCTTAATTTAATTTTCATTTCAATCATGGCAGGGATGTGATCTGAGTTAACATTAGCTCTTGGATATGTCTTTGTTTGTATGATGCTGCTTCTAAATCTACCTTTCATCATCATTATGTAATCTATCTGGTTTTTCATTTTATTGCCAGGACTTTTCCATGTATACAATTTACTTTTCTTTTGCTCAAAATAGATGTTACATATTACTAACTTATTATTTTCATAAAATTGTGTTTGTCTTTTTCTTCTTTTTTGTCATTTTCCTAGACCATGATTTCTTCTTATTTTTTTATGTAGTTTAGTTTAGTTGACAAGTCATCCTCATTGCGCATCAGATAAGTCCATAAGTGCTCAGATTTCCTCAGAAGAATAACCATCAAGGTATAGCAACTAATGACACTGGTCTTGTATTGGTTGACAAATCTCCTTTGGATTCCTGCTTGGCGTTCCCATCTGATATCTCCCACCTTGACATAATATTTGTGAAGTCTATTCATGGCTGCAAATTCAGGGTCATTCTTTTTTTGTCGTTTCATTCTCCCTTGAGGGCATTCAGAATGGCAGAAGAGTCCATAGCATTTCTGCACTCAACATCAGCCAAATTGGCAAGTCTGGCAGCACATTCATTACCTCTTACACCCGCATGCCCTGGCACAAAAATGAAGAAGACACATTTTAGAATAGACCTCCCAAGAGACTCTAATTTCTGCTGTTAAGCACAGCAATTCACTATCTTTTTGAGCATACTCATGAGTCACTGAGGAAACACGCATGTGTATAAGGCTGTGTCTCAAGTCATGCCAATGCTTTTGTAATGCAATAATTTCCATGGTCAATATTCTTATATCTCCTTCTCCTACTTTGGCAATTCATGTCACCCTTTACAAATAAAATGTCAGATGAATTTACTTGTTTCATAACTTTCTTTAGATCTTCATAGTTTGCCTCTATTTGCTCATCAGTAAAGTCCAGGGTGGGTACATCTGTCTGTACAATTGGTATGTTAAAAGGTTTTGCTTTAATTTTGAGTAGTAAAATTTGTATATTATATAACATCATATTAGTAATCATTTATTATTTTGAGTTATTGAGTTATTTGCGGGTCATCATCATTGCACTCCGAACATGTCCATAGGTGCTCAGATCCCCTCCTCAGCAATTCCCTCAGTGTCCAGCGACTGACAACTCCAGTTCTATGTTGGTTGATAAGTCTTCTTACATGGCCACTAAGTGTCTCATTTCTGGCTGTGCCCATCTTAACTCCCATTTCCATCATCCGAAGAAGTGATGTGGATCTGTGTTTGTCGAAGTCCTGTGCTCTTCCCACATCTCGGAGGACATTGATGATGTCTGCCCGATCCATTGGTTGCCCGTCCTCAATGACAGCGCAGCTAGCCAACCTGTCTGCTCTTTCATTTCCCCGTACTCCCGCATCTCCAAGGACAAAGACAAATGTGACCTTACGTATTTTGGATTTCTGCAATGACTCTACCCATTGCATGCGTACAGAGCCCGCCTCCACTTTTTTAATCATGCTCATCGAATCACTCAGTATACATGCGTGGGTGTAGTCTTGTGACTCTAACCATTTGAATGCCTTAGTCACTGCCATATCCTCCATTGTCATGCTACTCGTGGTCATGACGTATGCACCACTGTCTTCCTTGACTATTCTGCCTGCCGAGCGTGCTGTAAATGCCCATGCACTTCTTTGGTGTCGTATTACAGATCTGTCTGTATAGATGACTGCATCTTTCTCATCGGTGTTATCACAGATGAGACCGTTGACCTCGGCATTAACCATGACCGGGTTCTGTTCCCTACTTTTCCTGTTGAGTGTGACAATACACGAGAAAGTCCCCATGAATGACGTAGGCACCGGTATCCACTCCTCACCAACGTAGTTATTGGTAAGCCCACAGACCTGTTTGATGACATCTTCTGCTCGGCCCACCCATGATTTGCCTCTTTTTAGCCTGGCACCTTTCACTGTGTTGAGCACGTGGTGCAATGGATGCTCTGTATCTGTACTAATCTTCAGGTATGCTCGTGCTCTCCAGATCTTGATTCTGTCATCCATGGTTGGAAAGTCAAGAAGATACCTCATTGCTACACAGGGAGTGTCCCTCGTACATCCCAGGATAATGCGCATGGCTTCATTTTGTATTTTCTCCAGCGTATCAATTTGAGTCGTACTGACAGTAAGAATTGCCAGTGCATACTAGATTGGTGCGAGGACTAATCCCTGAAACAGAAAAGTAAGTAGCCTCTGCTCGATGTTGGCAGCTGCCATGACCTTCAAGGCGGCTAATCCTTTGCGGGATTTTGTTATCACATGGTCGACGTGGTCCCGAAAACACAGGCTGCGATCAAACTTAACTCCGAGGTATGTCATCAACTTGTCCCTGGTCACCTCATCAGCTCCCATTCGTATTATTATTATTTTGAGATGGTAACAATGTTTTCCAATAAAACTTACAAGAGATAAACTGTTGTTCCAACTTAATGTTGTATCAAAATTTCACTTTTGGGACTGCAGTTACAGCATTTAAAGATTATTGTCATATAAGTTCAGTTTTATCAACTATGAACTTTTCTTTCACAATAGTTAAGAACCCTATTCTATTCTTTCTTCATATGCATGGATAATTAAATTAATATAATAGCATTCTCTTCTATTGGATTTCAGTTAAAAGCATTTTGATTTCAATTTTCGTCAGTAATATAGATATATATATATATATTTATATATTTTTTAATTTATGAGTATAATATAGCATCACACAACAGTATGCCATCCCATTGTTTAGTGTAAATAATAGCAGAACAAAGTCATTCATTTGTTCATTGCTTAAAAGGGCTAAGATGCATTATTGTAATTCTTCCTCTCCAGCTATGAATGGGTCACACGCCATACACATGGGTTAAAGTTCTCCTTGGTGGTTCATCAGTGGAACGAAACTGGCTCAATTTTGCTGAAGAACATTTCAAGGAGAGGATCAGAGCACATTTTAAGTGCAGTAAAAATGATCCTAAAACAACAAAATGTGGTTCAATTCACTGACATTTTGCTTAAGTGTGTTGTATCATTGATCTAGAACTTGTTTCTAAAACTTCGTTACAGAATATCCACCTTGTTTCACTAGCTGCAGTCCTTTGGCCTCTTAAAGTTCAAAACGATCAAGTTCTGCAGTAACAACATCCATAGATAGAAAAAACATGCTTACGCACATTCTAGAGGAACAGATTTTCAAAATTCAAATGCTGACTTAAGTTCCAGGTTGCAAATTTTCTGTTGAATTTTTTGCCTCACATTTTTTTCCAGCTAAATTAAGATTCATATTTAATTTAGGTGACTGGTTGGTCTCCAGTCAAAATGCCAGTCTCAAGACAGAGAGGTTGTGAGTTGAAATCCTGTCTGCACCAGTTGGGATTTTTATTTATAATTTCTCTTTGCAGCAACCACCCCTGGTCTCAGCAGTGAAGCCCGGCTTGAAATGTCAATTATACATCTACGGAAAAAATATAAGTACTTCCGAAGTCAGAGTTATCTGTCTGTGCAGCGAGGGACCCCTGTACACACGGCTGCCAGGCAAAAATGGATTAACATGCAAAATTCAGTTCCTAGACTCTTAAATTTCAAAAATATTTATTTATTTTAAAAACACGTAAGGTCACCTTTGTCTACGTCCCTGGACATGCGGGAGTATGGGGAAATAAAATAGCAGACAGGTTGGCTAGCTGCACTGTCATTGAAGACGGTCAACCAATGGATTGGGAAGACATCAATGCCCTCTGAGATGTGGGAAGGACACAGGCAGGACTTCAACAACCATGAGTCCACATGACTCCTTCGATGGAAAGAGATGGGAGTTAAGATGGGCACAGCCAGAAACAAAGAAACTTAGTGGGTATATAAGAAGACTTATCAGCCAACAAAGAACTGGAGTCGTCAGTCACTAGACACTGTGGGACTTGCTGAGGAGGGGATTTTAGCACCTATGGACATGTTCAGAGTGCAATGATGATGACCTGCAAAATAACTCAATGAAATAGTCAACAAGAATGATAAAGCAACGACTTGTTAGTGATAGGAGATTTTAATTGAAGGCTTGGGAAATGCAACAGCAAGAACAGAGATATCCTGGTGTATCAGTGGCTGTAAGGGTGAGAAGGAGAGAAAGAGAGTAGGGGATAGTTGGAGAGAGTGAGGAAAGATAGCACGGGGAACAGTCATGAGAAATAGGAGTAGAATGGTGTTAGAGGTTGAGCAGGAGTTTCGTGACTGATAAGAGTGTAAACATAGAGTGAGTAGATGACGCAGATGAATTCTATTGGTAGGGAGACAGAGGAAGTGAATTTTGATTGGATAGGGGACAAAGTATATAAATCCCTGCATGGAGCGAGAAGCAGGCTCTCCAGAGAACATTGATATGTAAGTGGGAAGGTAGAGGTGGCCTGGTAGATCAGGCGTCAGCCCAAAGGCTCATCGAGCTCAAAGCATACACAATATTAGGGGCTAGTTAGAATCGATGTATAAGAGAGTCTCTCGTGTATTGAAGAGACATGAAATTATGTTAGTAATAGCAGCCAGGACATTAGAAACTTAATATTGCAGAAATGCGATTAATCAGGCTGTGTGCGATATAAGACCTGAAGTGAGTGTCCAGTGGAGGATGTACATTTCCTTGTACCAATGTGTGAATGGCCGAGCGGAATGTATAGACAACTGGCCATTGTATATATTTTGTGAATAGTTTGACATTGTTAGGGTTGCTGAATAAAGTTATGTGACCTTTCCAACACAAGTCTTCAGCATGCAGCCATTTCTTATTCCAGCAGTCGTTACATATGAGTTGGAGAATCAAGAAGCCAGTCAGTACAGTCCAGCTTACAAGCGAAGGACGATCAAGGTACAATGTGTACCTGACAGTAACTCCAGTCACAGATATGGTGACAATTGAGATTGACGGCCGAGAAAGTGTACAAGCGCAGTCTATTAGAGCACAGCTCGTTTAACATCATTAGCATCATTGTGTAGCTGTTATGATAGGTTGGGTTATGAGAAGACGATTTCCAGACCAACAACAACGTCGATTACAAGACAAGATTACACTGAGACCCTTTGGTGATAAGACAGCTGAAAATAAATGAAAATGGAAGCAGACTGCTGGAATTATGTAATCAAAATGATTTGTGTATCACCAACACAACCTTCAAACACAGAGAGTCACAAATATACAGCTGATACAAGTGGAATGACACAACATGTAGAAACCAGATACATTTTATACTAACAAAAAAAAGAGCAAGAAAGGAGTAACCAACAGCAGAGCTGTCCCTAATATCACAGATGATATGGACCATAAAATGGTTATGATTACACTCAAACAGTCAAAAACAAAGAGAAGATATGTAAACAAACAAAAGAAGCAAAAAGAACAGACAATAAAATAAAACAATTAAAAGATCAAGAATCAAGGAAAACTCTAGAGGAAAAACAAACAGAGGAATTCAAGAAAGTCCCTAATGAAGTTTGCACAGTAGAAAAAGCGTCATCATCATCATGTCCCATGTCAGTTGGCATATGCGATCATGTCCTTCCACAATTTTATATCCATAGTGCATCATATAAATTCTGTTGTTAACTTTTCCATGCCATGACACCAAGCTATCTTGTATCTTCTCTCTTTGTCATCCACGATCTCTCTTTCCCTGTATTTTGCCAGTTGTAACCAAGTATTCTAACTTTTCTCTTCTCATGATGTGCCCGAAAAATGTTGATTGTTTCTTCCTGATGTTTTTTAGGAGCTCCCTTTTTGTGTTGGCCTCTTTGAAAATGTCCTCATTGGTCTTTTTAGCTGTCCAGGAAACTTTCAACATTCTTCTCTGAAATCCCATCTCTGTGGTCTTTAACCATCTTTTCATTTGTCTGCTGTCCATGATTCACTTCCACAGGTCAAAATTGGCTCTATATTGCACCAATGAACTCTCTTCCTCACTTCTATTGACATAGATTTTTTGCATAAGATGTTTTTCATTTTCTGAAATGCTATTTTGGCCTGAGCTCTTCTGCTTTTTATTTCTGTGGTGCATGTCCATCTGATGTTATTATTGTGCCCAAGTAATTGAAACGTTGCACTTGTTTCAGATTTGTCCTGTTTATTTTTATGCTGCATGTATCAGACTATAACAGTGGCATAAAATAGCGGTCATCAGTAGTTAGTGACAAAATAACAAGTTTCAGGAGAATGGAAATTTTCCTAGCAGTCATTGTAAAAGTGTGAGTCAACACATGGCTTAACCCATCAGGTAAATAGGTTGACAAACAACTTCCAGGACAGGTCAAAGTCATGAAATAAACATCATTATTTTGAAACTCAGGAGAGGTCAAGATGACCAGAGGTTACTTTGGAGTCACAAACAAGCCTTTTTAGACTATCCTAAAACGTAAGAGTTCACTGAAAGTACCAAGGTGTCGGCTGTTGTGATAGTTTGGAGGCGGAAGTCACAGAGTGATCAACTTCACGACAACTGCATGACAAAATCATTGGTGCAAGTATTCCATGCTCAGATTTATGTAAATGAGATCTCAGTTTTTCTAATTCGACACAACAAGTTTTCAGCAGTTAGTTAGGAGGAAGACAGAGCTAGTTACAAAGAACTGCCAAAGGCAGTCAGTAAGAGAGTTAGTAATTTTCAGTTTTAGGAAGTTAGTTAGGCACAGGAGTCAGTCAAGTTAGTAAGGAACAGATAAGGAGATAAGAGAGTTAGGTAGTAAGAAGTAGTAAGCCACAGAGTTAGTAGATAAGTAACAATTAGTTGAGCAGTAGACAGAACCAGAACAAGTGAATTAAAACATAGAGAGCATTTAGTTGTGAAAGTGTTGTTAAAGAGTGTTTCAAAGTTGTGCTTCAGAGAACAAAGTCGTAAGTAAGTTGTGAGAAGGATTGATTTTTACAATATTTATTTATGGACGTTCAATATACACACGATGTTAACCTATTGAATGTCCAGAATTAAAGAACAGTAATTTTAAGATAAGTGCTTCCACTATTATGTATCACGTGCCAAGGTAAAAATCAATAAACTTAATTATGAATTATGACTGAATAGTCTGTGATGATTGTGTTGACTACATTGTGATAAGTGCGATCAATGTGATGTGACTCTAACTATAAACAAGAAAGATAAATAACATCAACCTATTACAATACTGAAGCCTTGAAAAGTTGTGGAAATCAAAACTCATCAGCACAAACACAAAACTTAGACTATTCAAATCAAACGTACTATCAACCTTTATGTATGCATGTGAGAGCATGAGCTTGTGGAAAACAACAAGAGACATAGAAACAAAGTTGAAAGCATTCAAAAATAAATGTCTAAGCAAAATACTTGGTATAGGGTGGAACGAATTCAAAACAAATGAGGAAATTAGAGAAATCGCCAATCAACCACTAATATCTTCAGTAATAAAGAGAAGACGATGGTCATATGTTGGACATGTGATGAGGAGAGATAATAACCGAATAACAAAGCAAGCCCTCAAGTGGGAAACAACAGGTAAGAGGAAAAGAGGCCGACCCAGAGAGACACTGAGAAGAACATTGATGAGAGAGGCAAGAGCAGCAGGAATCAGCTCCCTCAATGAGATAGAGTTGCTTGCACAGAACAGAGACAAACGGTGAGATTTTATACAAGATCTTTACAAGGATTGAAAACTGCTAGAATAAAAATTTAGATAAGAGAAATAGTATCTGGGTCTATGCTCTATGGGCAGCTATGGCTCGAAAGGTCAATAGATAGATAGATAGATAGATTACAATACTAGATCTCCTCAGAGACTAATCACAGTCACTGAGCTTAGTCATTTGCAATTTTCCTGAGCATACCTGTTGAGTCACTGAGGAATTATGCATGTGTATAACTTTGTGTCTCAAGCCATGCTAATGCTTTAGTGACAACCATAACTTCCGCATTAAAAATATTCTATATTTCTTATAACCCTTTAAAATATTACTATTTTCATTATTTCTAATAGTATCATTAGAGCATGCATTATTTTTATCACTAACAATTTGGATGTTTCATTACCTTCTGGTCCTTTTGGAAACATTCCAGCCAGACGTTGAATGCATACTTGAAGTTGAACATCCCATATTCTGATAACTTTATCCTTTGAAAAAGATAAGAGCTGATTTCTTGAAGTAATGAACTGCACTTGGATAACACTGGCCATATGCCCTCTTAAGACCTATGTGTGATATAGAACAATAATAATTTTTCAATATTTTTTGCACTGGATTAGAGTGACATTAATTGTGGTGTTGTAATATGTGCTATATATTTCACCTAAAGCAAAGAAACGAGGTTTGCCCGTGCGTTGCTGGGCCCGAAAGGGGAGTAAAGAATAGTGGCACTGTTCCCTACCAGGCATGTGCTTAAGAGGCGACTAAGGAGGGTTGGACATGAGACTGGCTATCCTGTACTGTAAAAAAAGTCAGAAAAAACTTCACAAACATGGACAATTTAAAGAAAAGAATAAAAGTAAATCCGCCATCCAGGAAAAATAAAGGCTTCCTGTCTAAGAGATGTATGATGCAATCCAGAGAAAGCTGTAAGAGGTCCAGGTAGCCGACTAACCTTTTGTCTACCAGAAAATCCCTTAGAATTGGCACCTGGAATGTACGTACCCAAGTGAACAAGGAAAAGCTGCACAGGTAGCAGAAGAAATGAGAAATTACAAAATAGATATTCTGGGAATGTACGAAACAAGATGGCTAGGAATGGAAAGGATAAAACTAAATGCATGAGAGATAATTTTATCATCAGGATACCAGGAACCTGGAGCACAATATAGTGAAGGGGTAGCTATAATTTTATCAAGGAATGCACAGAAGACACTGATAGAATGGGAAGCAGTAGGGCCAAGACTAATGAAAGCTTCTTTTAAAACAACAAAAAACAAAATAAAAATACACTTTATCCAATGCTATGCATCGACCAATGATAAGGATGATTTAATTAAAGATGAATTCTATAAACAGTTGCAATATCGGACAACAGAGGCTTCAAAGAGATTATTGGATATCATGGACTTGGAGTTATAAAAGAGAATGGAGAGATATTCGTGAACTTCTGTGCTCTTAATCAAATGAGCCTAGGAGGAACAATATTTCAACCTGGACTTCCGTTTCCAACATGGTGGAACAAGGTTCATGTTCTCTGGACCGCTGCAGAAATTACATTTGTGGACTGATTAGTCATGGCTCTTCAATGCAATTTTCTGTGTTAAAGTCAATCTGATGACCCACTTAACAAATTTCACCGATGATGCAGAGTCATACACACCTCAATGCTCCATTTTGTCAAGTCCAAGTTTGTGAATGCGACCTTCCCCTGTCTAGAGTTGATATGCGGTTTATGTCAACACATTGAGTGCTGTTCCAAGGCCATCGTTGGCATTGTTTGACGCCAAGTATTTACATGTTACAACTCATTAATATGGACTGCTCTGCCAAGTCAATCGCAGTTTTCACTTTAGAGATTGTGCATCATCTTTTTGTGCGTTCTTGGCTGCATTTCTTAGAGTAATTGGGATTTTATGGCCACAGCCATTGTTATGTGTGCTACGTCATCACAATGGCAGATAACATATCCCTATAACGGCCGTACGCTAATAGTGAAAGGTGGAATGGAGTTTCGTATATGACTTTGCAGCACCAGGGTCACTCCCACAGGTTCATATTAGTCAGGAGGGATTCATAATTTCAAAAATTTACATTTCAGGTAGATCTTACAGTCTGTTGTTTGATGTGCGATGGAGATAGTCCGATGACTAACTGTGTTTCATATGTTCAGATTTAGAGTCAGGGTGATGTCCTAGCATCATCAAGCGCTATACATTTTGTTTTTTTTAATGATGATCATTATTTTCAGGAGGACATGAACTTCCAGTGAATATGGTGTATAGGAGGCAGGAACAATTAAAGGCTGTGTCTGAAAAGTGTTCCATGTTACAGTTTCCTCATATTCCAAGTACGGCTTGTTGCAGGAGCGACTGAGTTAAATGCTCTGTGCACACTGTGAGCTGTGCGTTTCATCTGTTTTGATCGTGTTTCAATATTCCAATGAATGATGATATAGTATGATGAAGAACAGACGGCTGTGTTTACCTTCTGTGCGGTTTCACCTTATGTCTTTTGGCATGTGCTGAGACTGCTATGATGGGGATTACAGCTACTTTTCTTTGTTTGGTAGATGAAATAGTAATTTGGATGATTTCACTGGCCCGGGCGGTTGAGCAATTAAGGATTTTAATTCATTTGCAGTGATACAGGGGCCTTTCATAACCATAACCATAACCATAACCATAACCATATTCCAACCTAAAAGAATACATAAAGGTACATGGGTATCACCAGTTCATAGAACAGAGAATCAAATTGACCACGTATGTATTAATAATAAGTTTAAGTCATCCTTACAGGATGTAAAAGTATAGAGAGGAGCAGAAGTGGCTTCAGATCATCGTCTTCTGCTAGCGAAACTTAAAATTAAACAAAAAGAAATACTACAACGAATAAAGGTAGAAAGTATTTTAATGTAGGGTTTCTTAAAGAACAAGGAATTAAAGATAAATTTCCAGTCACAATATCAAACAAATACCAAGTCCTCCAACAACTAGAAAATACAAAAAATATAGAAGATCATTGGAAAAAGGTAACAGATATATGGAAAGAGACATGCGAAGAAACGCTGGGGAAAAGAGAACGCCAAAATAAGGCAGAGACCCTGGATAAAATTAAAGAAAGAAAGAATAATAAAGCAAACATAAATAAAAGCAAAACAAGAAGTAATGAAGCCAAGACACAGGAAGATTACGCAGAGGTGAATAAAGGAGTGAGAAGATGCATTAAAAGGGATAAGAGGAAATATATAGATGAACTAGCTAAAGAGGCAGAGGAAGCAGCAAATATAGGGAATATGAAAAAACTGTACAACAGCAAAAAGAAATTAAGTAGAAAATACAAACAGATCAATGCCTTTATTAAAGATAAAAAAAGAAATCTGCTTAGTAATATAAGGGAACAAATGGAGAGATGGAAAAAGCATATTTGAAGAACTTTTGAACAGACCTGGCCCAAATAACCCTCCAGATATACTACCAGCAGAAGAAGAGTTACATATTAACTGGAAAACCAAGCAAGGAAGAAATAGTGAAAGCCATCAAGCTATTAAAAAATGGTAAAGCCACAGGACCAGATGAAATTCCTTCGGAAGCCATCAAAGCAGATATTAACAACTCCACCAAGATGTTACACAATCTACTAGAAAAAATTTGGGAGAGGGAAGAAATACCTAAAGACTGGAAAGAAGGTTATATGATCAAACTACCAAAGAAAGGAAGTTTACAGGAGTGCACATATTATAAGTGCAAAATGTGAATGGGGGGCATGGCCTTGGAGAGACGAATGATAGAGGGGATAGATTGATAGATTGGACAAAGACACATGAGTAACACCTGGTTCAAACAACACCCTAGGCGACTATGGACATGGCAAAGTCCAGACAAAAAAAGTACACAATCAAATTGATTTTATACTGGTACAGAGAAGATTCAGGAATGGGCTAACATCTGTTAAAACAAGGCCAGGAGTAGATTGCAATAGTGACCATGTACCAGTAGTTGGAAAGATAAGAATAAAACTGCGGAAGGCACAAAAATCACCAAGAAATATAAAATTAGAACTAGATATGCTAAGAGTAGATAAACAGATGAGTAATAAGTACAGTAGGATAGTACAACATAGATATAATGCTATTGACAAAATACTGGACATCAAGGAACAGTGGGAAATGCGTCGCTTCAACAAACATCAAAAGAAGTAATACCAGGGACTAAAAGAATCAACAAAAAGAAATGGATGACAGAAGAAATATTACAACTAATGGACGAAAGAAGAAAACATAAGAAAGAAGAACGGACATACAAAATATTGCACAAAGAGATCCAAAACAAATGCAGAGAAGCAAAGGAAGGATGGTTAAAACAGAAATGTGAAGAAATGGAAAAACAACAAAAGAAAGACTCAAAATTTATGCACAATCAGTTAAATGAATTAACAGGAAGAAAAGAAGTCAAAGTTTCAGGATATGTGAAATCAAAGGAAGGAAATATAATAATGGGACAGGAGAAGACAATGGAAAGATGGACAGAATATATCAGTCAACTCTATGATGATGAAAGACCAGAATTAAACAATTCAAATGAAGACACAGGACCACCAATAATGCAGAGTGAAGTGGAGGACGCAATTCAACACATGAATAGAGGCAAAGCTCCAGGTCCCGACAATATAACAATCGAAGACATAAATGCATTAGAAGAGCTGGGAGCACAAGTCATAATAAAACTACTCAATGACATATATAACACTGGACATATACCTGAAGATCTACTAAAATCTATCTTTGTAGCCATACCGAAGAAGTCAGGCGCCACTGATTGTGAAGACCATCGCACTATTAAGCCATATGATGAAAATATTACTACGAATCATCATGAGACGAAAGCATTTGACAAAGTAAAGCATGTGGAAATAATCAATATGCTGGAGAAATTAAACATTGATGGCAAGGATCTGTGAATCATAAAAAACATGTACTGGCAACAAACAGCAGCCATACGAATTAACAACCAAACAGGACAATTTCAATATATAAAACAAGGAGTCAGACAAGGCTGTGTTCTGTGGCCGGATTTGTTTTCACTTTACAGCGAACATATTATGAGATCAATAGTAGACAAAACAGGAATTGAAGTCAACGGTCACAACATAAATAATTTACGATATGCGGATGACACAGTCTTAATAGCGGAGACAGAGAATGAACAACAAGAAATGATAGATATAATAGTAAAAGAAAGCAACAAGAAATGTCTCAGTCTGAATAGTAAGAAAACAGAAGTAATGGTTATATCAAAGAAACAATCATCACCATCATGCAGCATAAAAATAAACAAGACAAATCTGAAACAAGTGCAACATTTAAAATGTACTTGGGCACAGTGATAGCATCAGATGGAAGATTCAACACAGAAATAAAAAGCAGAATAGCTCAGGCCAAAATAGCATTTCATAAAATGAAAAATATCTTATGCAACAAATCTATGTCAATAGAAATGAGATTTAATATAAATGGGATTTCTCAGAAGAATGTTGAAAGTTCCCTGGACAGCTAAAAAGACCAATGAGAAAGTTCTCAAAGAGGCCAACACAAAAAGGGAGCTCTTAAAAACATCAGAAAGAAGCAATCAACATTTTTTGGGCACATCATGAGAAGAGGAAAGTTGGAATACTAGGTTACAACTGGCAAAATAAAAGGAAAGAGAGATCGCGGACAATAAAGAGAGAAAATACTGGATAGCTTGGTGTCATGGCATGGAAAACAGTCAAAAACAGAACTGATACGATGCACTGTGGATAGAAGATTGTAGAAGGACATGATCGCCAACGCCAACCGGTACGGCACATGATGAAATGATGATGACATATTATAGGGGAATTATGCTACTATCAGTGCCAGGAAAAATATTAAGCAGAATCATTCTGGAGAGACTAAAAGAGGCCATAGAGAAATATTTGAGAGATGAACAAGCAGGTTTTAGGAAGAACAGATCATGTGCTGATCAATTAACTACCCTACGTATAATAGTTGAACAAAGCTTAGAACTACAGTTCCCACTTTATATTGGATCATATATTATGAAAAAGCATTTTATAGTTTAGACAGAAGAATGCTTTGGAAGTTGCTGAGTCATTACGGAATCCCCACAAAGTTTATTAACCTGATAAGAACAATGTATGAAGGAATGAAATGTAGTGTGGTGCATGAAGAGCAGCTTATAGAAGCATTTGAAATAAGTACAGGAGTAAGACAGGGATGCCTTCTATCTCCATTTCTCTTTTTACTGGTCATAGATTCTTCTTCTTCTTCTTTCCTTCCTCATTTGCTTTTCAGCGTCAGGGGAGATATAATTTGCCGTATTTTGCTATTCTGTTTGCCTCTGCTGCTGTTATGTTTCCTAGTGCTTCTAATATTCCATCCATCCATCTTTTACGTGGTCAACCATTGGATCTGGTATTCTCACATTTGCTGAAGGCTCAATGTGTTGTGTTTTGGTCTTTCTGCCTTGTCACGTGGCCAAACCATTTTATCTGTTGTTGCTTTATATATTCTATGGCAGGGGCTATTTCTAGCTTTTTTCTCAGTTCTTCATTTCTGATCTTATCTCTCAGACTGTTTCCTGTCATTCGTCTTACACATTTCATCTCAGTGAGGTTATTTTTCTTATTGTTCTTGCATCTAGGGTCCAGGTCTGGCATAGGCCATAGATTGGATTATGAAAATAACTCAAAACAACAGAAATGGAATCCAGTGGTCACTGACGAAGCAACTTGATGAATTCGACTTTGCTGATGACATAGCTCTCCTATCACACAACCATCAACAAATGCAAAATAAAATGAGCATACTTGACGAGAGATCACAACAGATGGGACTGAAAATAAATAGAGATAAGACCAAAATTATGAGAATTAATGCAATTGGCAATAACCAAATAAAATAGGAGAATTACCTCTACTAGACATACAATCTTACATATATCTGGGCAGTAATTAAACAAAGAGGGAGGAACAGAAAATGATACCAAAATAAGGATATCAAAAGCAAAAGGAGCATTTGTTGCACTGGGAAACATAATGGAAGTCCAAAGAAATTAGGTTAAATACTAAAATAAAAATCTTCAACTCCAATGTTAAGTCAGTCTTATTATATGGCTGTGAAACATGGAGAACAACAAAAATGACAATCATGAAAATACAGACTTTCATTAATGGATGCTTACGCAGAATAAACAATGGAAATGAACTATGAAAATCACTAATATAGAATTATGGAAATATACCAGTTAAACACCAGTGGAGAAAGAGGTACAGCAAAGACGATGGTGCTGGATAGGACACATCCTGCAGAAGCCAACTGAGAGTATTACACAACAGGCCCTTTTTTGGAATCCCCAAGAAAAAAGACAAAGAGGAAGACCAAGGAATTCTTGGAGAAGACAGATAGAAGCAGAGATGAAGATGATGGGGAAGACATGAAATGATCTTAAAAGAAATGGCAAGAAACAGAACGGCTTGGAAAGTGTTTGTTGAAGACCTATGCTCCACAGGCAGCTGAAAGTTAGAAGAAGAAGAAGAAAGGAAAGAGGTAAAAGGGTAGACCTTGAATATAATGGATTAGGAAAATAGCAGACATTACAGTGAAGACCATGCAGAAAATGCACTTCAGAGCATTGACTTGAACACGCCATTTTCACCTGATGCTGAAAAAGCACAGAGGCAGAGAAAAGTAAAGTAATACCTCTGTGGTTTGGAAGGATGCAGAAGTCTACTACTCAATCTGGAATGTTTATACAAACTGCATTGTTTTTTTGTAACTGTAACACCTGAGTTTACAGAAAATCCCAAGACTGTCCATCATAGAAAATACCACAAAAATGGCATTAAACCAAAGGGCATGGACCACAAGATTATTGGATCAAACATTCACACTGGAAATTCGGTTCATCATAAGCTCATTAGAATAACATAGCCCTTTAACAACAATTATCATATATTATTGTGTTGGAGGCTGATTAACTGTAGTGTAGATCTATCTATCTATCTATTGACCTTTCGAGCCGTTGCCGGTCCATAGGGCGTAGACCAAGATAAACCTTCTCATATCTGAATTTTTGTTCTAGCAGTTTTCTTTTAAAGATATTTTATCAAATCTCGCCATTTGTCTCTGTTCTGTGCAAGCAGCTCTATCTCATTGAGGAAGCCAAATCCTGTTGCTCTTGCCTCTCTCATCAATGTTCTTCTCAGTGTCTTCCTGGGTCTTCCTCTTTTTCTCTTACCTGTTGTTTCCCACACGAGGGCCTGCTTTGCTATTCAGTTATTATCTCTTCTCATCACATGTCCAACATATGACCATCGTCTTTTCTTTATTACTGAAGATATTAGTGGTTGATTGGCGATTTCTCTAATTTCCTCGTTTGTTTTGAATTCGTTCCACGCTATACCACGTATTTTCCTTAGACATTTATTTTCGAATGCGTTCAACTTTGTTTCTATATCTCTTGTTGTTTTCCAGCTTTCACACGCATACGTAAGGGTTGATAGTACATTTGATTTGAATAGCCTAAGTTTTGTGTTTGTGCTGATTAGTTTGATTTCCACAACTTTTCAAGGCTTCTGAAAGACATTGCTGCTTTAGCTATTCTAATTCTAATTTCTTTACTTGTATCCCCTTCTCGATCAATGTGACTTCCAAGATAGATAAAGTGATCGATCTCTTCTACTGGTTTGTTTTCCATGTATATTTTGTCATCTGTTGGAATTAAACTTTTCATGACTTTAGTCTTTTCATGATTGATCTCAAGCCCAATTTTGCTGGCTATTGCTGATAGTTCATTTGTGTTTTCCTGCATCATTTTTATCTGACTGCTGATGAGGACTATGTCATCAGCAAAGTCGAGGTCCTCCAAATGGTCTCCTTGTATCCATTCGATGCCTTTATTACCAGTGCAGCATTTCTTCATTATGAAGTCCACAACAATTCCAATAACAAGGGCGATAAAATACATCCTTGTTTAACCCCAGTTTCTATTGGGAAACATTCACTCAGTTCTTCCTCTGTTCGAACTGCACATGTGTAACCATCATACATGTCTTTGATAATATTTATGATTTTTTATGGTAAACCATATTGCTTCAGAATTTTCCACAAAGAATCTCTATGAATACTATCAAATGCTTTTTTGAAATCGATGAAGTTAAGTACAAAGGTTTTTGCTTTTCAATGTGTTCCTCCAATATAAGTCGTAGAGTGAAAATGTGGTCAAGGCAGCTTCTCCCTTTTCTAAACTCAGCCTGTTCTTCCTGCATTACTGTATCTATTGAATCCTTTATTCTATTTAGCATGATTTTGCAGAATAACTTTGAGGCAATTGACAAAGTGTCACGCCCTCCAGTTGTTACAATCTCTAAGATTGCCCTTTTTTGGAATCTTAACAATGATTTCTTTTTTCCATTTATGAGGCGTCTTCTCTGTTTTCCAAATGATGTTGAACATTTTTTGGAGATGTATTAGATTATGGCTATCAATTGCCTTGAGGATCTCAGCTGTTAACTTATCCTCTCCAGCAGCCTTGTTATTGGTCATAAGCTTTAAGGTGGTTTCTATTTCGCTCAAGGTGAAGTCATCTAAATTTACATCTAATTCTGCTGCTGGTGTTTCAGCTTCAAAATCTATTAAACTTTGGGGTAGTGGACGGTTAAGAATTTCTTTGAAGTGTTCCGCCCAATGGGCTTTTATGTCTGCGCTTGTTGTTAGCATTAATCCAGATTTGTCTAGAATTGGTGTTCCACTGGATGTATAGGTGTTTGTCAGCATCTTTTGTACAGTATAAAGAGTTTTGCTGTCTCCTGTAATTGCAGCTGTCTCTGCTTTCTCTGCCAAATTGTCTATATAAGCTCTTGTATCTCTTCTTGCTGAGTTTTTCACTTTGTTGTCTAATTCTTTGTATGTTGCTTTTGCCAGAACCTTTCCAAGATCTGTCTTTACATTAGTCATGGCTCTCTTCGCTTCTCTTCTTTCTTTGATGTATTTCCATGTGGTGTCTGAGATCCAAGCTCATTTTCCAATTTCTTCAGTCCGGCACTTGCTTCTGCTGCTGTCATTAGTATTTTGCTCTGTGAGTCCTACATTTCATTGATATCTAAGTGTAGATCGCAAGTGTTAAATTCAAATAGAGTTCCCCTTTAAGTATTTTATGCAGGTGCTAGAGAATTTGTGTACTTACTGTGGTCTTTTCAGTGTATCAGGCTATCTGAATACATCCTTTGTTGTCAAGTTGTTGTACATATTACATCATGGCTTTGAAGTAGCTCCAAAACTGCATAGGATTTGTTCAGCAGGTGATTACTTCAATTTTATCATGTGCCAAATCAACTGAAGGTTTTACTTTAAAGATTCTGTGCTAGTGCTACAGTGTTTGTACACCTGGCTGGAGTCTTTTTTAGTGAATCAAGCATTGTATTTACATCCATTGTTGTCAAATATTGTGTTGGCATTAGTCAGCTCTGATGGCTGATCCATCACCGGTCAGATCTGATACCATGCAACATTATAGATTATCTATTATAACATAAGGAGGTATCATTAAAAGTCTACCAATAGAGCACCTGTACAAATTTGCTCCTCTGACAAGCCTCTGTGTTTCCATTTCCTTAAGAACAGTTTCTGGCAGTAGCAATGCTGGCAAGGGATCACCCAAGCTGGACAGGTCAAAGGACTAAGATGAGGCAAAGTGAGACACAAACTTGTTGATATCGAATGCACCAGTCTACATGCCTAACATAACAATGCAATGTAATTCTCACCATCACAGTATAGAAGAAAGTGATATGGTGATAATCCCCTGAGTCCCACCTGGTGGTAGGAGTGCTGAACCCCCAGCCTCAAAATGGAGCCCACCTTCCTCTGTGTCACAGCGAGAAAGAGCAAGGACTACTGACCAAACACCAACAGTAATACTAAATATGAACAGAAAAGGCTCTTGTGGCCACCACCAGTACCATACAGAGACAAGCTGTATGGTATCTCCAGGCTTAAACTGTTGAACACTTTCCTTAAACTTATTAATATTGACATTTAAAGTTATGTGCAGAAGAAAAAGAAATCTGCATACAATGTCATGATGAAAAGATCGTTTATCTGTGACTCTCTAAAAGAAGTAGGGTGAGATGAAGATTTCAATGATGTTTGTGAATTTGGAGCCCTTAAATGACTGCCAGATCTTATAATAAAAAGCAATGTTATTGTGTTATTAGTGGGTCATCATCATTGTACTCTGAACATGTCCATAGGTGCTCAGATCCCCTACTGAACAAGTCTCAAAGTGTCCAGCGACTGACGACTACAATTCTGTGTTAGTTAATTAGTCTTCTTACGCACCCACTAAGTTTCTCATTTCTGGTTGTGCCCATCTTAACTCCCATCTCTTTCATCCAAAGGAGTGACATGGACTCATGGTTGTCAAAGTCCTGTGTCCTTCTCACTTCCCAGAGGGCATTGATGATGTCCGCCCGATCCATTGGTTGACCGTCCTCAACAATAGCGTAGCTAGTCTACCTGTCTGCTCTTTCATTTCTCCGTACTGCTGCATGTCCTATGACGTAGACAAAGGTGACTTTACATATTTTTTACTTCTGCAATGACTCTACCCATTGCATACATACAGATCCCACCTCTACTTTTCTTATCAATCTCATCAAATCACTCTGTAAACAGGCATGGGTATAGTCTTGTGGCTCTAACCAGATGAATGCCTTGGTCACTGTGCCATCACCTCCATCGTCATGCTACTTGTGGTCATAACATATACACCACTGTCTTCCTTGACTATTTTGCCTGCCGAGCATGCTGTAAATGCCCATGCACTCCTTTGGTGTCGTATTACAGATTCGTCTGTATAGATAAATGCATCTTTCTTATCGGTGTTATCCCAGATGAGACCGTTAACCTCAGCATTAACCATGACTGAGACCTGTTCCCTACATTTCCTGTCGAGTGTGACAATACACAAGAATATCCCGCTGAATGACGCAGGCACCAGTGTTTACTCCTCACCAGCATTGATATTGGTAAGCCCACAGACCTGTTTGATGACATCTTCTGATCGCCTCACCCATGATATGCATTTTATTAGCCTGACACCTTTCCCTGTGTTGAGTTTGTGGTGCGATGGATGCTCTATATCTGCACTTATCTTCAGGTATGCTTATGCTCTCCAGAGGATGATTCTGTCATCCATGGTTCGAATGTCAAGAAGATGCCTCATTGCTACACAGGGAGTGTAACTCATACATACCAACATAATGCACATAGCTTCATTCTCTATTTTCTCCAGCCTGTCAATTTGCATCATGCTGACAGTAAAAATTGCCAGGGCATACTCAATTGATGCAAGGACTAGTCCCTGGAACAGAAGGGTAAGTAGCCTCTGCTTGATGTTGGCAGCTGCCATGACCATCAAGGTGGCTAATCCTTTACAGGATTTTGTTATCATATGGTCGACGTGGTCCCGAAAACACAGGGTGCTATCAAACTTAACTCCGAGGTATGTCATCAACCTGTACCTGATCACCTCATCAGCCCCCACTCATACCACCGGTGTTTCCGTGTTATGGGAGAACCATGCAACTGATGCTTTATTAGGATTAACCAATGCACCTGATACACCACATCAGGAAGAGATGTGATTTAATTTGTTTTGCATGGGGGAGGCAATTTTAAATCTGTTTCACCCTGTCGATATATCAGAATATCATCAGCAAAAATCATAGTTCTTCCCCTCCCACCCAGCTGTGTTGTTCTGTGATCATTATTGTGTACACGGTAAATATATATGGCCCTTTTCGTCTTGACAGATGGTCTAGTGGAGGCTATGGTGTATTTTTTTAAGGTTTTGTTTTTGTCAAACAGCTTCTCTCATAGCTAATTCTACCAATGTTTGACAAACACACACGGCCACAGAATGAACAAGTCAGGCCCACTGATCCACAGGGTTTTCCATCCTTTTTCATGAGTCTTTTCTCTTCCATGTTTTGCCTTAGCACAGTCTCAAATGATGTTATACCATTCATTATACATGCTCTCCATGATACGCAATCACTTGCCAGATATTCCCAGTCCTTTTCACAGATGGAGAAGTCATTCAGATATGATTTACAGATATCTCTATATCGTAGTTTAGGTCTGCTGATTTGTTTGTTTCCATGTGTTAGTTCACCATATATTATTTGTTTGGGGATGCGTTTTTCTTCCATTCGCTGGATGTGCCCCAGCTATCTTAGTCTTCAACATCTGAGAATCGACATGATTGTTGGGGTCTTAGCATGTTGCAGGACAGTTAAGTTGGTTATTTTGTTCTGCCATTTGATGTGCATTATTCTGCAGAGACATTGCATGTAGAAGACATTTAGTCTTTTGTGATTTGAGTATGTTGCTCAGGTTTCCAATCCATATAATAGTGTGCTAAGCACACAAGTTTGATATATTATGAGTTTGGTCTTCAGTGTTAGTTTCATGTTGTTC